>CM060655.1:8775000-9262500 GCA_030686955.1 Odontamblyopus rebecca
GGTCACACAGGGCAGCACTGGTGAAGAACATCCTGGAGGTTTTTGAGGCTTGGTTTTGCTTCTGTAAGACTTGGCTGGCAACGTGATGAAAAGAAACATTTTATATTGTTTGATTTTAAAGAGGTGGCATTACTTGCTAATGCATTACATGATCATTCTTGCCTGTTACCTATTTTTTGGAAATGCTATAACTGACAAAACCCAACATAAAATCTAGTTTAATATGTGTCCTGATTTTGTATGTATGTATGTATGTATGTATGTATGTATGTATGTATGTATGTATGTATGTATGTATGTATGTATGTATGTGACAGATGTTTGTCATGAGTTTTGGACAGGATTCTACTTCAAACTAGTGTCAGGGAGATTGGAAGATTACTGAAACATGCATGGATGGCATATAAAACATGTTTTTGATGAAGGAACAACGTTTTAACATGGTAGAAAGCAACATTTTTGTATAATACCCCCTCTATAATGAAAAAAAAAAAAACTTCAGCTGAGATCAAAGACTACAATTTCGAATAACAGCACTAAAGGCACATTTACAGAAATGTGTATTAAAGAACACATATTAAGCAAAATTGGCTTTTTGAGCTTTTAACCATCTTATAATACTGCCCCCTCATCAAAAACATACCTGGAGTTGTATTTTGCTTCAATTGCACATCATTCATTAATCCATTATTCCGTTCCATTAGTCTTCTCTGAGCATTCAAAAATACTCAGTTTACTTTTTTCCCATTTAGTTGTGTCACAGATAAAACTCTGGACTCCTTCCATCACTTTTAAAGTCTGTCACAAACAACCAAGAGATGGTTCTCTTACCAGTGTGCGCCAAATGGATTAGATGTGCAAGACATGATATTCAACAAAGTGGTAGGCTATCAAAGAATTGGGGCTTCTGAGGAGGTGATGGGTTCTCGGGACTGTATCCACTCACACCTGAATGAGAGAGTGGACGGTTAGAGGGGCATGTAAACGATAAGATGGAGAAGAAGTGGAAGGGAGCAGGTATAAAGGTAAGAGCAGGAAGAGGAGTACTTGAGGTGTTGTTCTGCTTCCACTTAAAGAGGGTGCATATATATTTGATCATGTGTTACTTTTTATTGTGTTAAAATTGCTAAAACATGGTAAAATGTTAAGTAATAAATAATAATAAAAATACGTTTCAGTTTCATTTTTGACATACCCCTCCCTTTGCTCCCCATGCTAATTTACTCACCCTTCAGAGCACTCAAACATGCATAGATGACATATAAAACGTCTTTCAACATGTTTTTGATATGGTATAGAGCTCCAATAAATCAATTTTGCATAATACCTTCTCTTTTAGAGGGACTTATCTTCATTTGTTTTAAGAATTACTCTGTTATCTGCTGAACAAATGAACACTGCAGTCATGTTTGTCCTTCTGTAGCTTTGTCTCGCCTGCTTAGCTCAGGAATTGTCACCATTGGATTGATATGTTAAGAAAATCTATAGGATGATCAGTGTAGAATTCTATTAATAAAATATATTTAATCTGATTTAGTATGCAGCTCCTCCATGGTTGATATCAAAGAGGATAAGTCTTAATGGGAGCAGACATTGGTGGACTGCCTGCATTTGAAAGCACCATACAATACCATCCATACTGCTCAGGTTTGTGTATTTTTGTATGTATTTATTGGGATTGTTCAGGTGGGGGCATGAGGACACTACCTGCACTCAATATACAGAACTAATTTCATACCAAAAATAACAAGAGCTCCGCCAGCGGGGCAAAATACGCCCGTACTTTGAATTATTGTATATAGAATTCTAGAATCGGAATTCCACCAATCAGATTGCAGCAACAGAACTTAAAGACACTACAAAGCTTTAATGTGTCAAAGCTCAAAGAAGCAGAGAATGTGGGTTGTTCTCGCTTTCAGCAGCAGAACATTTGAGAAGAGAGTTCAGATCTTTCATGAAGACAAAGCTTCAAAGACTTCAAAGCTTTGAAGTGTCCACAGACGGACAGACGGACGGACGGACAGACGGACGGACGGACGGACAGCGCCATACCATAATACGTCCCGTCTTACACAACGGGCGTATAAAAAACGAAAGGCTTTGTGCCGGAGTTTTACGCCTAAAACGCCGGCAAAAAAACACTTATACAAACCTATGCTATTTTAGGGTAAAGGTCCTTATCATCTGAGGGTTTTGAAGAATTTTGTTTATGAAAACCTTAATATCTCTGAAGCACATAAAAACATGAAATAAATTGCATTTCAAAGGCAGCTTTTATTAAATTGTGTCATGAAATTTGATGAAATGAAAAATGAAATGAAATTTGCATCTTGAAGTAAAGGGTTAATATGAGAAATCAAATGTGTTTTTAATGTGTCTTTCAATTTTATGTACATATTTCTTTTTTATAATAGCTTGATATAACTTTCATGATTAAATTAAAGGTGGATTGCAATTTTTCTCTTGGAGGGTTAGGGTTACCAACTGCTACCAACTTGTTTCCAAGGAGATGTTATTGTTTTGCTGGATATTGTTTTCCATGGTATGACATTAAACATATCCATCTTGCATTTATTCATTACATGTGCTTTTTTACTGTCTCTCTTATGACAGATACAGCAGGTTTAATCTATACATTCCCATGGAGACAAGCAGATGACAGACCCTCCATGAAAAACACCAAGGACCCCTATAGTTTGACCAATCCTGTTGCCATATCATTAAAACTGTTTCAATGGGGGGATTTGCTCAGAATGGGTTCAGTTTTCAAACATTTAATATTCTATTTAATTGTTTTAACCAATACATAGAAACAACAGATGCTGATGAAAGCATGATCATTAGACACCAGCAGATGAGTAGGGAATACAAGGTAATCATGAAATCATTAATGGAACTTTCAGAACACCAGAAAACAACATACTGAAATGGAATATTGATCATTAGTTTTAGATTACTTTTTGACACAATGATAAGAATTCTAATTTTTCAAAGAAGAAATTTATTAGCTGTGGGTTTATTTTGCGAGAATGGAAAAACATCAATTTTCTCTGGTCATTTACAAACTTGAGTGGAATTTATAAAGCATCTAAATTGAATGCAGAATATACTAGCACTGTAGTTTGGTTTCACAACAAAAACAAAAATCTCATATTTACATATTTTTGAAAAACATCTATTATTTCTGTATTAGTTACATATGTGTGGTCCCAAAGCCTGTTCCATGTGTGACCGCCCTCTATTTGTTTTATGAGAGTCTTTTTTCAGACCAGAGATGCTGTAACTGGTATTGTCATGGTCTTATATACAGTGCCACTTCAGGTAACGGATTACATGTACTATTTGCTATGTGCTTTCAATACGTACAATGCGCCTCCTCCCCTGCGCCGTATCTTCTCGCATACGCTGCGTGAACCCATAGACTGTGTGCACCTCCTCCCGTAGAGATACGCCGTGCACAATTTCAATTCCTCTCGTACACTGCATCTCCTCCCATACGCCGCACACACCTCATCTCCTCCGGTACACCACACACCTCATCTCCTCCCGTACACCACACACCTCATCTCCTCCTGTACACTACACACCTCATCTCCTCCTGTACACCACACACCTCATCTCCTCCTGTACGCCGCACACACTTCATCTCCTCCGGTACACCGCACACCTCATCTCCTCCTGTACACCACACACCTCATCTCCTCCTGTACGCCGCACACACCTCATCTCCTCCTGTACACCACACTCCTCATCTCCTCCTGTACACCACACTCCTCATCTCCTCCTGTACACCACACTCCTCATCTCCTCCTGTACACCACACACCTCAGCTCCGCCCGTACACCGCACACACCTCATCTCCTCCGGTACACCGCACACCACACCTCCTCCCGTACACCACACTCCTCATCTCCTCCTGTACACCACACTCTTCATCTCCTCCCTACACCACACTCCTCATCTCCTCCTGTACACCACACTCCTCATCTCCTCCTGTACACCACACTCCTCATCTCCTCCTGTACACCACACTCCTCATCTCCTCCTGTACACCACACTCCTCATCTCCTCCTGTACACCACACTCCTCATCTCCTCCTGTACACCACACTCCTCATCTCCTCCCTACACCACACTCCTCATCTCCTCCTGTACACCACACTCCTCATCTCCTCCTGTACACCACACTCCTCATCTCCTTCCGTATGGCACGGACACCGTGCGTGGATCGTGTCTTGTCGCCTATGCTGTGTGGACCACGCTTCCTCCTGTGCGCCTCTAAACCAGAACTAACACCAGGACTAAAACCCAGGACTAAGACTGGTCTAAAGCAGGTCTAAACCAGGTGTAAACTATATCTAAAACCAAACAAGAATTTGCAGGAGGTGGTCGCTACATTCATGTAGTTGTAAAAAGCATGACAATATTAAGTAATCCAAAGTAATCAGATTACATTACTCAATTTAAGTAACTTAAATATTACGTTACAAACTACTTTTTGGAGAATGTAATCTGTTGGGGAATACATTTAAAAATAACCTTCCCAACACTGCTTATATCATATATGGTAGAAGCAGGATCACATCTCCATCTGTGGCACATTTTCTTCTTCCAGGAGTGTGAGAGTAAACAGGCCCCCTCGTCCTGGTTTATAGTCCCATATGCATGTTTATGTATTTCCACTGGACAGTAGTGAGTATCCAGTGGAAGTGCTTGCTGTCGTTTGTTCCAGGCACAATGTAAACCTGAATAAGTTACCAGAACTAAAAAAAAAATGAGGCAATCGATTACCTCAATTATTTTAAGTTCATGAACATAAAAGTCACAATCTTCCAGAACTTAAAAGTTTGGAGGGCTTGCTTGTACCTTATGATAATAGCTGAATAAAAAGTGTTCATTTACCCCCGCTCAAATATTTGCAGTTAATATGGTTCATAGTTTTTTGATAAGGCAACAAATTTTTAAATTGTACTGTAATTGCTAAATTATACGCACAATAGTTCACTTTAATTAAAAAATATTAGTTAAAATTACTCAAAAAGAAGAACATATTCCAGCAACTTGACATAATTAAGTTAGCAGGACTATTTCTAAAACTTTGAGTATACACAACTTAATCTGTTTAATTACTTTAAACATTCAGGTTTACAGTGTCATTCTTTAAGTCCATGTTGTGTTCTCTAATGTCTAAAACTATTTGACAAGATGATATCAGACCTACAGAAATTACAAAATATATATTTAAAAACCTTTGGCTACTGATGCTTTGCAGTAATTTCACACCCAAATAAGTTTTAAGATCATCTGAAATTCCATCATTCCTGAATACCTGAAAGTTAGAAGGAATGAGAAGTTGAAAAGAGTGGAGGGTTAGAGGAGCATGTAGACGAGATGATGGAGGAGGAGAGGAAAGGAGCTAGTGGCATAAAGGTAAGGACAGGATGAGTGCATGAGGTGTGGTTCTACTACCAAACTTAAAGGGGTAAAAAAAGGGGTAATAGACTTGTATCGCTAGCAAGGACCACGCCAACAATACATGTGCGAAGAGAAGAGAGTTTATTATATTGAGACAAGGCGGGTTGGCTGGGTTGAGACTCAGGGTGGGGGTTCAATCTCAGTCTTCACATGGCCCAGCAGGAATGGGACCCCCCTCATAGACGTCTTATGTCTGGAAGAGAACAGATAGGGGTTGGGAGAGTGGGCTCGAGTTATTCAGGACAAACTGGGTTGCTGGGATAGGCATGTGCAATTATAATCTCTGGATGTTATAGTTTAGTAATTATAGTTTACCAGAAATTAAGCACAATACAGTATACAATGACATACTGTATATTCTTATTTGAAGGGCCCATATTACGCTATTTTCTGATCTTTTCTGATGTTATAATGTTGTTTCCTCATCAAAAAACATACCTGAAGTGTTCAGTCACACACATTTAACACACAAATCTTGCACATTTAGACTGTGTTTTTTTTCCTGTGGTAATACAAGAAGTGCTTCACTGTGTTTTTAAACTCCATACACCTTAGAAACTGGATAATTTCAGCCCTGGAATTACCCATTTCTACTAAAAAAAGGACTTGAATACTACCACTTTATGACATCACAAGGTGGAATAGAGCATTTTGAGCTTTGATGATGTAAACAGACCAATAAAGAAGGATTAGTCAAACGTGTGAATGAAACAAAACACAACTCCAGGTATGTTTTTGAGGAGGGAACAACATTCTAACATGTCTTAAAACTCACAAGAGTCAATTTTGTGGAATATAATCTCTCTATGTTATAGTTTACTAGGCTATATGTACTAATATATCTTCTTATTTAATATTATGTAAAAACATGGTTCAGGGGGGCTTAACCAAAGCATAATCCCAAAAGTAATTGATGAGAATACCCTTTATGCGTCTACACCTCCAACATAACTCATCACAGGTCCATTCCATAACTGAAAAATGATTTACGATGACACAGCGGTGTTAGCATCCATCTTGTCCGGTCAGTGACTTTTCCATGTACTGTACTGTCAGTCAGTGGACACATTCATTGCGTTGTGCATCCTCAGAATTCACAGTTGATATCGATAAACTGCCAGGTGCTTGTGAGCATATATTTTACCTGAACTGGTACAGAACTGAGGAGGTGTGAGGGAGGGAGTCAAAAGAGCAAGTAGATCGATCATCGTGAGTTTAACAGGTTCATTGTCTTGGCTGCGCTTGGAAGACCTCCTTGACATTTCCTGGAAGTTTCTGAGCTTTCCTACACCCGAGGCATGTAACGTAACCGCTTTGAGCTGCTGTCGTTCCGCAGTTCTTTATTCAACGTATCAACCAGCTCTCTTTTGGCAGTAAGTTAAGACTGTCACGAAATACGTCAAGTTTAGCACGACTTAGTTTCTGTTTGTTCAAAAAGTTGGCTTCAGCTGTACATGACATTTGTGTTGTGCTAGTGAAAACGAGAAATGTGGAGGTATTTAAATGTTTATACAACAGTAAAATGTGTCACTAGTAGGAATAAAAAGGTCTTAATCATCCTAAGAGAGACTGCATTTATCAATTCACCAGAGCAATGGAAGATTTTTAGAAAACACTGACTTTTTTTCTCTTTTTACAGGTACATTATGTAAATTTTCTGGTGGACTTGCTTCTACAGAGATGTTATTTCTTTTTCTGGAATGTTCTTAGAGGATCCATATTATGCTATTTTCATATATATCTTATAATGTTGTTATAATGTTGTTTCTTCATCAAAAACATTGTGTTTTGTTTCAGTCACACATATTTAACATACAAATGCTGCATATTTAGACTTAAGCCACTCTGTTCCACCTTGTAAGGTCATAATGCGGGGAGTGCTCCACTGAGTTTTTAAACTCCATTTTACTAGCAAGGAGCACGCCAGCAACACATGTGCAAAGAGAAAAACGTTTATTATATTAAGACGAGGCGGGTCTGCTGGGGCTAAGACTCAGGGTGGGGGTTCAGCCTCAATCTTCACATGGTCCAGCAGGATGGGACCCCCTCGTAGGCGTCTTATGTCTGGAAGTGAACAGATATGGGTTGGGAGGGTGGAGTTGAGTTATTGAGGAAAAACTGGGTTGCCGGGATAGGCTGCTACAAATAGGCTTCTGTGAAATTGAGGTGTGGCAGAAGTGAGCTGTGATTCGCTGGAGAGGAGGCGAGGGCGGTTGAGGTGTGGTCCTGCTCCTGAACCTAAGTTAATCATATTAACTACATATATCTTCACCAGAATCATTTTGATGATTATAACCCTGGAACTGCCCATCTCTAGTGAACAAAAGGTAAAAGTAGAACAGAACATTTTGAGCTTTGGAGATGAAGATAGGCTAATAATGCATTTTACTGCTTGGTTTCACAAATGTCTGATTACTCAAACATATGTGAAACCACAACTCCAGGTAAGTTTAATGAGGTAACAACAATCTAGCAAAACTCTTGAGAGTCAATTTGGTGTAGTATAGCACCTTTAAGTGTAAACTTTTTATGACTACAACACAGAAAAACATGCAATTAGTACCATACTGTGGAATATTCAAGGCCCAGACGTAACATTTCCATGGACAAAAGATGGTGGTGTGCACTCCACCAGAAAGGTTACATAGTGGACCTTCACTAGTGTCATATATAGAGAGTTATATGACTATACTCGTGGGTATAACGAGGTATCAGAGACCAATACCTTCTCATTTTATACCGTAATGAAGTGAGGAGCACTGTCCAGTTTAACCCCTTGCCAAAACAAATTCACAATTAGTACAATTAGCAATATGGCACATCTGAATCTACTCAGACAATTTTGTGTTGTACATCCATGATTATATATGGACCAGCATTTCTCAATAGAGCAATTATCACCCTTGTGTATTTCCTGATCCACTCCAGCTCATTTTTCCTTTTTTTGTTTCTTTTTGCCTCCTGATGTCACACCCCATGAACAACGCAGATACCTCCCCGACAAATATTGTACGACACAGTACTACTCAAACGCGTTGGTGCATGGCCTGGAATAGTACGTGCCATCAGGTTTAAAGCAAGCGGGGGTGAAAGAAGCGCTCCGTTGAAGGGCAGTAATTGCGTATTCAGTGCCGCTGTGCCTCGCCGTTCTCTCTCAAAGGGGAGGATCTGAGCTTTGTGCCAACCCATGACTGGCAGCATTAATAGGACCACTTAAGCTTCACACATCAGCAACTGCTTGTGTCACGTATAAAAGTGTCCTACCGCAGCAGAGGAGGGGGAAGAAGAGGAGGGGAGCGCTCGCTGAAGTGGAGAGGCAGAGGAACGCGAAACTTGTATTAGGCTTTATTGTGCTGTCATGAAATATCTGTTCCCACCTCAAAGCAGGCTGGTTTTCATCTCCAGTTTGGCGCGGTGTGATTGCGAGTGTGCGCGGTAGGAGGGGGGAGGACTCGCTTCATCAAAACTCCAGCTGGCGCCTTCAAAAGGACGCTTTTAATTTTCTATATCAATTCAGTGTTTGAATCTGGGAGATTTTCAGGGCCCAGAGCCAGATCAGTGAGAGCTAACCATACAGCGGCTGAAAAGAGGATCATGTGCGCCGTGCCGCATTACAGGTAGAAACACGCGGTCTGTTTACTGTAGATTTGTACATTATGTTTATGGTAATGAGTTACAGCTAGCAGCATCATGCACTGCTCTGCCTGATGTGTGGGAAATGATGAAGAATATGGTTAATCCAATTGATTATGTAAAGTTTCCATCCTGAGGTGCTGCAAAAAAACAACAAAAAAACAAATTCTACTCTCCGACATCCAGTCAAAAATATGCTGGAGTTGTGTTTTGTTTCATTTACACATGTTTAATACACAAATTCTGCATACTTAGTCTTACTCTCAAAAACAGAAAACACTCTGTTCCACCTTGTGATGTCATGTGGCAACACAGGAAGTGCTCCACTGTGTTAAACTCCATACAAGTTCACTAGAATTTGGATCATTTCAGCCCTGGAATTGCCGATCTCTACTGAACCAAAGGTAAAAGGGAGTTGTTAACTTGAAAACTACCACTCCATGACATCACAAGGTGGAACAGAGCATTTGAAAGGCTTACTTAAACATGTGTGAATGAAACAAAGCACAAGTTCAGGTATGCATCTTATGGTATGACATTTATTGACTAAAGGGAACAAATTTGTAATGGTTCATTCCTTTAAAAAGTCTTGACAAGACTTTGGTTCTGTCATAGTCCAAAGAATTAAGATCTAAAACGGCGTTATGTCTTCATGTAGTCTGCACTGAAATGGAGCAAAGAATTATGCAGATCAGAGAGACTGTAATTTGATATATTGTGATAGTCCACAATATTATATGATATTACATGATTTACATCTCTAACAGTAAAATCTCCCTAGAGCCCTATCTATGTGTGCACATGCCTGATATCTTGATATGTTGGTTATTGTTACATCCCTAAAACTAGCACACTGTAATTATTTTGCATAATCATTCCCTCCGCTAATGGGTCATGTAGCTCCTGTTATCACACACTGATTAGATCTAACCTTTTGTTTTCTTTGTTTCGATTTGGTCTGGAGATTGTATATGATGTGACAGTTTGTATCTTACTCCCACATTGCCTTTCTTTACAAATAGAGCTTTTTAGACCTCTCTCTTAAACCACCTCTTCTCTTTCGCTACTTCACATCTTCAAAGCGGTACTTAGTGGTTTTAAGATGGAGATGTAGGGCAGGCGGTTTGGAAATTCTCTGATGGAGGGGTGGCTTTGTTTCTCCAGTGCACTGCTAATTGCATGCTTCACTACACTGAAAGGAAAAGGCCTCATTGCTTTGTTTGTGACTCTGTCCTTCTGTCCTTCGCATGAACTTTTGTCCAGTTGACAGAATTCAATTTTCTTTTTGTTGTGGACCGTACCTACCCTATGTTTTCTTTCCTGTTTTTTAATGCTGAGAATTAATTTTGCCTGGTTTCATAGAGATGTAACGTATGGTCTGGTATGTTCCACAGTACGGCATTAAACTGGGGGTCACAAGATGATTTGATCTTGGGCAAAAAATTGAGTAAACTACTGAAATAAACACAATGAAACATTTCACAAAAAGAAATTAATAGTAACATCAATTTCATTTGGCATTGAGGTCGCATGGTTATTTTGGGTGTTCTAGCCTGAAAAGTCTGGGAATCCCCCTCGAATCGGGCTTTTCCTGAACTACAAATGCCGTCCACTGCTGACAAGGCCAAGACATCTATGTGCTGTTTGTCATTCTTACAGGGGAGTTAATTAGCTGACATTCAGGAGCTGGACCACGCCTCAACCTCCTCTCCAGCTAACCACGGTTTATCGCAACCACGCCTTTAATTACCCAGGAGCTCAATTTATACGGCCACTCCGACATTTTGGATTGGAGATTATACCCCCACCCTGAGTCTCCCTCGAGCCATCGTATCTTCAAACGTCAATAAACACCTTTATCGTATTCCGTTCTTGTAGCGTGGTTCTTGCTAGTGAAATGGTTAATATGGTTAAGCCACAAGAACAAATATTAACACTGCTCCTAAGCTCCTATGTAATGTCATGTGCAACTGTTCAAATACAAACTGTAATAAAGGTAGGATATATAATACTTTGCAGCTGATGTCATTCATATTTCTTAGGGGCGTGATGCTAACTGTAGGCACTGCTCTGTCTGAAGCTCTGTTACTCAAGTAAGACTTTATTCTGAGCTTTGTTTTAGCACAATCTGACCAGAAAGAACTGTGCTGTTAAACAAGTCCTTCTCCAATAGCATTATAGTCACAACACAACAGTTTTTCAGTTAGTTACTCTCACTTTTTGTTGTTGAACCTCAGACAGGACCATAAACGCTCAAATTGATCAAAGGCTTCTGAAAATGTTGTTTGAATCCATTTCTTTCTTTGGTTTTGTGAGTTTTCAGACAATCTAAAAACTTCTTGGCAGTGTTTGCTAATGTGTGCATGAAGTCACCATGGAAACTGCTGAATATACCTCCATAGACATACATGCAGGACCCCTCAGTGTGATGTCACTGCGAGATATCAATACTGAACCAACCAGACCGAAAGAGCACTCGGGCTACTCTGCTTCAGTTATATATTATTCTAAAATTATGCAACAGATGAAATTTTGTTTAAATGTTAAACACTGCCTTTTTGCTGAGGGTCCCTGGGGTGAAACACATTTTTATAACTGCCCCACATTTTATGAAGTTGTATTTTTATGAACTCCCTCTGTAATTCTCTAGGCCCCAAACTGATAAAATATGAACTAGGATTTTATTGTGATTGGCAACAGAGAAACGGCTGGTTAACGGTGCCTCCAGAAGTATATTAGACGCAACCTCATTTGGCCCGAAGCTTGTATAAAACTATGCCACTTTGCCACCCCACAGGCTTGGATAAGTAGCTTAATGTACAAAACATTCGGAAACAAACTGAATCCAAATTTTCTTCCCGGATAGTTGTTTTGTACATTTCATTGCCGCAGTGTTGCAACGTAAAGTAAAAGGCGTGTACCGATTTTTTTTCAAGTATCTTGCCTCAGTAGAGATGTATTGTATAAGGGTCAATGACATGACACTGTCCAATTGCAATTTCCTCAGTTAAAAGGGTTCAAATTTCATAATAATTCACCACATTTCTGCAGTACCTCTGACCTCCATGGAACCAAATATTTTTTTCATAAATCATGAGTTATTCTGCATGTGTCTGCATTCTCCAACTCTTTTGTCCTTTCAGCTATTAAATTGCTAAATTCTGAGGGTCGTGTTTTTTGAGGTTTTGCACTGTAATATGTATATTGTTATTATATTGCTCTTTGAGTTCCACTTGTGTCTGTAATGGTCTGACACACTGTGTGTTTGTGCATGTGAGAAGTGAGAAGCGCTCTGTGAATGCTGCAAATGAATTGCCCTCTGGGTTCAATAAAGTTTTCTGATCTGAATGTTGTTTGTACTTAAAGTGTAAAAATGTCATGTGGTGCGACTAATAATAGCAGTAATTCTATGGCTGGAATTTTAATAATAGACAAAGTCGACTTGGGTGAATAGGATTCTTTAGGCATTTTTCTTCATTTTCTGCATTTTACAGGGTCTTAGTTTGTTCATTAAACACAAGCAGGTGACTGTCATATTGGACAGCAAAAGAAAACATCAATATGCATTAAAAATCTAAAGAAATGCCAACAGTTTGTTTCTATACACTATTACTCAGAACTTAGATTAATATCCCAACCATGTTTTAGAAAATAAAAACATTTTAAGGTTATTCTCAGTCGCACCACATGACATTTTACAGTAAAAATGCGTAATCTAAATGTTAAACATAGATTTATGCACCTGACACTGTGAATATTTGAAAAAGTTCCATAGAAACTATTTTTTTTCTATTTTAAAATTTGCCTGTTGAAAATTCTTATACGTCATTGACCCATAAGCAGCTCTTGAGTTCATAATAAGTCAGCTGAATATTTGTTTCTATGGAGATGTCATTGGTCTGCCTGGAATGTTCCACAGTATAACATTAAACAGCTCTTACGTTTATTCAGTTACACTTGGTTTTATAGCTCAAAATATAGAAAAACAGGCATTCTGACTGTGAGCAGGTTTGCCTCTCCACAGATCTGATCGGTCTGGTTCGGTCCGGTCTCCATAAAGATAGAAAGGTTTAATGCCATACTGTGAAACATTCCAGATAAAGCAATAACATCTCCATGGGGCCTCCACTAGAACTGTTACAAATGTACCTCTAAGTAAAAATCAGGTTCTGCCCCCTTAAGTTAAGCACTAAGTAACACTGACACTGGTTACATCTACATGGCTCAGGAAAATCTGATAACTGGAGTGATCAGATAACCCAGTCTGATCTGATAATTGTTGTGAGTAAACTGACATAGGAAATTAAGCCAAAACACCAGCTGCACCTGTCAGCTCCGTAATGGATTTTTACTACAACCGCGGTACTTGGAAGTCAAAGCGGACACATTTTTATAATAATGTTTTCAACCTTTTACATTTGGTGTGGGAAAGAGTGCTCATCGGAATCAGATTTTGCAGTTTACATGACATTTTATAATTGGACAACTCTATTCATCTACTAATGATCAGATTTTTGGTTCGTTTATAAATGTGCCACGGACAGAACACAATCGATTCCTGAAATGGGTTGTTTTGTCTAGAAAACTTGAATGTCCTCAGCTCTGCTCATTCTCTATAGCCATGATTTATATGCGGCTAAGATTACTAACAAAAATGTTCTGCATGTTTAAAGGGTTCATATTAGGCCTTTCTGATCCATGTTATATTGTTGTTTACTCAAAAATATACTTGGAGTTGAGTCAGTTGTGATGCCATGTGGTAATACAGGAAGTTCTCCACTGTGTTTTTGAACTCCATATACCTTCAGTAGAATTATTTGGATAATTTCAGCCCTGGAATTGCCAATAATTTGAAAACTATGACTTCATGACATCACAAGATGGAACAGAGCATTTTGAGCTTTGGAGATAGCACTGCGAAAAAGGCCTATCAAAAATAAGGGGGGAAAAACACATTTTGAGGTAAAAATGCTCTATTTTAAGTGTAATTATCTGCCAGTGCAATAAGAAATTTTCACTTACCAAATTTTCTTAAAACAAGATGAAATACAAATATAAGCAGAAAACACTAGTTTCAAGTATTTATGGCAAGATTTTTCACTTTATTGGTTTGAAAAGGAAGTTAAAGAGGCTTAACCTGGCTTGAGTTAATATAAAAAGTGCTTAGAATAAGTTGTAATATCTAGATAAGATAAATCAGAATGGAATATCTTGAAACAAGTAAAAAAAAAAACTCATCTTATTAAGTAAAATAAATCTTAAAATTGATCTTTTAAGATGAATCTGCTTAATTAAAGTCAGTTTAATTAAATTCTTTTTTGCAGTGAGACATGACATCTTACAAGAGTCCATTTGTGTACTATAAGACCTTTAAAGGTACCTGTCTTAAAATGTGAAAACAGAACTAGTTCATTTTAAACAGTTTGCAGTGGTCCAAAGTTATTCCTCACCTACACTGTGTGATATTTTCGATGGTTTCACTCAGCTCCAGCTCAAACTGTAGGACCAAATCGCAGGGTTTAAAAGTCCACAGCTCACGATTCATGTTCTCACTATACAAACTACTTCAACAGTGCCAAACCCTCACAAGAGCTTTAACTGGTTTGATATTCTTGCCGATTGGGAGCTGGTCGTGAGGTATTGATCAGTTCTCGTTACCCCATGTACTGTATACTAGAAGAAGCACGACACACGATTAAGCCAAAATTTGTCCCAATTCCAAAAACAGTCGCATAAGTGAAAAATCGGCTCAAAAATGGCCAAAAATCGCAGTGTATGCCTGGCTTTACACGGTCCATGCATCCTAATTATTCACTGTGAGAAGTTTATAAGCGCTTTTCTCAACTCTCAGACGCCAGTGACTCTTGGTACAGCTAACAGCTAGCAAGCTAACATGCACATCCTGATTATAAACGATAAAACGCTTCAGAATTAGATCCAGACAGCACGCAACAAACCAATTTTGAGCTGCTTATGCAACATATCCATACTGGGGCAGGAAATATTTTGCTCAATTACCTGTAAAAAAAAATCAAAGCATGTGCATTTGCAAGCTACATTCATGAAAAAAAGTATCTTATTTGATCAGATTCTTAGTCCTGGTGTTTCCACATATTGACTTGTTCTCAAATGATAAATGACTCATCAGGATGGTTTCTTAAAATAAATCAATTCATAATTCCACCAGTTTTTGAACCGTTCTCCCCAATGAACCGATCACGAAGATTCAGCTCCCGTTTGAGAGCCGTAAATCCCATCTCTAATATCCAATGTGGTTGTGTTTACTTCCTGATATGGGACACAACTCATTATATAGTAATCTACCCATAAATCATCCCAGTATACACTATTGATTTATACTAATGATGCTTCCTGGCCTTTTGCCTACATCGGGGCTTATACAAATCAGCGTGACGCATACATTGTTATTGCTATTAACTTTGCTGTAATTACTTTCCATTGTTTGGAAAATCAATCATCCAACTTCCTATTTACTTTAAAAGTTCTTGTCCCCATTTGACTGCTTGAAATATATACTTTATGCTCTCACTTTACATGGTTAAAATGTCATGTAGCGGCCGAGCTCAATAAAAACAGCCGAATCATTAAGAGATCTGCACAGCCAGGGAGCCATTTTTAAACCAGCGGCATTCACTCCTGCACCCGCGGGGTAGTTAAATCACACTTTAAAATACAAGAGGCTGTGTTCATAATCAGCTATTGTTATTATATTGAGGTATAATTGTGATTAATATTATTGTTTTAATTAAGTTTTTTTGTAGATGATTTGCTTGTTATGTAAGTGGCACCATGTTAGTGCTGGCTTTATTAGGGCGAAGTGGTGGTTCATTTTCTCACTAATATTTAAGTTTTTTATGAGCAGATTACAGGAGCCTTGGGACATATGAAAGTGTATGAAAATCAAAAGGAAATAAGACTGGGTTTTGCATAAAAACATGAACAAAACTGAATGGAAATACAAAGTTAAAGCTATACTTTTTATAGGACACTGTGGATTCTTATAGACAAAAGAATAACATTCTCATGGAAACAAGCAGGAGGAGGCTGTTCTCCAGGCCAAACAAAAGACAGGCTTGTGGAAAAGCAAGCACGCTCACAGTAAAGGCACAGCCAAAAAGAAAAGAAAACCTAAAACGATGAAGATATGCTTTTATATTTTAGTCTAATTCTAGCTACAGTAAGGTGACTTTAATGAATATTATTTTAATTTAACACTCTTTTCAGGTCAAAACAATCCAAATCAGATGAGTTTGTCTTTTTATACAGGTGCTTTTCAGCCGATCAAATGGGCACTTCTTCTATACATCAAATGACTCGACTAGAAGAGGACCAAACCAGGACTACCTCAGGACTCTGCTGTGTTCAGGACTCATGCTGTGTTCATGTGGCGCTCGGGATTCCCAGATGAGAAGTCGGGATTCCGTCTTGTTTGCATTCACCTGCTTTTATCTTGGAGAGTCTGGATTTTGATGTAACCAATAATAAAATCAGTGAATACACTTATTAACAGTGTTTAATAGAGTAAGACCGGTAAAATCAGTTGTTGTATACCAATAAATGATCAAATCAGTCAAGGATCTCAAATGTTTTAGATAAACTGAGCAATCAACTCATTCCGGTCCATCTCCACACATCAGGTGATGTCTTATCTGTCCAGCCAGAACCACAGGCTTTGAAAAAAAAACTTTACAAAGACGTGGAGCTGTATCCTGTCTCCCTGATTTCACAGAGTGTGATTGACAGGCAGATTAACCAATCAGAAAGACGCATGCTCTGTTCGTGTCAAAAACAAACGTGGCTGCTTATACATAAAAAGGGAGAAAAATCTAGATAAAGGACTGAGAAAGAGTGCAAATTTTTACAGAATCAACAAGTGAAGCACCAAACTATGACTTATTTCAGGTTAAAGAAGTGATATATTTGTTCTGAAAGTTATGAGAAATTTCAGGTTTTGTTCCACCATTGATTAGTGACATGTGCACTAGAAAAAACAATATTTAGTTAAAGTCAAATGACTTAAATTAAGAACATTTTACTTTATTTGAGTAGCTTGATCTTGACAAGTAAAATGATTTGCCAGTGGAATAAGATTTTTGTACTTAAAATATGAAAATACATCTTGCTACACTTAAAAAAAAAAAAAAAAAAAAAAAAAAAACACCAACTTTTTGCACTTAAAATAAAAAATAAAATCAAATGTTGTTTGAATTAAGAAAAAACACTTATTCCACTGGCAGATCATTTTACTTGTCAAGATGAAGCTACTCAAATAAAGTAAAATGTTCTTGTCAAGTGAAATTTACTCAAATCATGGTAAAACTTTCTTAATCCAAGTCATTTTAGCTTGACTAAATTTTGTTTTTTGCAGTGTGCTACAAATTCTCGGCTGTGGTTGTATCATTTCAAGTTTAGACGGAGGTTTCTCACCATCTATGGTCCGGTTCTCGTCCCTTTTGGATTCAGACAGGACGTAGAAGGGACTGGCTGGTCAGGGAAGATGGCGTCATGTGTGGAAATTGAACAGCGCGTTTTCACCTAAGTTCCTGAGTTGTTTTTCTGACTTGTGTGTGCATTCATGTGCACTTTTCAACTCTGAAAAACATATTCCAGAGTTTGCAAGGACCAAATGCTGCATAAACCATGGGACCATCCAGGTTCAACTGAGTATCTTCAGCAGGGCAAGAATTAGTGAAATAATTGCGCAGTTTAGAGCAGAAATAGCCCGAAGCGCCCTCTCTTTCAAATAAAATCACTCCCTCTCCAGATTTGGCACTGCTTTCACATCTCTGGCACATTTTAACACATTTTGATGCTCTGCTATTGCTGTCTATGCATTATCTAAATGTTATCATGGGGATAATTATAATATATATTGCATTTATGTGTCTCTACATAATTTTACAGTCATACAGTATTTTCTGTCGGTACTGTTTCCAGTCTTTCCTACACTGTCTCAGTCTGTTGTAGTAACAACACCACATCTTATATTACAAACATGCTCTCGTCCTGCTTAACACGGTGGTCAACCATGAAATGTCACTCCCTCTTTAGTCTACCTGCTCCTGTGTCCCTCCCTCCATTACCATGTGAAACAGAGCCTCCATACATTCATAATTCATGCTACACGTACAATAGCTGTAATGTTATGTATAGCTTTGAGGATGCGCTAAAGCTCCTGGGACATTTGTGGCGTTCCAGGTGGGTGAGAGGAGAGCGGAAAAGCAAACAGTGGACTTTGATGAAGACTCTCTATATGCAAAATAATCCTGTCTCCTTTGGGGGGGACACTTGCTTCCGTGGCATTTCTGAGCCTGTTAAAAGCATTCTCGTGTTGGGCAGATTCGCGTCTTCGATGTGTACACTGTAGAATGACGGCGGCAGGGACGGAGCTGCATGTATAAACAGACTGTCTTAAAAAGAGTCACGTGCAATTTATATTGACAAATACAGTGTTAAAAGGTCAAGGAAAGTTGTAAGCTGACTTCTAAAGGTGAGGTATGTAGCCTGTACCATCATGTGGAAGCTCAAACCTCCAGAATTCCCTCCCTGAGCTGCAAAGGCTGCACTAGCACTGATCATGATCACAATTGGCAGCAGGGGTTTAGGTAATGAGGATTTAGATCACTGAGAGAGCTTTCAGGTTTCATGCAACTGGATTTTTTAAATTTGTTTATTTCATTTATTAAGTATAAAAAGACATTAAAAGTCCATCCATCCATCTTCTCCCGCTTAATCCAGCTGGGTCGCGGGGGCAGCTTGCTGCCCAATCCTCATTGCACCTGACCTATGAACCCCTCTGTGGGTGGTGAGCCCACAGGAGGGTGGAAGTCATGAATGTTAGTTCATAGGGGTGCTGGCATGTTTTGAGTTGATGGGGGAAACCGGAGTGCCCAGAGGAAGCCCATCCAGACATGAGGAGAACATGCAAACTCCACACAAAAGTGTCAATAATCAATATCAAACATGCAAGAAATGAATGAAAAGGAGCAGAAAGAAGAGTAATCTTATGTTATTTGCCCTCTTTTCCCTTTTCTACACACATCAACACTGATAATAGCTGTGAAACATGTCAAATAAGTGCATTTTATTGCAGTCACAATTATTAATCAATCGCAAACAGAAATCTTAATTTTTATGCACAACTTTTCTTTTTCATACATACACAGTGCACTCAATTTAATGTGTGTGTGTGTGTGTTTTTTTTTTATGCCGTCATTGTACTTGATTCTTTGATTTCTTTTTCAAGACTATTCCATAACTGAACTCCCTTCACAGTGACGCTTCGCTCCATAACCTTGACTCTGAATCTGTTTTCAGAGAGTAAAAAGTGCATGGAATTGTTAGCATGTGAAAAAGCTATATTATTATGGAGTTGGAAAAGTTGAGGTTTATGTATCAGATGAAAGTTTTTGATGACCTCCATCCCCTGCCTAAATATTGCAGATATCAGACTGTAGACATTAGTGATAAAAGGAAAACCCTGTCCACTGACAAAAGTTCTACTGTCAAAAGGATTTACAATAAGGACATATAACTATACTTATAGATCATAAATAGTCTGAAGGGAGATGCTTCTGACTTTATTTTCAAATATGAACGTTTTTTCAATGTTATGAATTATAAATGAATGCACAGCCGGCCTCATAGCAACTGCTTAAGTCATTTTGGGCCAAATTGAGTTTTCCGTCTGTTTCTACTCTCCAGACCCGGCTTCAGATGTCATTGGCTCTGTCCTCAACCAATCTGAGAGATTACAGCCAAAACCATTTTATTGGCTGTTTCTTTTTGCATTTTTCCAAAAACCTTGTCTAGGAGTCTAACAATTCATGCCTGAAACGTGCACTGCTACATTTATATATATGTTTGCCTCCCTTGTAATGTTTCCAGATTCAGAATATAATCTAGATTCTGAACTCTATGTTTATGTATTCACTCATTCATCTGATTCAGCAGATGTTTGATGACATGTATCTAAAAAAGCACTACTGTGTGTCTTATAGAAGTTGTGAACTGAATTATTCTTCTAGAACAGACAAACCCAACCTAACATCTCATGGGGAACTCCCAGTAATAATCAGCATAGTTGCAGGTCTGCTTCTTCACAGCGACTTTGGACTTCTTTTATTTTATTAAGAAAGCTGCTAGCAAATTTTGAGTCACGAGTTGTGGCTTTTTTGGGCTCACATCATAAAAGAAGTGATTTTTTTTAAATCTTTTTTCTAATGCTGTTTCACACATTATTCAGCTTCTATTTCACCATTTTGTCCGTAAATCTAGATATAACTATAAGCCATGCTGAACATTAAAGTGCTTATGAGAGATTGGACTACTCATTTTACTAAAACACAGGTAAGGTGATTGTATTTCAGATTTTGCTAAACATTTTACAATATTTTTCCCAGCTTCCCCATTTTTTTAGGTTGCAAATTTTACTTTCTGGTTGGAAATCATGACATCACATTAGGGAATTCCGTAATTGTTACCTAGCAACCATCCTGTACAATAGGCCAAACACCTCTAATGTACACAGAAACTATTATTTCACAAATGAAAGTACAAGAAATGTAGTTAAAATGATTAACTTAGGTTCAGGAGCAGGACCATGCTTCAACCGCCCTCACCTCCTCTCCAGCAAACCACAGCTCACTTCGACCACACCTCAATTTCCCAGAAGCCCATTTGTAGCAGCCTATCCCGGCAACCCAGTTTGTCCCGAATAACTCGACCCCACCCTCCCAACCCCGATCTGTTCACTTCCAGACATAAGACGCTTACAAGGGGGGTCTCGTTCCTGCTGGGCCATGTGAGGATTGAGACTGATCCCCCACTCTGAGTCTCTCTCCATATCATAACTCTTTTTGCTTTGCACATGTGTTGTTTGTGGGGTCGTTACTAGTGAAAACACCATTATTTTGTCGACATAATGTTTAAAGTATCAGAAACACATGTTTTGTGCCAAGCTTCTTTCTACAGTAGTGTGATGTCATTAATATAAAACTCCCCTCCATTTCCTGTCATTTTTTTCATCACATTTTTCATCTTTTCTTCACAGATTGCTTCTTGATTGGAATTGAATTTACATTTACAAGAAGATTAATAAGACCCATGAGGTGCCTTGCCCAGAGTCACACAACATCCCGTATCCCGTTAACAGACTCTGTAGTGACTATATACAATCTAAGAAATGACGTCTGTTATTGTTGTAAAGTTGTTATTGACCTTAAATATGCTAATAAAATATGCACATCTTATTAACGCTCATCTGGGACAACATTTACAGGTGTACTATGCGACTCTTCTTTTGGAGGGTTCATTACCTGCTTGCCTTCATGGAAATGTCATTGCTTCACCTAGAATGTTCCGCAGTAGAGAGACACCTACAGGCTACATTACAGGTCAGATCTGTGGAGAGGCAAACTTATTCACGCAGCAAATAATTGTATTTTTGAGCAGTAGAAACATCTGTGATGAATAAATTCTGCATAGATGTGTTTAACATCATAGCGGAGAACACAAGTGACAGATCCTCCACCAGAAAAGTTAGAAAAGTCGGAAAACCTCAAATTGTTCAATATTATTTTATTATCCACAGCTTTGTATCACAGCCTCATTCTTGCGTACTGCTGAATCTTGCAGTGCATCTCCTATAGGCCCACTGCAGCGTGTGACAGAGTGAGAAGTGCATAGATTAGCCGTCTCAAGATAAAGGTCCACAAACAGCCTGGAGCCACAGAGCTGCATGGGGCTGCACAGGCACCAGGGGGTACTCCATCTAGCCCTATTAGCATTCCCATTATTTCTGATCATGATTTGACTTAATGGTGTGTTTATTCAAAGCAATCTATGTGTTGTATTTAAATGAGCATAATACATCAGCATATGCATGAGTGAGTTTACATATTACTCCGAAAATACAAGTGATTTTTTGCAATTAGCGGCATTCTATGACAAGGGTCAGTGGCGTCGGATTTGAAATTGTGGCGTTATTTATCTAATTACGTTTCATTCCGCGTATACATTTAATTTTAATGCGCCGGGATACATAATTAGTTGGAAATCTGGTCTTATTTCTGCATAGTTAACCAGTTTCAATCACAAATGAGGTCATTACGTAGATGATCAAATGAATACAATGTGAAAAAAAATTTTACAAAACATTAGTAACGGCCCTTTATTGTTCGTGAATCAGAAAGTGCGTTGTTAGCATGCAATTTTGTGAGCTTTGGTATCTGAAAGGTCTGAAAAGTGCTTATAAACTCATCACGGTGAATAATGAGAATGCTCAGAATGCATAAGGTAAATGAGGAATAACTCTGGACCACTGCAAACCGTTAAAAATGAGAAATTTCTGACAATAATCAGCAAATCCTCCAACCACGGATACTCCAGACCAGAATTGTGGATAGAAAATGATATGTATTGAACCGTGAAATTCCTATTTATTTTTCCTATTCACTTTTTCTAAATAAATAAAAACAAACAGGCTTGTGTGGCAAATAAGCAGCCGACGCGTTATTTCATTTAAATTTATGAAACTATAAAGACCCTACATGATGCAGAATTGACTCTAGTGGGCTTAAATCATGTTATAATGCTATCAATTCTTTAAAAACATACCTGGAGTTGTGCTTTGTTTCATTCACATGTTTGGGTAATCCTTTATTATTAGTCTGTCTACATGTCCAAAGCTCAATATGCTCTGTTCCACCTTATGATGTCATGAAGAAGTGCGAATAGTTTCCAAGTTAACAGCTGCCTTTTTACATTTAGTTGAGGAGAAATGGGCAACTTCAGGGCGGTAATCATCCGAATGTGTCTCGTGAAGGTGTACACAGTAGAGCACAACCAGTTTTACCACATGACATCACAAGGTGGAACAGAGTGTTTTCTGTTTGAGAGAATTTATTTTAATTTTATTCATTTATTTATTTTGGGCAATTAAGAAGTTTGCATTCTTTTACAATGGAACATATAACATTAGAGAAATCATGATAGAAATAACAAACAAACAAGACAAAAACAAAACAACAACAACAAAATATTTTGCCCAAAAAGGAGTGAGAAGAAGAGAATTTATTTAATCCCACCCCCCTCAGCCTAAATACGCAGGATTTGTGTTTTAAACATGTTTGAATGATCAAAACACAACTCCAGGTATGTTTGTGATGAGGAAACATGATAACAGAGATATAATATCAAGATAACTTCCTTAGCTTACATTGACCTGCTTAAAACATTCTTAAATCATTCTTTTCGTCTGTACTGTAAACCTAATTTACTTACAGGTACGAATAAAGAAACCTGAACCTGAACCTTTGTGTGGTCACCTCTCCATAGACCTGCCCTGGAGCTGTAACCTTGGAGGTAATGATAATGCATCTTGCGCTTTCATCCTTCCAAACTTTCCTGTTGGCCTCAAATGCACCCTCTGGTCCAGTCTCTTCCCGAGGTCTTCTCAGGACAGTGTGTACTGCCAAGAGATACTACAATATACACCAATATTACACTGGCCATTGTAATAGGTTGAGCGAAAACAGTCATCAAAACGCCATGGTCCATTCAGCGCTGCAGAAAAGGTACAGATGTATTCATATTGTTTGCTGTGTTGTTGCTACGCTACAGACACATGAATGTAGCGAGAAAAATGAAGTACCAACTGCTTGTAGAAAAAAGAGAAAAACTGTTGCTTATATAATCAAAAGGTCTTACTTTGAAAACAGGAATATTGAGGGATGAGGTGAAACAAGGTAAAATAAGGTAAAAAGGGTGACAGGGGTTGACTAATTGTAGTAGAAAGATCCCAGCATGCATTGCAGGCAGCCCACAGAGCATTCACACTGGAGTTTATAATTGTGGTTCATTAATAAGCACTTTGATGATTATTACTGCAGTTAATTATTTATTTAGCAAATAACGGTTAGGGCAGAGTGTGGCTAAGAGTTAAAATGCTATATTAAACATGTGGCAGGTTAAAGAAGTGATATGAAGCCATTTTCAGTTTTTTAAAGGTCCTACATTACATACAATTGATTCTTTTGAGCTTTGAGCCACGTTCTAATGTTGTTACCTCATCGATAACATACCTGGAGTTGTGTTTTGTTTCATTCACACATATTTGAGTAATCCTTTGTTAATGGTCTCTCTACAACCCCAAAGCTCAAAAAAAGAGATTTAACTTGATGTGACATTCCGTAACTTATCTAGCAACTGAAGAGTTATAACTTTATTTCAAGTGTGCCATATATGCTGTTGCAATATTGAAATGAAGATTGTTTGTAACAAATGTCTTACAATGGCTTATGAAGTTAATTCTTTCTCTTCTCGCACACATTTTTCTGTTGTTTTCATCACTGTCTCATTAAAAAGCAGACAGCATACACACATACGGTTGACCTTCGTCCACCTGGCGAAGTTATGTTCTCCCTTACAGATAAGACTGATGGGAAACGTACTCCCCGAAACTGGATGTCGATAAGAGAGCTTCAAAACAGAAGTTATTAAATGGAAATGTACTAGGATTGAAGAGGAGGCGGACCAAGAGGCGTTTACAATATTTGCATATTCATGATGAAATGTTTTAAATAGTTGGGTTCGAGTTATGTTTGTGGTTGCTCGGTTTGCCCTGCGAGGAATCCACGCTTAGACTGTTTCCCAGGGAATCTCGTAACCCAGCATGCTGTATCAGAAATATTGTGAGGTGAATAAATTGGCTTGAATTGAACTTCACGAATCCTGGTCTTCAATCTGGTATGTGCTAAAATGCGTTTAGGGAGATCTTGTTACGACATCGAGTAATTGGAGTCCCCTATTTCAGTTTTGAACAGCGACACCTTCTGATTGTATTTGTTTGAGTTTAAGATTGGAGAAAGAGGACAAGATTTCTTCACAACCATAATGCTGAATTCTAAATTACACAATAGTTATGATTAGTAAAGACAGTGCATGAATTGTCCCTGCATTTACTTCCTGTATTTTGGACTTTCCTTCTCAAACTGCCACTTAACTAAGGCCCCGTTTACACGTACACGGATATTTTTAAAAACAGAGACATTTCCCTTAGTTTGTACCCATCTTTTACACGCAAACAGAGAATTCGCCTCTGAAAACAAATCTTTCTAAAAACTCCGGCTAAAGTGGAGATTTTGGAAAACTATGGTTTTGCATTTGCGTGTAAAGTGACAAACAGCGTTTTAGGCAGTTGATGCCAACGTGCGACCAGTGTTAACATTTTTCTCTGGTGATGCTCATGGACTTGTCATGTGTTTGCATTTGCACAGCTGATGGATCATATCGATGAAGAGACAAATGAGGCTCTGAGCTCAGCATTTTTCTCTCTTCTCCTTACGACTCAAAGACCCAGTCGCCGTCACCGCCAATGTCGCTATTTTTAGGTCCGACCTAGGTGGACCGCTGTCTGGGAAAATTTTGAAAATGAAGTTGTCCCGGAGGAGTGGCATGAACATTTTAAGATGTCGAAGTCATTGCGTCCTTCCATCGAGGGTGAGGCGACTGTCATCCCTCGACGGAGTATTTATGAGGGTTGTAAATAGAAAGGGTGTTATTTTGGAAAATGGAGTGAGGGAAATATTCGTTTTTAAAAATATTTGTTTGCATGTAAACGGGCCTAAAACTGTGATCCAGATTTCCACCATTATTATTTAAAAAATCGATTCAGATCCATTTTGAATTTTGCAATGAAATATCATGATATATCACTGAATACATTTTTTCTTACACCCCTAATTAATAGCCTGCTTAAAAAAAAGCATGAAAATCTGTCATCCATCTATCAGGGGGCTGACAAGCATTTGCACTATGATTTTGTTAGCTCAAACTGCCTAAATTAAATAAAAGGCTCACCGTTTTATTTTTGACCAAATGACTAAAAAGGTACTCCACTTCTGAAACCATATAAGGGTCAGCACAGCTACAACTTTTTTAACCTTAAAATACATCTTTCTATTTAAGAAACTAGGGTTTGTTATAGAGTTCTCCTGTACCTCTTCATATGTAATTTTGTGGTGTTCAAATACAATTAGACATGGAGTGAAAATAGACATCTTTATTATTTAGCCTTAAACATATCATTTGTTCAGGTCATAGTTTTACATTGAATATAACTTAAGGGGCTTTCTTACATCAGGAAGCTGGAAATAAGATGTTGTCTAGCTGCAACTTTACAGAAGAGGATACATGGTCAGTCAGCGTTGCTCTTTACAATATTATTTGCTCACAATTTTCAGTGTAATGTCCACCTTTTTGTTGTCAAAGACGGCTAAAATTAACTTGCTTTTCCAGGCTGGCTGAACACATTAAAAACAGACATGACCGACATGACCATGTTTGTCTAACTGAAAACTCAAAACAAAGATCTTAACAGTTCTAATGACTTATCCGACAATCACACTGTCATCATCTGGGAACTCGTAGTATGGCACTTCCAGGTTGAGGGGTGCAGGGCCTTTCCTGATGCGTCCTGAAGCGTCGTAGTGCGAGCCGTGGCAGGGGCAGTAGTAGCCGCCAAAGTCACCCGCGTTGGCTATGGGCACGCAACCCAGATGTGTGCACACCCCCAACACGATCATCCATCTGGGGTTGGCAGCACGGTCCTTGTCGTGCTCTGGGTCGCGGAGCTCTGCCAGGTTGACGGCAGCTTCGGCGGCAATCTCCTTATCTGTGCGGTGGCGGACGAACAACGGCTTGCCCCTCCATTTGAAGGTCATGTTCTTGCCTTCGGGGATGTCACTGAGCTTGATTTCGATCTTGGACAGGGCCAGGACGTCAGCGGAGGCGCTCATGGAGGAGACGAACTGAGTGACCACGGTTTTGGCGGTGTACAGGCCAACCACGGTGGATGCCCCGGTGAGGACGTAGGAGAAGACGCGGCGGGACTCGCTGCTTCCCTGTGAGGGCTTGTGTGGGTCCTGCACCTCGGGCCGTCTGTAGTCGGAGAAGTCTGGGATGCGCACATCTGTGTGGGCGAATCGGACTCCTGCACGGCCTGATGAACACAAGAGGAAATAAGTTAAGTCTACTATTCAGCACTGTGATTTTTATATGAATGTGTACAATTGATATTCTGTGAACTGTGATGAAGCCTCTAAAAGCAGATTTCTTTAACATGAGTATATCAATATTTTATGTCTTTTAATGCATTGTCCATTTACAGCAGATTTATAGAATACATGTAACAGATTCATGCTGAAGTACAGAAAATCATAATTTTTTTTTACATTAAAACTAAGATTATTTTTACATTATACACATATAAAATGTATAAAAAAAAAGATTAAACATACTCCAAAGTATATCAGTCATGTGTTTGTGTTTTGTCCTCCTGTCATTTGCCCAGTAACAAGGGCACTTTTACCATAGTCAGCCATGTTTACAATATGATACAATATGAGAGGAAAAAAAAAAAAAGATTGAATTATTTGTCCCATGCCTATAGCTTATCAAGTGCCTAATTGCAAACACACGGTATCTTAACTGTAAGGAACACTGATATGCAAGATAGGATGTAAATACTGTACAACCAGCCTAATGCATACCACATACTGGTGACCAGATTTTCAAAATTCTAAACTGGGACACACCTGGGTTGGGATGGTTGGTATAAATAAAAGAGCTTGCAAAATGCATGCGCATTCTTGTGTCAGTTATAATCTGAGGGACTTCTGTCACTACAGTTTTTTTTTTTTTTTTTTTGCTTTTTGGTCATTCGCAAATGCAGATTTCTGTATTTTGTCTGAACACATGAGAATTTATGCTCCTCTTTACTGTTGACAGGGAAGAGATTAGTCAAAAATTGTGTCCTGATTCAGTCCTGGTTTAGACCTGATGTAGTCCTGGTTTAGATCAAATTGGTCAAAAATAGGGATACGTAGGGTATTTCATGGTATAAAACTGGGACAAATCACTGGCTTTGGATTAACCTGTTTGGACAGGAGACACAGGGTTCAAAACTGGGACTGCCCCGGGTAAATAGGGATGTCTGGTCACCCAACACACACTAAAACAGTATAAACAAAAATGAAAACCAACAATAATCTACAAAATAGTAACATTATTATAGGAAGACAGTACTGTATTAATGCACCCACGATTCACAATTTCGAAACAGGGGCAGAGGTGACTTAAGGACAGTCGTCCCGACTGTCCTTAAGTTACTACAGAGTAATCAACACACCCATTACCGATCATATCTGCTATATTCTCGTGTATAGACAAAAACGACACATCGGATACATATAACACGGAGGAAATAATATAGAATACACGTGTAATCAATTACGACCTTATGCGCAGGTCGCCCAGTGTCCTGATGCTAACAGGCTAAAGCTATCAGCACAGAAATGCCGGTGATCAGCGAGATGCTAACTGCGGCTAACCCAAACAAGCTTCGTTTATTTATATGGGATAACAACTCGGGTAAAGCCACAGCTCAAGTTACAATTTGGCAACAAGAAATAGCTTCATTTACAAGTAATTATAACTCACGATCTCATGTAAACTTACCATTTATGCTCACTGTTATAGCGGGCCCTGTCTTTGCGCACTGGCCGCTCAACGATTCGCGGGAGAGAAACGGCTTTTTCGGATCTATTAAGAACTTTTCGCTCTTTACCACGACCCCAGGGACCAGAGGTTTAAGCGGGCCGGCCACGGTGTACGCAGTGGCCTGCATGTACGGGGAAAAGACCCCCGATCGGGCCGCTAAGGACATCATCTTGGGCTTGTGTGCTAAACGACCTTGCCCTGGCTGCCTGTGCGTGCCTTCCTGGAGCGGCCGAGGAGCTGACGTTACGTAATGACGGCGTACCGCGTCATTTTGCGTCATAGTAGGCTCCCTTCGGTAATCTCACAAACATGATGCATCGATTATTTATGACAGTTTGCATTTATAATAGGAAGGGTTATATTTAGTGGCAACATCAATCTATAATTCACTAAATATCATCAAAATATTATAAACTAGGAAATAGGCGTTAACAACGAACAGATTGTGGAATAAGTGGAATAAAGTGGAATAGTCACTTATATTGTGCTATATTGAGCTTTGTATACATTTTAAGTTAACCGAATAAATAAAGGGTGACAGGAGGCTTCTAATGGTTACAAATAAAGTCTTTTATTGATAGAAATCAGAAATTATTTATTCCTTATGAAAACATTCAGATTTAATAATGCCACTGTATTTGTTATACAATGTTATTTCAATTCAATTCAATTTATTTTTGTAGCGCCCAAAATCAACAACAACAGTTGCCTCTAAGGGTGTTCCAAGATTTTGATGAGTAAACATACACACAGACATCAAAACAGGAATAAACAACATTCATGTAAAGCGGCAAATGAAACATCATCCAGTCATCCCCTGTCCTTAGACCCTCCTTCTCAGCAAGGAAAAACTCCAAAAAACCCAGCCATGTATTTTAAAGTTTGTAGGCCTATAGCTCAGGTAAGGATTACATTTACCAAAAAATACAGTTACAACTACTGAAAAAGATGGTGGACTTCACTAGATTATGTTGATTTCTGTAATAAATCATGCTAAAACATAAAAAAACTATATATATATATATATATATATATATATATATATATATATATCTATCTATCTATCTATCTATCTATCTATCTATATATATATATATA
Organism: Odontamblyopus rebecca; assembly: GCA_030686955.1. Lineage (NCBI taxonomy): Eukaryota > Metazoa > Chordata > Actinopteri > Gobiiformes > Gobiidae > Odontamblyopus > Odontamblyopus rebecca. The sequence goes on from CM060655.1 coordinate 8,804,787, forward strand.
TATATATATATATATATATATATATAATGGCCTTATGAGTTTTATCTGATCCCAGACTAACACAGTAGGTCAAGGTCAACAACAGAAAAAACTACAGTCAATATAAAAGACACAAAATATTAATACCAAATGTCAAAGAATAAGAATAAAAATAGAAATACAATAAAACTAGCTTAACTTGTATTAAAAGCCAGTCATAAAGGTGAGATGTTAGTGTGGGTTAGTGTGGGTATTTATGGTTTCCAAAGTCACAGAACAGCAGTTGCAAAGCTTTGTCTCCTCTGGTTTTCAGGTTCACACGGGGAACATTCAAGAAGAGCAGGTCTGCAGAGCCAAATGTCCTGGGAGGGACATGAACAGACAGCCGCTCTGACAGGTGAAGTGGGGCCAATCTACTCAGACGTTTAAATATAAACAAGATCATCATATTGTGCCGTATCTGCTATATAGTTATGACACCCAAGGATCAATATTTTATCATTTGGACATTTTAAATTGCAATATTTGTCCAACATGACTTAATAAAACAACAACAACTATCTGATCTATCAAATAAAATAAATGACTGAAAAAAAGAATGAAAATAAATGATGAAAGATGACTCCAAATATACCCCTCCTCGAACCGCCACCTTAACGTGGTGGAGGGGTTTGAGTACCGAATGATCCCAGGAGCTATGTTGTCGGGGCTTTATGCCCCTGGTAGGAGTCACCCAAGGCAAACAGGTCCGGGGGGACGGGTCAGACGAAGAGCGGTTCAGAAGCCCCATATGATGATCAATATACAGAGGCCAGTTACGTCGCCGGAATGGCGACACCGGGAGCCCCACCCTGGAGCCAGGCCTGGGGTGGGTGCACGCCGGCAGCGCCTGGTGGCCGGGCCTTTCCCCACGGGGCCCGGCCGGGCCCCAGCCCGAAGGAGCGGCGTGGGGCCGCCCTCTGGTGGGCCCACCACCCGCGAGAGGAGCCATGGGGGTTGGGTGCGGGAGAGATCTGGGTGGCGGTCGAAGGCAGGGGCCTCGGCGACCAGATCTCCGGACATGGAGACTAGCTCTGGGGACATGGAATGTCACCTCGCTGGGGGGAAGGAGCCTGAGCTTGTGCGGGAGGTCGGCGTTACCGGCTAGATATAGTCGGCCTCACCTCACGCACAGCTTGGGCTCTGGAGACCCAACTCCTTGAGAGGGGTTGGACTCTCCCATTTCTCTGGCGTTGGCCGCGGGGAGCGGCGGCGAGCTGGCGTGGGCTTGCTTATGGCCCCACAGCTCAGCCGCTGCGTGCGTGGAGTTTACCCCGGTGAGCGAGAGGGGTCGCGTCCCTGCGCCTTCGGGTCGGGGGACAGGTCTCTCACTGTGGTGTCGGCCTATGGGCCGAACAGCAGCAGTGCAGAGTACCCGGCCTTCTTGGAGTCTCTGGGAGGGTACTGGATAGTGCACCGACCGGGGACTCCGTTGTTCTACTGGGGGACTTCAACGCCCATGTGGGCAACGACAGTGACACTTGGAGAGGGGTGATTGGGAGGAACGGCCTCCCTGATCTGAACCCGAGCGGTGTTCTGTTATTGGACTTCTGTGCTAGTCACAGTTTGTCCATAACGAACACCATGTTCGAGCACAAAGAGGGTCCATCGGTGCACGTGGCACCAGGACTCCTAGGCTGGAGGTCGATGATCGACTTTGTTGTCGTGTCATCTGACCTCCGGCCGTGTGTCTTGGACACTCGGGTGAAGAGAGGGGCAGAGCTGTCAACTGATCACCACCTGGTGGTGAGTTGGGTCCGCTGGCGGAGGGGGAAGCCGGAAAGACCTGGCAGGCCCAAGCGTATCGTGAGGGTCTGCTGGGAACATCTGGGCGGAACCTTCTGTCAGTGCGGCCTTCAACTCACACCTCCGGGAGAGCTTCTCCCAGATCCCGAGGAGGCTGGGGACATGGAGCCGAGTGGGCTTCGTTCTCAGCCTCCATTGTCGATGCGGCCGTTCGTAGCTGTGGCCGTAAGGTCTGCGGTGCCTGTCGCGGCGGCAATCCCCGAACCCGGTGGTGGACACCGGAAGTAAGGGATGCCGTCAAGCTGAAGAAGGAGTCCTACCGGAGCCTTACTGGCCCGGTGGACTCTGAGGCAGCTGACGGGTACCGTCGGGCCAAGCGTGCTGCAGCCCGGGCGGTTGCAGAGGCAAAAACTCGGGTCTGGGAGGAGTTCGGGGAGGCCATGGAGGAGGAGGACTATCGGACGGCCCCAAGGAAATTCTGGCAAACCGTCCGGCGCCTCAGGAGGGGGAAGCGGTCCTTCACCAACACTGTTTACAGTGCGGGGGGAGAGCTGCTGACCTCGACTGGGGATGTTGTCGGGCGGTGGAAGGAATACTTTGGGGATCTCCTCAATCCCACCGTCGCGTCCTCCTCCGAGGAGGCCGAGGCTGGGGACCCAGAGGCGGACTCGTCCATCACCCTGGCTGAAGTCACTGAGGTGGTCGGAAAGCTCCTCGGTGGCGGGGCTCCGGGGGTGGATGAGATCCGTCCTGAGTACCTTAAGTCTCTGGGTGTTGTGGGGCTGTCTTGGCTGACACGTCTCTACAACATCGCGTGGCGGTCGGGAACAGTACCTTTGGACTGGCAGACCGGGGCGGTGGTCCCACTGTATAAGCGGGACCGGAGGGTGTGTTCCAACTACAGGGGAATCACACTCCTCAGCCTCCCCGGTAAAGTCTATGCCAGGGTACTGGAGAGGAGAGTTCGGCCGATAGTCGAACCTCGGATTCAAGAGGAGCAGTGTGGTTTTCGGCCTGGTCGTGGAACACTGGACCAGCTCTACACCCTCCATCGGGTGCTCGAGGGTTCATGGGAGTTTGCCCAACCAGTCCACATGTGTTTTGTGGACTTGGAGAAGGCATTCGACCGTGTCCCTCGTGGTGCCCTGTGGGGGGTGCTCCGGGAGTATGGAGTCCGGGGCCCTTTGCTAAGGGCTGTCCGGTCCCTGTATGACCGGAGCAGGAGCTGTGTTCGCATTGCCGGCAGTAAGTCAGACCTGTTCCCGGTGCATGTTGGACTCCGCCAGGGCTGCCCTTTGTCACCGGTTCTGTTCATTGTATTTATGGACAGAATTTCTAGGCGCAGCCAGGGGCCGGAGGGGGTCCAGTTCGGGGACCACAGGATTTCATCGCTGCTTTTTGCAGATGATGTTGTCCTGTTGGCTCCATCGAACCAGGACCTGCAGCGTGCACTGGGGCGGTTTGCAGCCGAGTGTGAAGCGGCTGGGATGAGAATCAGCTGTTCCAAATCCGAGGCCATGGTTCTCGACCGGAAAAGGTGGATTGCCCTCTCCGGGTGGGTGGGGAGTCTCTGCCTCAAGTGGAGGAGTTCAAGTATCTCGGGGTCTTGTTCACGAGTGAGGGGAGGATGGAGCGTGAGATTGACAGGGCGGATCGGTGCGGCGTCGGCAGTGATGCAGTCGCTGTATCGGACCGTTGTGGTGAAGAGGGAGCTGAGCCGAAAGGCGAAGCTCTCGATTTACCGGTCAATCTACGTTCCTACCCTCACCTATGGTCATGAGCTCTGGGTAATGACCGAAAGAACGAGATCGCGGATACAAGCGGCCGAAATGAGTTTCCTCCGCAGAGTGGCCGGGCGCTCCCTTAGAGATAGGGTGAGGAGCTCGGTCACACGGGAGGAGCTCGGAGTAGAGTCGCTGCTCCTCCACGTCGAGAGGAGCCAGCTGAGGTGGTTCGGGCATCTGGTCCGGATGCCTCCTGGACGCCTCCCTCGGGAGGTGTTCCGGGCATGTCCCACCGGTAGGAGGCCCCGGGGAAGACCCAGGACACGCTGGAGGGACTTTGTCTCTCGGCTGGCCTGGGAACGCCTCGGGGTCCATCCGGAGGAGCTGGAGGAAGTGGCTGGGGAGAAGGAAGCTTGGGAGCCCCTGCTTAGACTGCTGCCCCCGCGACCCGGCCCCGGATAAGCGGAAGAAGATGGATGGATGGATGGACTCCAAATATAACTTTGAGTGAGTAAATTAAGAGAGGAACCAACCATAAAATGTTTAAAAGCTGAGTTCTGAGTTCTGAGCGCTTTAAAATGAATCCCGTAGTGGACAGTGAGCCAGTGTAGCTGAGTAAGCACAGGTGTGATATGTTCCTGTCTCCTGGTCCCTGTCAGCATACGGGCGGGTGCACTCTGGACCATATGCACTCTGTTAAGAGATGACTGGTCCAGCTCACAGTGTAGAGAACTGCAATAATCGAGCTGACATGGGATAAATGGATGGACTGCTTTCTCTACTTCATTAAAAGGAAGGGAAGATTTGAGATAATGTTTCGATTATATTTTGCTTTGAAATTATCTTATCAGTTCATCATGACCCTCAACACCCTTTATGGGAGCCCCTTTTAATTGTATTTAAATCTTTTTAATATTGGTCATGTACATCTTGTTCTTTATATTAATGATTATATTCTGAACTCAATTTTGATAATAGGCTCAAGACTGAGTTTTTATACTACAATGATACTGCTCTGTTTGTAGAATTTCCAACACTAAATGAAAAGTACTTTTTTTATGTTACCAAGTGGTTTTATACTAGTTACGAAATAGGTCAAGATTATTCTAAAATTATTCAATTAAAGGTATACTATGTAACTTTTTGGTTGGGGGTCTGTTACCTGCTTGTTTCTATTACTCCACCTGAAATGTTCCACCTTAACCAGCTCTATACCTTACATTTATTCAATTAGTATTATTATTTTATAGTTGAAGAAATACCTAGAAAAACAGGCGTTGACTGTGAGTGGGGTCGCCTCTCCACAGACCTGACCTGTAACTTGGTCTGGTTTGGTCTTCAAGAAGATAGAAAGTTTTAATACCATACTGTGAAACATTCCAGACAAAGCAATAACATCTCCAAGAAGAAGAAGAGCATTTGACGGACCCTCCACCAGAAAAGTTGCATCTTTAAGGTCAAATTTGGTCCTATTTATCCCGGTTATCGATACTGGAAAGGTTATCTATTTTTGATACTAGCTTTAGCAGCGGTTAGTATCTGATTTTCAATACTTTCCACAACCCTAGTGTACAAGCAAGGCATAGGGTTTTAAATACAATACTAGTACGTGGCTGAAATAACTTCAATGGTATTCTGTTGGGGTTAAACACACAGACTTAAAATTTAATAACCAACACCAAACAATAGCCGGATTGTCATGTAAATATATACAGTGTCAGATTCAAAATCATATTCCAGTGTTATGTCTGTGCCCTCGGTGTACAAGGACATCTCCTGTTCATTATGCCTTCATGTTTCATAATCAGTGCAATTATTGAACTAGGCCAAGTGTCTCTTCAGAATTAGATCACACTTCTAAATAATGAGAAGCGGTGTGTGTGCATGCATAACTGTCAGCAAGATGCGAGATGTAGTTGTTTTTTTTGTTTAATTTTCTTGTTTTTCGAATAACGATTTCCTTATTTATTGAGTTTTCTGCAGTGGAATGTCTATGTGGGCGAGTAACATTCAAACGTTATTGGGTTAGTAAATTAGGCCTATTTAAAGTAATGCAGGCTCTCTGTAATAATGATTTAAGTTGTTTTTAGTTAATAAGTAGTATAATTATTCACTTCCGACTCAACAAAATAGTGATTGTGCTATAATTAAAACGATTGCAGTCTTATTATTCTAAACGTGACTTCACTTTTCTTCTATAGCCTCTGGTGAATTGGAAATCTCACAGAATCATTTAACTTAAACATGACGTATTATGCAAAATCAACTTATTTTTTAAGGTTTCCACCAGTTTATAATACTCCCTCATCAAAAACATGCTTGAAGAGGTTTTAGCTGTCATCCATGCATGTTTGAGTAATGTAGCGATCTCTCCCAGGCCCTTTTCAAACCCTCCTTACAATTTAGCTGTAAGATTCTGTGCAGTCTTCAGCCCACGTCACCCATGCCCTAACATAACAATTCTCCACAAACATACAAAAACGTGATACAAAACTGTACACAACAACATGACAAACCTGATTTGATGAGCAGTTGTTTCATTAGCGGGATGCGTGTGCTCTGAAAGGAGAGTGACTTAGCGCAGAGAGCAAAGGGAGTGGAGAATCAGAACGTCAAAAATGAAAGTGAAACGTACAAAACATGTTAATGCATGGCAAATATAGCATGTTTTCAGTGGTGGGCCGTCAGGGCCTGCAAGGCCTTCTCTGCTGGCCTAAAAAAATATCTGAATCACAGACTGATGTTAATTATATTTTGTCCATGAATACTTAAATTAAATAATTCCAAATGGTCTGTCCTTCCCTTCATAGTCTTTACCCTGGTTGCGCTGCTTCCAGACATGTATTTTCATATTAAAGCGTTTAACCAATCACATTTCAGCCACCATTTGTTGCCAGGCAGGAATAACGTCAAATAAATCTGTCTGGAGGCCTTCATAATCAGTTCTGCGGGCCTTCTAGTTAAAAAAATAAGTGTCGATGAAACTATTGCTTCAGCCAATCAGATTTTGAGTTGGCGACACCAAGGCCTTTAGCAGGCCTACGGTAACATCAGCTATTCACACCCTTTGATTGGCCAGTCAGAGGGCGAACTAGCTGGAGCTAGCAAACTGCATCTGTAGTGAGCTACATGGACAGAAATATAGTTGTGTTGATTTAATAGCTGTTTTTTCAACCCACAATGGCTGAAGGAGGAGAATAAATTGATTTGGTTGCAGATTTATTGTCAAAGCCATTTTCAAGATGGACTTTTCAAGAAAAGCTGGACATTGTTAAGAAAGGTTGGGCAAGCCTGTCACAACTGGGAAAAGGATTTGCCCGTCACTTTCAGTCCACTAACTACGAGCGTTACCTCTGGCTCACAGGCTCTGAGGAACACAGCAGATTGTATTGCTGGGAGTGCGTGTTATTTACCACTGATACCGTTGAGCGAGAGAGAAGCCGATACGAGGAACTCTACAAGGCCGCTGAACGCAGCGGTTGGCTGGTTCAGAGGCGCACAGGACGAAGCGTGGTCCACGCAGCGTATGCGACAAGACACGATCCATGCGCAGTGTCCACGCCGTACAAGAGGAGATGTGGCGCGCACGGTACGGGAGGAGGTGCGGAGTGTGCGGCACACTACATATACTTGGCCGCAATGCTTTATGGGAAGGTTTTCGGACCATGAATGAGGAAGACGTGTTCAAGATATAGTTCTACCCCTGAGCCGTGTGCTGAGGCCATTATGGGTAAATTGGTTTTACGTATCAATGTATCTAGATTGTGCCGTCTATTGGTAAATGCTAGAATTGCAAGGAAAGTAAAACTTGCCAAATTTTATTAAGGTTCATTCAAGTTTGGTGCAGTGCGCCCTTTCTTTATGTCAGAGCAACTACCCCTCAAAATGCCTGTGCACGTCCCTGCACCCCGGGTTTGTTTCTTCAGTAAAGGCATTTATTGTGGCTACACGCGTTATCTATCTGCGATGCAATGGCCCTTTATACTGCATTTCTGCATAATAAGATTGTTTTTATAGCCATAAAGTAGTTATTGATAAGTGGATCGATTCAGACGTAGCACTACTGAAGGCCTAGGTGTGAAATGCACGGCCCGCCACTGCAAGTTTTGTTTTTTTATTTATTCATTTTGGTTGTGATTATTGGACTGAAAAACATGCATCCTTGCTGTAAGGGGGCTTGCATCTCCACAAACCTGACTCTTATTTGGCCTGATTTTGGCCTCGTCTTGCTTGTTTCCAGGGAAGTATTGTTATTTTGGATATGAGCAGTTATTTATGCTTTAGTTTATCCTGAGGTAAGCTCTGTGAGGTTTGCCTCCAAAATATGGCATCATTGGCGTTTCTGTTTATATACAGTTTAGAAACAGAGAGATTGTCATATTGCTTCTATATATCTTTTTAATGAAATACTGTTTCTTTTGAACAATATGTATTGTGTAGTATTGTGTATTTCTTAACTGGAGCACATGTGCTTTCTGTGTCCTTAATAAAGATGAAATAAAAATAAATAAATAATCTTCAACAGTATGGCATAAAACATATGTACAGTATCTCCATGGGCTCCTGCAGGTAACCCACCACCTTCAGAAAGTTACAAAGACTACTGCCTCACTCTTATTTTAAATTTGATTCAACTTTATTACAGGCTCTATTTTAAAATAGACAAACTTATAAGAAATTCACCACAGGCGCACTGAGGAGTGGAGGAGTTTAATTGAGCTATAAACAAGAGCTGCTGGCATTTAAGTCCATTTGCTCTGCTTTGCTTCATCATTGTCGTGTGAACAATATAGGGCTGAGGCACAAGTTCTCACACAATGACTTTGGCATTTTAAAAAACCTGAATATTGTTTAATATTTCTTTTCCTTGAACGTTTTTAAGTTTAAATAATAATTCACTTTTAATAGCTGCATTATTTTCAGTGCAGGTATGCAGTGTAACTCATATGCACTCTGTCTTGATAAGCTGCAAATAAAACAACTGAAATAAAATATAAATCAGAAGTTTGAAGGCACTGCTGTATCTGATCTTTGTTCAAACACATCTGACAGAACAACAACAGGCCAGCTGGTCTGTGCTGTTAAACAAGTCACTCTCATGTAAAATTACAGTCACAGGGTTGCAAGCATGAGAAGTTTTTCAGTTAATCACGCTCGCCCTTTTTGTTGAAAATCAAAGACCAAAACCTGATCATGAAAGCTCATCTTGATCACAGGAACATGAGACAAAGGTGGGTAGTACTCACTAACATTTAGAGAAATTGTACTTTTCAGAGTACTTTTATGGCTGCATACTTTTACTCATCCTTCTTGAATAATATTTTTACTTCTGTAGTAACAGTATTCTTACTTGAGTAAAATTTCCGGTTACTCTTCCGACTGTAAGTAAGTCTACAAGTAACAAAAGCTTTATGTTGATGAAATGATTTGATTTAGATTTTGTGCATTAATTAATGTTTTGTCCTTCAAACACATGAACTTCAAATTATAAATCGGAGGTTACGTCCTCATATTTACTCTGTAAAGGGGAACTCCAGCACGTTTGAAGCTAAAGTCCATTACTAGAGGTGGCCAAATACTGTCAGAAGCCAAAAAACGGCACAGATCAGTGTTGTCTAGGCGGAGATCTCGCCGTGTGACTAAGCCTGTCAAGGCAACAAACTAGCGTAGTTATTGGGACAAGTTCTTAACTTCCACGTAAAACGTCATTTTGCACACTGAAGAAGCTTAACACCACTTTCTAACCCATCTTACAGCATAGCCACGAGTCTGGAAAGCCTTACCTTTGTTGATTTCTCACTGTGCATGTGAAAGCCCAAAAGACTCGGCTCAAGCCCCCAGAAGCAACAAGTGAGGATCGACTACTGACTGTGAAGAAGAGAAACTGAAAATTGTTGAAAGAAAATGGTTGAGGAATGTATTTTTTTAGCGTGTTTCAAAAAATATAATTCACTCATAAATAAATGGGTTTAGAAACAACATTGATAATCAAGTCTTTTGGGCTTTCGCATGGGCAGTGGAAAATCAACAAAGGTAAGGCTAAAGCTGCTTATAATGTTGTTTTATAATATTTCCAGACACTAATGAGGGAACCAGGCAGAGCGTTTTGTTTGTTAGACTCATGGCTGTTGTAAGTTGGCTTAGAAAGTGGTGTTAAGTTTCTTCAGTGTGCAAATTGGCGTTTTACGTGGAAGTGAAGAACTTGCCCAATTCACTACCCTACCTTGTTGCCATGACAGACTCACTACCACAGTGAGAACACTGCCGAGGCAACACTGATCTGTGCCGTTTTGTGGCTTCTGACAGTATTCGACCACCTCTAGCATTGGACTTTAGCTTCAAACATGCCAGAGTTCCCCTTTAATGTTTTGTCCTACAAACTTCAAACCATAAATCAGATGTTATGTCCTCATAGTTACTCTTTAAGTTACTCTTACTTGAGAAATAGTTTTCCCAATTTTTTTCTCTTTCACAACTAATTTATTTGCCCACAACTTCTACTTGAGTAATATTATTTTTTAAGTAACGTTATTCTTCCCTGAGTACAATTTTTGGCTAGTCTGTCCACCTTTTCCTGAAAATGTATTGTTTGAGTTTTCAGATAATCTAAAAACATGGCTGTTTGCCATAGTCACTCCAAAGTATCAATTACCCTTTTATACTCTTTTGTGTAAGTGAGAATGAGGAACAATAGCAAAATCAAGATGTACTTTGCATAAAAGTCTGTTACAAATTGCGTCGCATGAACCCACTGAGGAACAGAGTGGAATGAAAGTGTGTTGTGCTTTAAACAGTAGCAAGCTGTTGGACCCATGTGCACTTCTGCTCATTGTTGTAATGGCTAATAAGTCCTTTGTCTCTGATGCCCTCCCATACGCTAACGGGGGACAGACTAATCTTCTGCAGCGGGCGTTCTCTGCCAGCAGCACTTGGAACAAAAGAGAGCTGGGACATGGGAGCTCTGTGCCACACTTTGAATGTACATCTAAAGCTCGCAATATTTAGTCAACCACGGCTCTCACTGGAGAAGGAGCGGGGAGGGCCTGCAGTTGTCTTTTGATGGTTAGGGCTGCCCAAAATAATCAAAAATTGCTATATTAGTAAGCGCGATGACTAAAATGCAAAGACTTCAGTTATTTAAAAAACAGAATGTCCACTGAAAACTAGCCTGTTATTAAAAGAGTTAATCCTGTGTAGTTTTTACATCTTACAAACAAGAAATGCATGGGATTCTTAAAGGAGCACTGTGTAACTTCCGCCATCAGCTCGTCTCCATGGTGATGTTAATGCTTTGCCTGCAATTCAGTAATATGGCATTAAACAAATACGGCTCACATTTATTCAGTTATAGCAGTTTTTATTGCTCAAAACGACTACAAAACAGCACTACATGCATTATTACTGTCAGCCGGCCCACTTCTCCCACAGCTTTTCTCCATGGAGATAGTTCAAATTAAATGCCATACTGTAAAACATTCCAGAGAAAAACAATAACATCCACATGGAGTCAGGCAGGTGGCGGACCCTCTACCAGAAATGTTACACAGTGCAAAGTTCATACTTAAGTCTTTTCTCAATTCTTACTGCTCCTGGAAGTGTTTGAAAAGAGCAGAACAATGACTTTATTTATACATACTTTCTCATTGCAATACTACTAAATTCCAATTTCAGTTTCAATTACTTTTGTTCCCTAGCTTGGAGACGTATAGAGCTGGTGTGATAAATTATTTCAAATCCTGATCCTGTCAGATCTCAGAATCTATGCAGGGCTGGGTCTGGTTATTGTTTGGATGGGAGACCACTGGGAATACCAGGTGCCACAGTGAGGTAAGCACTTCCTGTATTATGACATGACATCACAACGTGGAACAGAGTTTTTTTCTGTTTGAGAGAAGAGCTCAGTCTAAATATACAGGGTTTGTGTGTTAATCATGAGTGAATGAAACAAAACAACACTCCTGGTATAGATAACAGAGGATGGCAGAGGCACTAATGATTTTGTTTATGTGTTTATCTGTGGTCACGGCAACGCTTTTCGACTCCTTATGAGTCTTCATCAGAACTGGCAGAATGAGCAGCAGGCGTGACCCTATTATAGGAGTCATGCGACCAATTATCAAGCACTTGATTAGCAAAAACAAAATATCCACACACATTATACATGTTGAATCCAAGTATACTGATAACATCCCACTCTAACACAACAGATAAGAACCACCGTTCTGTGCAGGTTGGAGTATAGTCAACAGTACATATTTCCCTTAGGTTACACAGTACACAAAGAAATACACAGCAACAAAAAATATTTTAAGTTAACAGTATCACAAGTAGAAAGCATCAGAAGTTTTGTTAGAAGTGTTTTATCAAAAATAGCACCTCCAGGTATGTCTGTGATGGGGACACAACACTGTAACACAGATCACAAGATAGCATAATATGGGCTCTTTAAGCATGAAAAAGTCTCTGCATAGGTGATTAGTACATAACACAATGTGGAGACGGGACATTTTGATTTGTCACATCTGACCTCTGGACTCAGGTCTCTCTCTTTGAGAGAACCGCTCAGGTCAGACACAGAAACTGTCTCTCTCTTGTTCAGCGTGAAGAGTTTAGACCTTCAGGCTGAGCGCACGAGCAGCAGCGAACACAGGTGAAGGCTGCTCACTGACAAAAAGGTGAAAGGACCTGTCAGTATTCTGAGGACAGCAAAATAAGGATGTCGCTAGTGATTCTGTGTCCTTGGGCAAGAGACTTTCCTAACCAGGCTTCCAGAAATACAGAGGTGCATGTGTAGGACAACAAAAGGAACATGCACGAAGACTGTCAAAACCATCTCAAATCAGACACTAAGCAATTCTAAAACAAGACACTCATTTGAGCAGGTTTCGATACTAAAAAAGCCACATTTACAAAACAGAAATGCACCTTTGCTATAGCTTTAGAATGATCTTGAGTTGCATCAGAACAAGTATAAGAGCACATAGACTAGTAGACACCTATGGAACCTACGTGGACGACTGAGGGACTACAAAGATATAAGAGAGCAACTGAGTCCTACATGTATGACCAGATAAGAAAATAAAATCGAAGAATGAAGGAAGTACAAAGCAGAAAAAATGGTGGTTGATCGACAAAAGTAAGTGATTAAAGAGTGCGAGAAGATGCACGCATGACTCCAAATTCAACTTCGAGAGGGTAAATGGGAAGGGCAAACTGCTATAACATGATTAAAACCTCTGAAAAGTCCATTTTTGCATGATAAACAAGTTTATAGCAAGTTTGAAATAGAGCATTATGGTCCGTGCACTGTCTCATTAGCAGATTCACACTGATATCTGTGTGGATTGATATGGAAAACTGCCAAGCTGCTGCAGTCAAATATATGCTGTTAATTTAGTCCAATTACGGTAGCAGGCACGCACTTTTCTCCTGTTTATTTTGCGGAATTAAAAATAAGCCAAAGATAAAGTTGCGAATGCCAAAATACCTGAAGGGAACTGATGCGTGCAGTGGGTGGAAGTTGTATAATTAAGAGATTTCAATGGACAAGGCCACTGCTGTCCTGCCAAAGCGCACGCAGTTTAAAGTTTTTCAATCATTAAAATGTTATTGTAAAATATGAGGGCATTTTTGCACAAAACTAAATACAGATAAAACCTTAAAGGGCTCTTTTGACAGTACTTTCTGATCTATGTTATAATGTTGTTTCCACAGCACAGACATACCTGGAGTTGTGTTCTGTTTCATTGCACTTTGTGATGTCATATGGTAATACAGGAAGTGCTCTACTGTGTTTTTAAACTCCATACACCTCTACTAGAATCATTTGGATCATTTCAGCCCTGCTAATCAAAAAAAAACAAAAAACTGCTTCATCACACCACAATAATATAACACCTAATATCTAAAAACAAGCTAAAGACAAATCTTTCATGTATTATGACCGTTATGGGTGAAGTGTCTTGCCCAAGGACATAAGAACTTATGTATGATCCACTCAGACTAAGTTCAAATCATAGTCGCTCACTGAATCTGCTGTTTTGTGTCTAATAACAAGCTAAAATGAATAAAATCATCAATGTCAGCTCAACAAGTCCTTCATGTATCACTGTGGCCATTATGGGTGAAGTGTCTTGCCCAAGGACCTAAGTACTTATGCAATGACTCATTCAGACCAGACAGATCTGATACCCTCACTGAACCTTAATCAACAGTCAGCACATTATTGTCAACTCTTTTCCAGGTGAAAAAAATAAAGTGTTAGAGTCCAAAGTTAGTTGGTTAAATGTTAAAGAGGATCTGGTAACACAAAGTGCAGAGACCGTTCTGCTTTTGTTTAAGATAACCTTCAAAACCAAAACACAACATTACTAACTTTCTGAATGCAATATCGGATTTATAATTTGAAGTTATGTAATTGTAAAGTCTTGTTGAGTCACAAAATATTTTTTTAAAGGACAGACTACAGAAATGAGAAAAAGTGAAACATCTCAAGGACCTGTGCAAGAAACCCAAATATTAAAATTATTTGTTATTGTCACTTGCAAGTCATAGTGCGAAACATATCGTAAAATACCTATGTCGGGTGCAGGTGTATATTTTGATAAATAACCGCTGGTTCCAAATAAACAGCGAGTCTAATGTACGAGCTGGAAGACAGAAGTCGTGCTGCAACAACAGGACACAGGACTGATGCTCGCGTCGTCTCTACACAAACCCAAACTTTAAACCACATGGCTCATTTGCATAAACTGTAAGCACTAAAAGAAACAGTTCTCCTTGTGCTGCTGATGCACAGAAATGAAGCTTAAAACCACATGGCTCATTTGCACAAATGCTTTCAAATGTGGGAAAAGTCCCCGCTCAGTAGATATGTTGTTGTAACATTTCAAATGAACTCGCCTATGTCTGTTTAGAGAGTCACCTAAATTACAGTCATGCTGGTTCAAAGAATTTGAGTACCATATGTTGCCAGTTTTGCTGAGCAAGATTTTTGTGAGGAAGGAATTAATGGCCTGCCCCCTGATCTCAAATAAATGATGGAAACAAATAAATGCACTGGCTCTTATTTGGCATTTTATGGTAATTTTTAATTTACTCTGTAAAAAAGAAAATACTCAAGTATCCATCCATCTTCTTCCACTTTGTCCGGCTGGGTCAAGGGGGCAGCTGTTCACCGCCCAGTCCTCTGTGCACCTGACCCCCCTATGAACCCCTCTGTGAGTGTTGACCCCACAGGAGGGTGGATGCCATGGTCCTTGGTGTTAGTTCATAGAGGTGCTGCATGTTTTGAGTTGATGGGAGAAGCTGGAGTGGTGTCTGGAAAATGTCACTTTAGTCCAGTTACACTTTATAACAATAACTACTTTGAAGGTCATATATTACACTGAATGGACTCTTGTGAACTTCCAGCCATGTCAGAACATTTTTACCTCCTCAAAAACATACCTGGAGTTGTGTTTTGTGTCATTCAGATGCTGGAGTAATCCTTTCTTTTTGGTCTGTCTATATCTCCAAAGCTCAAAATGCTCTGCTCCACCTTGTGATGAAGCAATCGTTTTCAAGTCCACAGCCTTTTAAACTTTTAGCATTTTATGCAGTAGAGCACTGAGAGAAATGGATTCCAAATGATTCTAGTGAACGTGTATGGAGTTAAAAAACACAGTGGAGCACTTCCTGTATTACGGCATGACATCACAAGGTAGAACAGAGTGTTTTCTGTTTGAGAGAAGGACTAAATCTGCAGGGTTTGTGTGTTAAAAATGTGTGAATGAAACAAAACACAATTCCAGGTCTGTTTTTGACGAGGAAACAATTACACCAGAGATCAGAAAATAGCTTAATACTAGTAGGATCTTTAAGTGTTAGTCTGAGTTCTAGTGTTTATGATATGAAACACAAAATACAGTTGGGCCATACCCTCTATTTTTAAAGTGGTGCAGGGAGTCAGCAATTGGAACATGTCTGACACCCCATTCCCTTTATACAATGGTCAGCTGTGGTCAGACATCTGAGCTTTACCATTCTGCGTGGTGAAGAGAGGCTTTTTCCAGCACAGCATCGCTCAGGCTGAGAGCAGAGGACACACTTTGAGAGGACAGCTAAAAGAGCAGGGGGAAGCGTGGAGTGGGATCAGAACCAAGAGCTGAAGTCTTCTGGCTGACAAAAGGTGAAAGGGCCAGGCGGTGTATTCTCACAACAACAGAAGACACATGGAACAACACTGGTAAATATGAGCCACAGCAAAAGGTATATACTGGTGTTTTTTTTGTTCTTTTATACAGAAAGATATTCATTTGGTCCCAGAACATTTACAGTGCACCTTTATAGGTTCTATATTACGCAAACATGACTCTTGGGAGCTTTAAGTCATTATGATGGCTTAATGTTAAGTTATAATGTTACTTCATCAAAAACATATCTGGAGTAACTCTTTATTATTAGTCTGTCTACATCTCCAAAGCTCAAAATGCTCTGTTCCACCTTATGATGTCATGAAGTGGTAGTCTCCGAGTTAACTGGTACCTTTTAGCTTTTGTTTAGTGGAAAATGGAAATTCCACGGCTGAAATCATCCAAATGATTCTGTTGAAGGTGTATGGACTACACAGAGAAGAACTCAACCTAATTATGTACATTTTGTTATGTGTTTCTGTTATAACAATTATGTATGAATCAAATAAAATTCCAGGAAACATTATAACATCAATCTGAAAATTGTGTAATATGACTCCTTTAATGTTTGATTTCTGTAAAGCACTGAAGTTACTTTGTGTATAAATTGTTCTGTACACATAAACTTGCCATGCCTTGAAATATAAGTCAACATAGTTCTTATCGTGACAGAAAAAGCTGTAGCAGTCAGTATAAGCTGACAGCTTTCATAAAGGCTAGATTTTGTAGAGATTCTTGTCGACTTTCACAACATAAACTTTACTCTTTTTTTTTAAATCCTCAAAGCACCTAAAAGTTACCTTCTAGCAGCTCTCGCTCTGATTGGTCAGAAGGGAAGGGAGAATTAATTTTGGGCCCAGTGAGCACAGGTTATTAAAAACAATAGGCCATCATGGGTTCACCTTCCAGATTTGATTATACTTCCATGATATGACTCTCCATAATCATGCTGCACACAAAAGAACAGAATAGTTTCACAGGACTTTAACAAACGGTGATACAAAAGTGTTGCACTGCTGCTGGAATATGCTGTAAGGTTCAGAGTTTCATTTTCACTTGATTCTCTCTACTCTTTTACAGATTAAGAAAGCATTAAGACTAATGGGCAAAGAGAAGTTCTACACTGATCCCAGCCTGAAGGAACAGTCTGTACAACGACCTTCATTCTGCATGTTCTTTCGAGACAATGCAATAATATCTCCACAGAGAAACACATTTGACGAAGCCTCCATCTCCTTTAAAACATGGAATTACGTTTTGTTTCATTCACACGTTTGGATAATCCTTTATTATTAGTCTGACTACATCTCCAAAGCATAAAATGCTCTGTTCCACCTTGTGATCTCATAAAGTGATAGATTTCAAGTTAACAGCTACTTTTGTACCTCTAGTTCAGTCGAGATGGGCAATTCCAGGTTTTAAATTATCCAAATGATTCTAGGTACTGGGCACAGTGGAGCACTTCCTGTATCACCACATGACATTAGAAGGTGGAACAGGGTGTTTTCTGTTTGAGAGAAGAACTCAGAACCCAGATTTGTCTCTTAAACATGTGTAAATGAAAAAATTAAATAAATAATAATAAAAAAATAACTCCAGGTATGTTTTTGATGAGGACACAGATCAGAAAACAGCGTCTTTTTAATGGGCCAAGACTATTTGGCAAAGAGAAGTTCTACGTTGATCACAGCCTGATGGAACAGTCTGCACCTCGGCCTCGATTCCCCATCAATTTTATTTTAAATCACACATTTGAGAAGCGAACATTTCAACAGCTAAGTTTTCATGACGGTGGGAAAGCTATTGTGCGTCTTCAACTGTTTTCTCAGCACTATCACATCTGCAGATCAAATGAAAGGTGATATTGGATTACAGTAGGACTGGGAATCACAGGATCCCTCACAATTCGATACAATACTTGATATATGGCTCACGATACGATATCATGATATAGCGATGTATGCGATAATCAATATATTCCACATGATACTCTGTGATATATTACCGTTTTGTCAGAATCTCTCAACAAATCAAAAATGTAGCACTGTCGCAAAAATATTTAGTAAATTATACCAAAAATACTCATATTGATACAGCGGTCCACGATAACTATACTCTATCACTAAATTCATAATATTTCGATATTTTAGAATACGTCAAGAATACAGTAATGAGCAGTTATTTCATTTGACCCACACTTACTGTTTGTATGGTCTGTCGTGCAGTGGTGGAACGTAATGAAGTATAAAAGTAGTAAAGTACTGTACTGTAAATTTTAAAGTAGTAAATGTTTACTTTTACTTCACTACATTTGAGAGCAGGTGTCTGTTTCTACCCCACTACATTTTTGAACTCGACTTAAAAAGTAAATGTGTTTTTTACTATTGTGTCAGACCTGCAAAAATATACAAATGAAAAAAAGGATTCATTTAATTGTTTCTGTTGAACAAAATTCATGACAAATCTTTATCATGATCATTATATGGTCATGAGCTTTGGGTAAAGACAGAAAGGACGAGGTCGCGGATACAAGCGGCCATAAAGAGTTTCCTCCGCAGAGTGGTCAGGCGCTCCCTTAGACACAGGGTGAGGAGCTCGGTCACATGGGAGGAGCTCGGAATAGAGCCGCTGCATGACAAAGGACCATGAGCAGACATTGGTTCAATATCAGCTGCTTGGAAACTGCTCTGTAACTAAAGCACAGAAAAGGTTATGCTGCTGCGGTGAGGATGATAATGTGCTGGTGGATTATGTTTGTAGCTGAAAATAGAAAAATGAAAAGTTAAAAATAGCACCTGATGAGTGATGGCTGAGGGTAAATGGACCGGTGACAGGACATATCAGTTAAGTTTGGAGTGATAGAAAAAACACTAGTAGTGAAGTCTCTGCACTGGCTTCCTTTGAGCTTCAGGATACATTTCTTTTAGTTCTTTTATTGGTTTATAAAGCTCTTAATGGTCTTAGTTCTATGTATTTATCTGATCGGCTTTTATCAGATGAGCCTCTCGGACTCTCAGGTCCTCAGGTCTCATCTTTTAACTGTCCCAAGAGTTCAAACTAAACCTCACAGTGAGGCGTCATTCAGTTTCTACTGCCCACGTCTGTGGAACAGTGGACCTGAGGATCTGAGGTCCACTGTGAGTGTTTATATTAAACATATATTTTTAATTTAGGTTTTAATTGAAGCATATCTTTTAAATGTAGCTTTTAATTGAAACTATATTCATTTTTTTTTTTTTTACTTAGTCTTCATCCAAATTTAGCTTTTTTTTTAAATAAATATTTTACTATAACATTTAGTAGCTTCCTGTGTTATGTTTCTGTCTAAACTGACGTACTGTATATACAGAAGAATCCATGGGGTGGGGGTGGGGTTGCTGTTGTTTGTAATCAGTGTAATATTTCTGTTGCATGTGAAGCACTTTATGCTCCATTTCAAATGTATAAAAGGTGCTATACAGATAAAGCTTGATTGATATTACATTCCACAGTATAGCAGAAATCTCATCTATCACATGGAGAATGTTTCAAGCACAGTTTTGGAGAGATGAGCAGCTCTCCTCCGAGCTCCTCTTGTGTCCTGAGCTCCTCACCTTTATCGTCTCTAAGGGAGCGCACAGCCACCCTGCAAAGGATACTCAATTTTGGTCATTACCCAAAGCTCAAGACCATACGTGAAAGTAGGAACATAGACTGAGCGGTAAATCGAGAGCTTTGGTTTTTGACTCACAGCTCACAGTCTGCCACACTCAAACATGTGTAAATGAAACAAATCACAGCTCCAGGTATGTTTATTAAAGGAGGTAACAGCGACTAAAAGTTATATAGCACCTTTAAATAAGATTACTAGTATATTGTAAAACACATGGAGATAAGATATGGTACCCACAAACTAGAATCAAAGCTACATAAAATGTTACTCAGTAAATATAAGCAAGTACCAGGCACCTTTAAGGCAGGTCCTGTTGTGTATTTTGCTGAGAGATTTGCCTGGCAGCGTGCTGTGAATAGCCGAGTGGAGCATAACATGACATGAGCTAGTGACACGACTAAAATGTGTTATGTCCAGTCTCCAGGAGGGCACTCTCGGGGGAGCGCCTCTCACATTCTCTGCCAACGTGGAGGCCATGTAATCCTGTAGAGGAGTAATCGCATCGTACAAGACGTGCTAAGTCCTTGTAGCAGCCTGCCCACACATGGAGATTCATGCGCCTTAAAGAGGGGGTGTTTAACTTCTCTGGGGTATTCTTTGCTACTGTGTGACATATTTAGATCAGGATTAACATTTTACGTTTTATAAGTTTTTGGCAAGTCTTTTCTCTTCACTCCCCCTTCAGAGCGCTTTCACTTTACAATCAGCCTGCATACCGCTAATGAAACTACTGCACATCGCCCCAGGTTTGTAAAGCTGTAGTGAATTGTTTTGTACCATGTTTTTGTACATTTATGGAGAGTTGTCGTGTGGGAGCATGGGTGATGTGGCCTTCTTGGCTGAGCAGTGCACAGAATTTTACAGCTAACAGTAAGAAGAGTTCGAATAGTGTCCGGAAGAGACTGCTGAATTCCAATCCAATCCAACTTTATTTGTATGGCACATTTTACCAACACAAAGTCTCCAAAGTGCTGCACAGTCAGTACAATATAAACTCACATTCATTAAAATAAATAA
Organism: Odontamblyopus rebecca; assembly: GCA_030686955.1. NCBI lineage: Eukaryota > Metazoa > Chordata > Actinopteri > Gobiiformes > Gobiidae > Odontamblyopus > Odontamblyopus rebecca. Next base: position 8,825,117 of record CM060655.1, read on the forward strand.
ATAAGCAAGTCAATTAAAAAATAAAATAAAATAAAATTAGCAAATAGAAAAACAGCAAATAAAATCAATAAAAGACAGTCAGGACCACACAATTCTCATGTCGCGTTAAAAGCCGGTGAGTAAAAGCGTGTTTTTTAATGAAGAAGCGCCTGAAGGGCTGGTCTTAATGTGAGGGGGGAGAATGTTCCAGAGTTTGGGGCCAACCACAGAAAAGGCCCGGTCACCCCAGGGTCAGCCCAGGGGCTTTTGAGTTTTTGGGACGATAAGTTGAAGCCCTCAGACCTCAGAGCGTGCGAAGGAGTGTAGGAACAATGGGGTCTGAGATGTATGTTGGGGCCCGTCCATGAAGTGCTTTAAAAACAAATAATAAAACTTTAACATGAACTCTAAAATGAACGGAGAGCCAATGCAATGAGGATAAAAGGTGTAATAGGTGTAATGTGTTCTCTATGACGTGTGCCAGTTAAAAGACGTGCACTAATTCAGAATTTTGGACTAAATGTAATAAGCGTGACAAGTTCGCTTGGCTCATACCAGTGTACCGTGTATAACACTAGTCAAGACATGCAGAGATAAAAGCCTGGATCACCCGCTCCAAATCACTAAAAGATAAAACCAGTTTGAGTCTGGATAAAAGCTGCAGGTGATTAAAAATGGGATTCATCCACTGCATTTATCTGTGTGTCAAACTTAAAATCTTCATCGATAATGACGCCAATTACTCAAACTTGCATGGATAACATATAAAACTTCTTCAGGCATGTTTTTGATATAGGAACAACAAAATTATAACCACAGACTGTACATATAAATGGACATAGCTAACCTGCTTCATTCTAAATAAGAAGTGAGCATGAGGACGTGTCCGGATCCATCGACTCTGGCTCCATTTGACTTTACACTGAAATATTGTGATCTCTTTGTAACTGCTGCAGTGAAGCTCATCATTTTGGTCTTAAAATGTTTGGATTAACCCACTCTACATGATCTTGATGTTTTTATTTAGCTTAAAAATAAATAAATTCCTATTCCTAATATGAAACTGGCTCTAAATTCACCCCATAACTGCTCCCTTCTGAGCTTCATTTGACTGAACACTACACTCCCTTAACCCCGCTACATAGTCCATGGATATAACATATAACTCCAAAAAGTCAATTTCACATGATAAAAAAGGAAGAAAACAAGCAAAGAGGCTGACAGGATGAACTTTGACTCCTGTTTGGAGTTGTCCGCCTGCCCGCTGGAGCGTTATTAAGGCACAGCTGGATCCAAGGGAGAGAGCGGAGGGGGGGGATTACATGCGCGTTTCTTTTTTGCTCCAGTGTCATCTTTTCATATCCCCCACGGAGGCGGCCCGTTGTGCATATAGCTTCCCATGTCGGCTGTGCATTCGAGGGCACGCAGATGTGGACGCCGCTCCCCCGAGAGATCCAGTCAACTCCATAAAATGCGAATTACGTCCAGCGTTTGATCATGGGGGCACTGTTGTACATTGGTGACTGGTCATAACGGAGCAAGTCTTAGCTTTGACTTCCCTCCAAAGGCTATTGTAGAAAAGGGTTTAGACTATTCAGTATGGTTATGCTTCAGTACAGAGATTCTCCAGTAGAGTTATATAGGTCACTATCTGAATTTATGATATATTCCAAATGTTTTCCCCAAAACTCTGGCATTTGTAGCGTACACAATAAGGTTTTAACTCCCCAAGACCTAAGGGCAATTTTAGTACAGTTCTCGCCTGGATTTTTTTCTTAATTTTGCTTTTAAAACTGCCCCTTTTATCCTATAATGAAGTGTTCTACATCCTTTTTTTCAGTACAACCTGTTATTTCACAATCTGCTGCTGTAGTTGTGTCATGTGGCTGTAATAAAAGCTACAGGACCAGAAATAGAGATGGAAAAATAAAACAAAATAAAATTCACACTCTTTTATACAAAACACACAGCAAAACATGTATAAACAACTTTTTGGACTTTTTGATTAATTTAGGGCCTTAGCTACAAAAATGCAAACTATCGAGTCTGTCAGTAATCTAAAAATATCCTTATTGCCCTAAAAACAAACAAAAAAAGTGCAGGGCCAGAGCCACATCACTTCCTTCATTTTCATGGTGTCTATTATATTTGTATTTGTTCATTTTGAGTGAAATAAACCTTTCAAATCAAAATAGCAAGAGATGCACAATTACGCACACCAAGATGCGTAATTTGCCATTTATTTGAGAATAAACTCCACAGAGCGGCTTTTTCAATTGTTATAAACATATACAGTCGAGAGGAGTCGACCATCTTGACTCACTTCACTCTTTGGCAAAGTTTTGGCCAATCAAAATGGACGGAACGCATGAGTTTGGCTGAAAACAAAGTTCCTACTGGACACTCGTTTTGCGCACGTCATCACGCAGCGTGAGTGCGACGTAGGATAATGCCGCAAAAATGCCTCTATGTCTGCGCTTTCAGGGGAAAAAAAATAGGTTTCTATCTTTTATGGTTAGAAAGTTTGGTTATATAAAAGATATTCCTCAGAATCGTATACGATGTCGTAGGTTGAGTGTTAATAGAGCAGCATTCAGTCATGTCAGCGTCCTGCCTGTCCATGGTCACAAACCTCTAGAAATGTAGTTTTGGTACGTCAGTGTAAAGTTAGTGTGTAGTTGCCATGCCCACCCCCATTTACTTTGCCGCTCAGCTCGGCAACAAGCTCACAGCAGAGTTGAAGACCCTTTTGAACGTTTCAGCTGTATTTTTATCTCTTCACCTCTCCAACTTCAAACTCTCAACAAAGAATAATGCTTTACAGCTTATAATTACATTTTATCACACGTGTTCGGCCATGTGTGTCTCCATGGTAATGGGCCCTACATCCACAGCAGCTGTACTCTGGGTTTTGTATGTTTTTTTTCCTTCTATTACTACTAATTACATGTTACCAAGACGATTTGGCGTTCCCCCTCCTCATACTTGAGCTCCTTCTCCTGACTCTCCACGGCCCATTCTCTTAGATGCCAAACCAAACAAAGCCCCACACAGACTCTAATGGTGCCGCTGTGTTTTCTGGCTAGAGATAAGCACCATCTTGTGTTTGGGAATTCATTTTAAATGTTAGTAGTGGTGCCATGTGCAGGATTCTGTTTTGCCAAATACTTGCAGACTGGAAATTTCTTTTTAAATAGGAGATGAAATATTTCATTTTGTTTAGCCAATACACTAACACCAGTATTTGTCATGTTCATGCAGTATTAAAAATAACAGACCCAGTTTATTCATGGTTAACTGCATATTTATATGCATATTATGTGTCATATGACATTCTCCCTACAGCCCTACTCCCTACTAGCATAGTTAAACTGACTTGAATTAAGCAGATTCATCTTAAAAGATCAATTTAAAGATTTTTTTACTTAATAAGATGAGATTTTTTTACTTGTTTCAAGATATTCCATCCTGATATATCTTATGTAGATATTACAACTTATTAAGATAAGATAAGATAAGATATCCTTTATTTGTCCCACAATGGGGAAATTTCAATGTTGCAACGCACAGTAAAGAGAACAGCAAGAAACAGTAGCAGCAATAGAAGTACAGTTAAGTTAAAAATAGAAAAACACTATAAGGATCTAAAAAGATAAGGATTATAAAACTATGTATCATATAAATTGGTATCTTAAGACAATATATACAATAAATACAATACAATAAATTGCAATCTATTATTCTAAGCACTTTTGATATTAAATCAAGCCAGGTTAAGCCTTTAACTTCCTTCTCAAACCAATAAGGTGAAAAATCTTGCCATAAATACTTGAAACTAGTGTTTTCTGCTTAGAACAAGATTTGTATTTCATCTTGTTTTAAGAAAACTTGGAAAATGTCTTACCGCACGAGCAGATAATTTCACTTAAAATAGGGCATTTTTACCTTAAAATTCTTTCCTTATTTTTTGATAGGCCTTTTTTGCAGTGTGTGTGATTAACAGATGGATTAATCTATCAGACATGCATGGTCCAGCAAAAACAGGAAATCTCTTATCAACAGTGCATGTCAAGGAGCTGAACATCATCATTCACAAACAAAATCACATTTCTTTAACCTCTGTTCAGTGCTTCAGTCATTGATTCATCTCTTTATTATTGTTTTGATACAGATAGACCATGCGTCCCTGATTGGTTAATCCAGCTGTCAATCACACCCATTTGGACATTATTATTATTATTATTAACTAGCTCTACTGTAGAAGCGTGTATTCTAAATCTCTGGCAAATATAATCTATCTCTTAACCCTATAATGACCCTTTAACCAAACACTCTAAATAAGTCCATTCTTACCTCTGTGTTGTGTCCCTGTCACTGCTTGTCCCTCGGCCTCTGCGCTCTGACACATTTCTATTTCTCGTGTGGGTCCAGTGATAGGGCAGGATTGTGAAACTCTTTAATTCTCCGCATCAAAGCATGGGCTGAGATGTCGGCATGGAGCATGTAATCACCCATCACTGCCGAGAAAGGCAACAAAAGCAAGAGTGTTTTCCAATTAATATCCACCCTTTGAACATTTTATGGCAACTGTCTGACATAAGGCCCTCTCTTATCAGCGACATTGTAATTTTGAATGAGAAAAACCATCCCGCTGCTCGGTCTGTGATAAGAGATCAGGACATGGGCTTGATGTGGTGAATCTGTGAAGTGGAGTGGTGCTTCTGGTCGATTTGAGGGGACGAGGAGGAGACATGAGAAATCACCGTACAGGGGTCAGGAATTCTGGAAATAGTTAGAGCTGATGCAGCCCCCAAACTAACTTCCTATCTGGAACATGTCCCTTTATATATAGGGTCTATGCTTCTGTCAAAAGTTAATCTGTCAATTCTTAAAGACTGTATTGTGTTTTTGTCTTTCCCCAGTGCAGATGTGTTGTAGATAGATATAAAGATAAGTGTTTGGTAAAAAAAAATGTTTGGAAAAATGCTGATGCACTCCTCATGGTGAAGAATTGGTATGTTCAGTACATAAAGGAAGTGAGGAATAACTTTGGACAACTGAAAATCATTTAAAATCAACTACGTCTGTTTTTCATGGTTTTAAGATGGCAAAAATCAGGTACAGCATCTATAAATTAGAATTAGTTCAATTACAAGTGCTTTTATTCCCTGAAAACTAGCGTTCAAAATGGTCATTCTCACTGGAAGAGGAGTCGTTTCTCCATAGATGTAACCTGTAATTTAACCTGGCGTATAAGTCGCGCCAGCCAAAAAATGTGTAATAAAGAAGAGAAAAACATATACAAGTCGCACTTTTTGAGGGAATTTTATTTTATAAAATCAGAGACCAAGAACCGACATGTCGTCCTGAAAGGCAAGTTATAGTAATAAAATGACCAGCTCCACTCAAATGAAGCTCCCCATGCTAACGGTTACAGGAGTGAATCTGGAGCCAGGCTCTATGTTATGAAGAGGATTTTTTGGACGGACAAAATAGCAAAAAATAAATAAATAAATTCAGGATCATGTAGAGCGGGTTCACACGAACATTTTCAGACCCAAATGACGAGGCCACAGCAGCGTTAGTTCTGTCCATTCATATATACAGTCTACGGGCTGTCAGTGTGAAAAATTTAATATATAAGTCGCACGAGAGTATAAGTCACAGGACCACCCGAACCCTGAAAAAAGTGTGACTTAAATATGGTGCTGTAGAACATTCCAGGCAAACCAGTAACATCTCTGTGGAGACTAGCATGTAACAGACCCCCACCTAAAAGTAACTTAGTTAGATTTTGTAGATTGGACAAGAGGATTAGCTCTAACACAGCGAAAAGTGGAGTGTTAAAATGGACTCTCACTGAATCAATTTTAACATTTTCTTCAATGTTTATATAAGTCCAATCTGTTCTAGAGTTAATTTAACATTTTTGGAAATGTGAATTAAGTAACACTGGAGCAAAGTTCCTGTTTAACCCCAAAATCAAGAGTTATATTCACGTTTTGAGAGTAAACGGATAACACTTTGTAGGTTCAAACTGGTCTCTCGCTGGAGTTTGAAGTGGTGGGTGGGAGGTGCCAAATTAACACTAAGGGAAGTTGAATTGTTGAACTTTTTTGTGTTAAAAACAACTCAAACAACAAATATTTTACCCTGAAATTTTAATCCTCCAGTTTTTGCTGTGAAGTTTTGAGGGGCAGAACAATCATTTAGTGCCAAACTTAATTAACCGTTTTTGCAATTTAGGCACAATTGTAATTTGATGAATTGAACATCCCAAATATATATGTAACCAAGGTTTTGCATTTCTGAATCTAAAGTCACAATATTATATGGTAGGTTCAGCATTAGTTACTAGTTTGTGTTGTATTTAAAGTTCATATGACAGGTTCGACTACTAATTTTTTCAAAAACATATCATTATATTTAAGATTTTACTTAATGTTCCAGCCTAACCATCCATCCATCCATCCATCCATCTTCTCCCGCTTAATCCGGCTGGGTGCGGGGGCAGCTTGCTGCCCAATACTCATAGCACCTGACCTCCTATGAACCCCTCTGCAGGTGGTGAGCCCACAGGAGGGTGGACAACATGGTCCTTGATGTTAGTTCATAGGGGTGCTGCATGTTTTGGGTTGATGGGGAAACCGAGTACCCGGAGGAAACCCATCCAGACACGGGGAGGAACATGCAAACTCCACACAGAAAGGCCGGGCAACCCGGGATCGAACCCGCATAACCTTCTTGCTGTGAGGCCTGAGTGTTGCCACTCAGCCACCGTGCCGCCTAACCTTATGTAGTTTTTAAATTTAGCTAAAGTTTTAGCTAAATTTTACATCCTGGTTGGACACAATGACAGATATGACATAAGTAGAGGTAATTTCGTGACTGTTACCTAGAAATTATAATATTAACAAGGGTCAAACTCATCTAAATCACAATAATTGTGACTAGACTAATAAAATACATAAAATACACTTGGGTTTTGCTGCGTTTTGGTTGATGACACAGATAAAGGTATTCAGCTTTGGAATTCACAGTCAATTCCTGTATTTTTGTACTTCTCTTTTCAGCTTTTTCCCACAAACTACCACTTAACTGGTGTAAAAAATGTGATCAATATTTCACACAGGTACAATTCCACTAAAGTCATCTGAAAGGTGTATTGTGTCATTTTTCTGGTGGAGAACTTGCCAAATGCTTTTCTCCAAGGAGATGCAGGTCAGATCTGCGGAGAGGCAACCCCCAATCACAGTTACAATACTTGTTTTTCTGGTTATTAGCTTTAAAACCACCTGAGACTGAATAAATGTAAGGCAGTGGAGATGTTTAATGTCATACTGTGGAACATTACTACATTGGAACATCATCCATAAGTATTTTTATAACCTTAGTACTGGTACACAATCATTTATATTTGCACAGTTGAACAAGGGCATGACCACGACATAAACTTTGTAATCAATTTTAAATAAGAATCATCTCAGCTGCTCTCTGGGACAAGACAAACACATGCTGTGAAAAATGGATGCAGATGAAATAAACATATGTTGTTGAGTGATGTTGTTTATGGAGAGTGGCTGAGAAGGATTCGGTACAATATGGCCTCAGTTACACATGCAGAACTAATGCAGGCTCTCATCTGGGGCTTCAGACTTATCTTTAGAATTGCCAATTTCGAGTCAGCGCATGTTAATGGCTGCATTTCCAAGTATTTGAAGACGATGCTATAATAAATATGCATCATTATTAGTCTTTCTATAGACTGGAGATGGGTTATCTTTTGTCTATTCACAGCATTATTTAAAGGTGCACTGTATAGAGGATCTAACGTGCATCTCATTCTTCATTTGCATAATATTGTCAAGGCTTTTTTCCAGACATCGCTAATAGAAAAAGAAAAGAAGTTTAATTTCATACTATGGGACATTACAAGCTAAGGAATCAGCAGGTGGTGGACACTCCAAAAATAGTGGACTACTTTTATCATTTATCATTCATGCAAATATTTTTAAGCACTGTATTGTTAGATGTATTCACCAGTGGTCCAGCAGCTGATGGGCTCTTTTATTACCTTCATTCAATTAACATTATTGCAGCCTCATTGCAACAAAGATGGCAGATTTGCCAGTAACGTTTGATTTTTAAAGGTGCTCTGTGTCACTATATTGGTGTTGGATGTGCCATCTGCTTGTCTCCATGGAGATATTTCTGCTTTGTCTTGCTTTGTTAGAGCTGTTAATGCCATATTTGGAATATGGTAAAGCGACATCTCTATGGTAGCAGAGCGACCATCAGAAAAGTTGATGGGTACACCTTTAACATTCATATAATCATCTCTATATTGAGTAGAGTAACAGGCTGAATGACTATTATCATACACTATGTTATATTTAATATTTTATTGCCTGACTTTGAAAACATAACTGTTTTTTTTACAGATCAGACTAGAGTAGAGTGACTTAATGTCCCTATTGACCCAGAACAGTCCCAGTTCTGGGCCCTGTGTCCCCTGTTCCAGCAGATTTTTTCAAAACTAGTGATTTGACTCAGTTTTATACAAGAAATGTCCCAGGTGTCTGATGCCCGACAGCAGTAAAGAAGGGCAGAATATTATTGTTTGTTTAGCCAAAATAGCCGGACCTGGTTAGTACTTGGATGGGAGACCACTGGGAATTCCAGGTGCCACAGGGGAGCACCAGTCACAAAAAACTGTCATAATTGTGTCCTTAGGCAAGACACTTCACCCACATTGCATAGTATGAAAGTAGTGTGTGCGTGAGTGATGGTGGTGGACAGATTGGCAGCCTCGCTTCTGTCAGTCTGCCCCAGGGCAGCTGTGGCTACAACAGTAGTTTACCACCACCGGGTCTGACGTGAATGAAGAATGCTCTGTCAATAATGCTGTGTAAAGCGTCTTTGTGACATATGTCTGTGAAAAGCACTATAGAAATAAACTCACTTCCTTGGCGAGAGGTATGTTGTTTATGCAGAGAAAGTTCTAGTTGAGTTTATTAGTGTATTTACCAGGGAGCATGTGTAAACACATCTCATAAAAGAAAAGATGCTTTACACCAGATTTAGCTACTTTTCATTTGCAGTTCCCGGGCACTAAACACAATTAAAATACAAATATATTTCCATTTCCATACACAACATGCATTCTTCCACTCTTTCATTTCAACATCACACACCCCATTTCCACATTCATCATTTAATCAGAAATGATAACATAAGCCTACATTACAGACATTATTATTAACTTTTAATCCACCTGCCTCTCACTTCACACAGAACACTAGAACATTGGCACTTTCTGTTTTTCCTGACTTCCTGAACACTTATATCAGTAGGATCATATAGCATACTATTACAGTAAAACGCCACTCCAACGGCCTATAAAGTTTTTATAGTTATTTTCAATGCTACAACGCAGCCATCACTTTTCATTTACTTCCCTTCAAACAGTTCACTGATGCACGTCATCTAGATAGTGCGTCCAAACTTTCTCTCCCGCCTTGTTGCGCCTGATAGAGGTACGGACCCGGCAGCCTGCTCACTCGGGATTTTATCTGAACCTGATTCATGAGGTCCAGCAAATAGTCTGCACCCAACTGCATCTCAGTGCTCATGACCGCGTCTGTCAGCCGGGCTAATATACAGCCCTGAACTCTCACAACACCCCAGTCACCGCACAATAACTGCTCCGAAATACGCCGTTTTTGACCGTTCTGCGGGGTATTCTGATGGCACTCTGAGGACAAAATTGTGAAAAAAATAGTCCCATCATTTTCAAAGTGTGGACTAAAGGTCGCGCCTGGAGAGATTTTCGACTGCCCACTCTTTTGGACTGGGGGAAAATAAGGCCGGAGAACGGGCAAAGAGGCATAAACAAGCTGCGAAATGATGGGTTTGTTGGGGAATGATCTAAAAGGGATGTGGGTGGAGAAGGCAGAGTGGTTAGCCTTTTGTGAATCGTTTGGAGTCAGTTTTGGAGGTACTGCAAACTGGTAGCATCATTTTCACTTCTCACTGAATCTCTTCACCCTCATTGTTTACTGTTCAGTTTAAAAAGGTACAAAAATCTTTAAAGGTCCTATATAATGCCAAATTGTCTTGTGAGCTTTAGGTCATGTTAGAATGTTGTTTCCTCCTCAAAAACCTACCTGGAGTTGTGTTTTGTTTCATTCGCACATGCTGGAGTCTAAATCCAGTGTTTCCAGCTTGAGTGAAGAACTCAGCCTGAATATGTAGTGTTATGTTAAACATGTGTGAAAGAAACAAAACACAACTCCAGGTATTTTTAATAGCATTATAATATAGATATGAAAATAGCCTAATATGGGCTCTTTAATATTTGTTAAAGGGATAGTTTGGGTCGTTTAACATGAATCTGTATGGCGTCCCCGTCAGCAGTGTCATGCATCAACACTGACTTACCTCCCAACAGCGTCCGGTGAGCCGAGTTCTTCACCGGTTTTGGTGCTGATGAAAGTGTCCAGCAAGTTGGCTGGGGTCATGGAAATAAAGCGCTTTTCTTCTCAAAACAATATGTGTTCAAAAGAGTGATACATTTGCATCACAATACACCCTTGCTATTATTTTCTCTTGTCGTATCACTGTGATCCAGGTGAAGCTGCGCCTGTTTCACTGCGTTTACTGTTCGGAAAGTTAACGACAACATGTGTGACTACAACACCGACGATGAAGACATTTAGCTCAGAGCCAAGGGGAGATCTTTATGAACCCGAATATACTGATGCCCAAATTCACCAGATGGAGTTAGAACGGGCAGAGAGAGAGAGGAGAGACAGAGTGGGACAAGTTGAAGCTGGAGCCACAGCTGGAGTGTGAGAGACCGGATAACCGACAAATGGCCTGGATAATCACACATCCACACCATTTTTTATATATACTCTTATATAACTTACACAATCTTATATACTTATCGCTGTAGCTCTCACGTTCGCTCTCTCATGTTGCGGCGGTCATTGGTCTGAGCACGTAGACAATGCTGAACTACTGAAAAAAGTGTTGGATTCGTGCGTGGCTTCACCTGGCAGCAGCGTGCAGTGATATGACCGGAGAGAAAATAGCACCAAGCGATTATGAGGTCACTCCTTTGAACACATATTATTTTGAGAAGAAAAACACTATTTTTGTGACCCCAGCCAACTTGCCGGACTACTTTCATCAGCATACAGATTCATGTCAAAAAACCCAAACTATCCCTTTAAGTAAAGAGTTGCAGTGTTTGGCAAGATTTGTTCCTCATGATGGGAGACCCGTGCCAAAGATTTTCTCTCCAGGACCTCTTGAATGTTCTAAATTGGGTTATGGTCTGGGCTGGAGATGCATCAGTCCAGTTTTAGTTCTGTAATGTTCCTTAGAATAGTTTGGTCAAAAGGTCACCTGTTTTCTACAGCCAACGTTTGTGTTCAGCCAAGTCAAAATGAGACAGTGCACAAAGTTCCACTCTCATTTTAATTTCAATAAGGAACGGTTTCAATAGAAGCACAGTCAGAAAATAGATTAGTAAAACTGATTTTGCAATAATCTAAATTGCATGGGATGTTATTTGATCAGCCTAACCCCATGAACCAAGATCCATTTACCAATATTGGATCCAGTGTTGTTCTTTTTTAGATCAGAGCTCATGCCAGATACCACTACAATTGAGATCCTAACCTTTCTTCTTGGAATATGAAACCAAAAGGATGAAATAATCTGGTCATTCAGTACCGTATTTTTCAGACTATACGTTTTTTTCAAGGTTTGGGTGGTTCATGCGACTTATATATTACATTTTTCACACTGACAGTCCATAGACCAAATATATGAATCGTGTATATGAATCAAAGATGAAAAAACAAATTGTTATCTGTTTTTGTCATTTTGGTTTTAGCGACAAATAATAAAGAAAAGTGTTTTTTTTTTCGTTTTCTAATTTATTGAAAAACGAATGAATGAATTATACATGGATTATTCTCTATTGTGTTGTTTTTATTACTATAACTTGCCTTTCAAGATAAAATGCCTGTTCTTGGTCTCTGATTTAATAAAATAAATTTCCTCCTTATAGTCCAGTGCGACTTATACATGTTTTTTTCTTCTTCATTATGTATTTTTTGGCTGGTGCAACTTATAGTCAGAAAAATACTGTATATGCAAGAAGTCTGCTGTTTTTCATGGGGACATACTGTACGTTTGCATGTTTCTGTGTAGACTCTGCACACATGACAGGGTGACAGGTGCGTTAGAAGAGAGGCACTTTGCTGAAAACGTTTTCAAGATGACTCCCGCACACTCTTTGGTTCACTTTTATTATAGATTTAAGTCCCTCTGGCCTTCAGATATGAGGACAGCGCCTTCCACTCCCCTTATACAGTATAAATATAAAAAAATATTGTACATAATTCACTTTGTCTCTCATAATCAATAATTAGAAAAATATGAAGATTAGTACATTAAAAAGAGGACAATTTGATGTTTTTTTTCTCACTCTCGTCATTGATTGATCTATATACTCTTTATTTGTACGTGTTTATTGGAACTATGTGACTTGGTAGTTGTTCTGATTTTGTTATGATTTTCTTTCTTTTTTTCTTCTCTCTTTTTCCTTTTTTTCTCTCTTTTCTGTTATTCAGCTTTTTATCCCTATTTATGTATTGTATCCTGACAATGCTGATATATTTGGAAATGTTATTAAATCCATCCATCTTCTCCCGCTTAATCCGACTGTGATGTGGGGGCAGCGTGCTGCCCAATACTCATAGCACCTGACCCCCCCTATGAACCCCTCTGCAGGTGGTGAGCCCACAGGAGGGTGGACAACATGGTCCTTGATGTTAGTTCATAGGGGTGCGGGCATGTTTTGGGTTGATGGGGGAAACCGGAGTACCCGGAGGAAACCCATCCAGACACGGGGAGGAACATGCAAACTCCACACAGAAAGGCCCAGGCGACCCGGGGATCGAACCCGCAACCTTCTTGCTGTGTTGCCACTCAGCCACCGTGCCGCCAATGTTATTAAATAAAGTTCTGAAAAAAAAGAGGACAATTGCACTTTATTATTCTAACATTTCTCCCTCATGGCTCAGAAAGAGGACAAACACATACATGCTCTTCATCGCCGCACTTACATTTACACAACCTTGGCCAAATACGACAATCAATATGATGATGACTTTTTTGACCAGTGAATTCTCGTTATATTTTAGTAACTTGAAAAAAAAGTCTCCATATTTTTGGCTAGAGGACAAACTTAAAAGGGTGATGGCGGGCAGACTCTGTGTAAGGACAGACAGATGAAGGAGTGTTCGGTGGGCGGACTGGAGAGGAGCTTAATGATCCAGGAGAGGGCTGAGTGTATGGGTGTGCATGAGAAGTTCTTCTGTAGGTGGTAGGTAAGGACTCAAATCAAACTACAGAGTAATCTGATAGAGAGGAGGTTATGTATTTATGCAACTAAAAGTGCAATTTTCTGGTCTCCATAAAGATATTATTGCTCAGCCTTGAATATTCCACAGTATGGCATTAAAGTTGTTTCCCCTTCTCATTTACATTCTCTTGTAATTGGAGTGATTCGTGCATGTTTGAGCAATCTTTAATCTGTTCTGTTCAAGATGCCATTTTTCCAATCAGTTCCCGTTTTTTCTGTTCCCGGTACATACCCACTTCTCCATACGTTCTTTGCTATCCAATTTTATTTCCTTAATACAATTCGGCAGCATCATATAGTCATTCCAAATCCACTGCTCGCTTGTATGATCTGTAGATATCCATCACAGGTGCCGATTTACAGCGACGTTGAGCACCGCACTTTGCTAATGCCAAAGTCAGAAAACTTGTTTCTTGTTTCAGATGAATGTTGCAATTATTGTGATTTCAACATAATGATCTTTTATTTATTTTTTATTTAACCATTATTTAACCAGGAAAGTCCCATTGAAATTACTAATTTATGTTTTTCACGAGAGTCCTGGCCAAGACAGCGGCGCAACAATACGATTTAGAATATTACAGAACACATCTCAAGCAACAATTTCATAAGGCTATTTAAAACTAGTGCTGTCAAACAATTCATTTTTTAAATCAGATTAATCACACCTTAGAATTTTGATTAATCACGATTAATCACAGTTAATTATTCTTCAAAAAAAGACAAAAATATTTTGACAAAAATGCAATTTATTATCAAAAAGTTATATTATTGACATTTTTCTATTGCTGGTAGTTTTGTTGACAACATTACCGTGGGTTGAAATGCGCGGCTTGTTGTTGGTGTACAAGTAGCATCCTTGCTGCCGCTGAATCAGCATTTTAAACTTGTGCTTCTGTGGAAAGAGAGTTCATACAAAACTACCTTAGTTTTATCTAAAGTCCCGTCGAGCAGTTTTTTGAAAAGAAATTTGCCGCTGAGCACCAGTCATAGTCTCAACTGTCATCTTCACCGTGTATGGACAGACCTGATCACTGACCTAATAACCTGCTCTGCCTTTCAGGTCACCGTTGCGCTTTCCATAGAGGAGCGTTCAAAATAAACTGTGTGATTAATCTGCGTTAAAAAAACATTAGTGCAATATTTTTTTGTGATTAATCGCATGCATTTCCAAACCATTGAGCAATAGTTTAAACTGTCCTGTTGGAACCAGTTCTTTTAATTTAATGATCCACATGTGTCTTGGATTATAACTATAGCAGGCTCAAGAACAGTATGTGTGGAAAAAGAAAAGTACCTATTTAAGTTCAATATTGACAGCAGTCTGTGAAATCATATATTTACATGAGTCCATAAACCTGTTTAAAGTTTCTCTTAACTGTTGGTCACAGTTTTATTTAAAGAATTTCATATATAATCTGGAAGGTAGAGCATATGGAGGCTGGAGTAATGAGAGCTTAAGGTGTGGTGAAGGTAATAGGTCCTCCTCAGTCATTGGTGACCCATGGCCGCTTTCTAATGGAGGCCATACGAGCCACTTCAACAGTTTTAATTAGATTCACCAGGCTTATTTGGAATTGGCTAGTGAATGATTTCTTCCTTAGCATATACTGCTGCAGTAATACATGTAATATGATGATCGTTTTTCGTGCTTTATGGCACGCCAGCTGGTTCACTTTATGTAGTTGCACAGGTGGGGCCAAGTTTAGGCCTATACAAGTGATACTAAAGCCAAAGCTCACAGCACATATTTATTATTTATAATCTAATTATTCAGGCACTGTGAAACTCTTTTTACAGCTGCACTTTTTACTGTACTTTTGGAAAGCTTATGACACAAAACAGAAGGCTTGTATAAAAAAAAAAAATCAGATACGGAATATATATACTAGTATCGAAATACTCATTTGAGCAAGTACTGATACGAAAAAGTCACATTCACAGGACAGAAAAGAACTTTTAACCTGAATATCTTTAGAAAGATCTTGAGCTGTATTAGAACATATATAAAAGCACATATCTGGAGAACTGAGGGATTGCACAGATATAAGGCCATATGGCAAATATAAGAGAAAGTACTATTGTTTAATGTTGAAAATCACATTCTTTTGTCTAAATAATATTTTTTTATTATCATTGTGGTCTTAGAATCGGGACTGAATATCGAGTCTATTCCTTAGTATCAAAATCGAGTTTGAAATTTTAGTATGATGACAGCACAACAATGTATATATGTAGTGATGCCGGCTTTAGTGCGTCTTGAGGCTGCTAATAAAAGGGGCGCTGTCATCGGTGTTCAGTCGCACCCAACATCATACGCCAGGAGGAGCCGGGCCGCCACAAGCCGAGGTGCGAGAGGAGCATGTAGCCGTAGAGTACGATTAGGCGCACTGTTAGCATGGTGGGTGTCAAGCAGGATGATCAAAGTAGTGGCGTGGTCATCGGTGAGTAGGCCAGAGTCCGTGATTTACCCTCTCGACCCTGTGTCAAGGTAATGGGTGAATGTTTGTAGCTGACCCGGGCTCAGAGCGTTCCTGGAGGTGTGTGTCGTTCTAAAGCCGCCAGGTATGTTTCGCTAATGGTATGTTTATTTTTATTGTATTGTGCATGTAGGTTGATGTTTATTGTTAATAGGCTCCTGCTGGCAGCGAGCCTCCCCTACAGACTGAGAAAACACCTGTCTCAGGGTGTGTGTGGACGCTGGGCTCTATGAGGCCTATGCTCCTGCCTGGGCTGTTAACAACTGTGCACCTGTACAGAACTGTTCTATCCGAATGAGAAAGTGAAATGAACTGGGGTATAAAATGCTTAAACTAAAGGAAACTATCTCATCATTATTTATGAATAAACAAAGCGTAAATTCAACTTTGAGTCTCTGTCAAGTCAACTGAAACGGACTTGTGCTGCCTGTTAATTGCGGGGTGTTTTTTTTTTTTCTGTTTCCCTTAAATTGGGGATGGTGTTGCTCAACAACTTACAGGTTAGATCTGTGGAGTGGCACCCCTGCTTACAGTAGGAATACAATGTTATCAAGGTCATTTATAGCAAGAAAAACAGCAGTCAGAGAGTAAATGCAAGACACAGAATTTAAACGGCAAACTGTGAAACATTCCAGACAAAGCAACATCTCCATGGAAACAAACCTTCACCAGTAAAGTTACATAGTGCATCTTTAAATTTAGTCATTGTTATTGTGTAGAGGGTGTGAGAACTCAAACTGCTGGAGAGTGTATCAGTTTAAATGTGGCTAATAACAATAGCTTTCAGTGTTAAGGCCAATGAGTGTGGCTTGGTCCTGGTTTAGACTTGGTTTAGTTAAAATTACTTTGAAAAAAAAGGTAAAATATAATGTTAAAACACCTTTTCCTAACTTACCTTATTTGAATGAGCTTAAGAGTGCATTTTTGAAGTGATTACACACCAGGAAAACATATAAGGGTTAGATCCACAGAACTGCACAATGCACATTCAGACTTCCGGCTATTATAATCAACCTCTCATGTGCGTCTTTCTTACAAATACACTATAATAAGGTATTATTTGAAACATACAAGTCAGCACACTTTAGCAGAAACATCAGTCACACAAATCCCTATAACTCCATCTGGCTCCTCTGTATTATAACGTTGAGCTGCAAATGAGCATTTGTTTGCTGTGTGCTGCTTACAAGGCCATTAGACAAGGACACATCTGAAGTAACCCTGATTATTAACATTGCTTTTACATAGGGCATCACAGAAACACATGAGAGATACTAAGGCTAGCCCCACACTAGACACTATAATTTGATTTTGAACTTGATTTTGATTTTGAACGTGATTCTGATACTAAGGAAAAGACTCTTTACTCAATACTGATTCCGATTTCACAATGATAATAAAAACACTCTTTATTTAGACAGAAGAATGTCATTTTCAACATTAAAGAAGACCTATAGTGCTTGAGTCTGAAATATACTTATAATCAGTGGTGGAAGGTAACAAAGTACAAAACGTACAATACTTGAGTAAAAATTTTAGGTATCTGTATCAGGTAAATTTTACAGTGGATACTTACTTGGATACTTACTTTTTTCACTACATTTGAGACCAGGCATCTGTACTTTCTATTCCACTTCATTTTAGATCTGGACTGAAAAGTAAAAAGTACTTTTTTATGGTGTGAGACCTGCTGAAATTATGGAGATTTTACTTTTTTAGCAGTTGATCTAAAAATCTCAGCAAAATACTCTTACTTTTTATTTTATTTTTTATTTTTCTTACTTTTTTTTTTTTACTTTTAAAAAAAGATTTTCTTTACTTTAACACTTTAATTTTAAGTTGAATTTTTTCATGTAGTACTATATTTTTACTTATTTTACTTTACTAACTTTTTCACCTATCTATCTGTGCTTTTACTTAAGTAACAAAACAGAGTACTTCATCCACCACTGGTTATACTCTACACCCATGGATCATTATGTTATAATTTGCAGTAAGTACAAAGTATTGAGCAATGGTGAAAACAGGAATTGATCTGCAATCTTGAGTCTTGAAAATAAGTGATTAAAGATTGATAAAACATTCACAAATCACACAAACTTCAACTACAAGTGGAAATGAGAGGGGGAAACATCTATAACATGGTTTAAAGCTCTGAAAACATGATTTTGCATAATAGGTCTGCTTTAAATAATAGTACTTTCTTTTATATTACTCTGTGGCCTTATATCTGTGGTGTATTCAGGAAAGGGTAATTTCTGTCCTGTTGATTTGTGTCAAATGAGTATCTAGTTTTGATGCTAGTTCCAGTATTGATTAGCATCTGACTTTCGAAACTTCAATGCCATCACTGGTCTCTGTGCTGGCTCTGCAGATATAGAGTGTAAACAGGGAGCTCTCATGCATGTGCTCAGACTGGCATATAAACAGAAGATCAGGTGGCCTGCCAACAGATATTTTAAATGACATTATGAAAGACAATAACTTCAGTAGTGGAGGTGAGCACATACTGACCTTTCTCAAACAGACCATACTCCCACGCCCTGCACAGAACTGTCCAGATAATACAGTGGGTGAAGAGTCTCTTGATATCTACTACTGGAGCTAGTTTTTAAGGCTATTTCTGTAGCAAGAACAATGGATCAAAAGTTTTTTTTGAAATCTATAGTCACCAACAAACTGAATGTGGCAGTAAGTAGGCCTGTGTGCCTGTTGGTAGCCTATTACATGTGGCCTGAAGCTTTAAAAGGGAGGGTCCCTCACCTGCTGACCTTACCTCTGACATCACCCGCTGTCTAGGAGCAGTACAGCAACACGAGCATCGGATTAAGCTTTACTATCACTTAAAATCACCTTTCAGAGTTGGAAAGCCTGGTGATTGTGCCCTGTGTTGCGTGTTCCGTTCATGAGTATTATGTGATCCTAATTTATCCCTTCGTTCACAAATGTCTCCAAACAAGCAATCCTTACGCAGACCTCCAGCATGTGCACAAGGGTTCTCCCGGCTTGTGCATCTAGTGTTTTATCAAATGCTCCAGTAAGTTGTTGTGATTCCACATTGATATTAACAAAGATATTCACCTGGCTCTGTTTTGTAGTGTGTGGCGTCCAGAGCTCTTCCGTGCACAAGGACACCTCCAGCCTCATGCTGCACACCTTGCATGTGTATGCTCCGTTAAGTGTTTTTGCTCCATTCAATTACATTGTTACATTTTAGGAAATCGCTCATATTTCACCCACACTCAGCACTGGGAGCTTCTGTACATGCGGCGTATCCTTGGAGGTTTGATATGTTGGCCTCTGTCCTGTTACGTATGATTATTTTATTTTATTGTATGTGTGACAGAGTGAATGTGCCAACCTTTTTATTAATAATCTTAAAAATAAAATCATATATTTTTCCAGTTCATATCTCTGTTGCTTCATGCTTACCTGTGGTGCATTTTATATTATAATTACTGTATTTTTTGGATGATAAATTGCACTTTTTTCATGGTTTGTGTGGTCCTTTTCATGTTTTGGGTGGACTTATACTCAGGTGCGACTTATATATGAAATATTTCATTTCACATCTAAACGTAAATGTAAACATGAGCAAGGTACAAACCCGAGGCACCGACTGACTATATTAAAAGTCTGTTATTGCATCGATGGACGTCAACGTGTTTCGATCAGCAAGATATAATTTCATGTTGGTGATTTTCACACTGACAGCCACAAGAGGATGCTCTAGGTTGTGTACCAGCATCCGCTAGTCTATCATGCTATTCCTTCTGTACTACTGTCACTTCTTTCACCAACTGCAGCAACCTCGTACCTATTTTCTTAGTTAAATCCAGATGGCAACTTTTTTTTGTCCAGGCAGTGAATAATCCACTGAATCTTGTCCTTTAGTGCGACAGAAGTTTACTGCATCAGCGCTCAAGCTGTTTTGTGTGCAATGTAAAAATGTGTGCAAGCATATATACTTACGGTATATACGGAGCGGAGTACCGGAAACGTCTGCAGGGCGGTGGTAGCGAGGACCAATCGAGTAGCCGAAAAAAAGTTTGGAGTGAACGAGAAACTTGTTTTTGACTGGAGAAAAGTGGAGAAAACTCAAAGTGCAATGACGAAAACAAAAGCTAATTGCAGACTAAAACCTGGATTTAGCTGGAGTTGACAGAGTTACTCAGAAGTGACACCGAGAATGAAGAATTCAGTGGATTTAGTGATTTGGAGTGAGATGGAGAGTTTGGTAAACTTATTTTGTTATGTTGTTTCTGCTCTAGTTTTCTGCATAACTGTTCATATGTGAGCTGAACAAACCAGACACATGTTCAGCCTGTTGTTCTCTGTTCGCCTTTCAAGGTGAAATGTCGGTTCTTGGTCTCTGATTTTATAAAATGAATTTCCCCAAAAAATGCGACTATAGTCCAGTGCAACTTATATATGTTTTTTCTTCTTCATTACGCATTTTTTGTTTATACTTATACAAAAAATGCGACTTATACTCCAAAACTTACTTACAGTCCGAAAAATACGGTAACCTGTTTCCCTCGGGGTGGCATTGATGGACAATCATTTATAGTTATAAGTTGGGGCTGGTGAGCAAAACTGGAGCCTATTCATAATTTTAGGGCTTTCTGCTCCTATGCCATGACATAAAGATCAGCAGGAATATGAAGCATACACACCTTGTTTGTATGTTGCCATGTTTTGTTAGTTTTTGGTGCTCTTTGTAGTCGTTACATTTTACCAGCCCTCCTCCAACCCAAAAGCCAATGAATTGAAGGGGAAAAAGAGTTTTTTGGGTTTGTGCATTAGCCACACTGACTTCTGACCTCTGCACCAGTCACACTGATCTCATAGGATTGAGGTGAGGTGTGGGTCTGTGGAAAGAATCAGCAAGACTCAGCAGAGGTCTGGAGCAGTTTTAAGGCCATTGCACATGAATTATCATGTGAACTCATGTGAAACAACATTGCTATGGTCAAATGCTCTGCAGTTGTCTTGTTCGGTGTAACATATGCGAGTAACCCGCTGTAAGCACCACACTGCACCTGCAGCCAGTGTAAATCCAGCATCGAACATCTTGTAGATATTGTTGCTGTGCTACGTTAATAAGGCACTTAGATAAAGGTTATATTTAGATGTTCTCTGGCAAGTCCAGAATGTATCTCATATTTTTATATCAGTAGTGATTAAGTTTCTGAATGGCACAAGACTGAAGTATCATCTTTCAAGGAACTGAGATACTTGAGAAGTCAGACTGCAGATGATGCTGTTCCTCTAATGCTGCAGGTTTGGGGAACTGGGCCAGAAAAAACTGTCTAAATCAGCCAGCATGACAAGTACAACATAACAACATAATACCACATGGACTTTCTGAGGAAAGATGCACAAGGCATTCAAACATATTAAAGTCTGATGCTCATACAAAAAAATCCTCCAGCTGATGCACTTGCTTGGAACTATCTGGTACCTTATGCACACAACTGGAACGCACAGCAGCTTTGATCAATCCACCCTTTTGACTGTTCTGAAATACTCCTAATATCGCTCCCTCTCCTCCAGTCAAACTTTATGGGTTGGTCTCATTTTTTTCCCCTGGAGAGCTGAGGGCACCTTCAAAGGCACTTCCCTCTTTCCTGGGAGCCCCCAACCGCCCTGGGACGCAGCTCAATCGAGTTAGCAGTCAGAGAGAGGAGGGAGCGGGGGGTCCGCAGCAGGGATTGCAAACTATGCCTCGAGTGCCCGGGGAATGGAGAGGCAGAGTGATCAGGAAAATGGCTGCAAAAGGGGGTAGAGAACTTTTATTGCCGCTGTGATTTATGCATTATGGGTTTTTAATGGTTCGCAGTATATGCCTGCAGATTTTTTTCGCAGGGGAAGGAAATTTGTATCTTACCGCATGGCTATGGGGAGAAAAATGATGCCTCCAATTTCCGTTCCTATAACAAGGTCAAGCACGCCGTCTCCTATTTGGGCTCATTTACATTGAGAGGCACTTGAAATGAGTTCAGTGCTAGCCGGAGTGGAGCAGCTGCCCTGGAGCTAGCTGCAGGCTCTGGGTTGTTTCTAATGCAGACAATGCACGCCTGGCGGAAAGCAACAAGTGGCACCACAGGTTGTAGCACGCACACTTTGGGATTGTCTTATATAGGGTGACCAGACATATTTACCCAGGACAGTCCCAGTTTTGACCCATGTGTCCCCTGTCCCAGCAGATTTGTCCAAAACCAGTGATTTGTCCCAGTTTTATACAAGAAATGTCCCAGGTCTCCTTATTTTTGACCAATTTGATCCCCACCAACAGTAAAGAGAGGCATACATTTTCACTTGCTTAGGTAAAATACAGAGAAACGGTTTAAAAATGACCAAAACACAAAGAAAATGTGACTTTACTGACTCATGTTCATCATGAATGGACCTAGTGCGGAACAGTTTTCCTCAATCACGCTCTTATTTCACCATTTTATTATTACCATCCAGCACAAACCAGAGGTATGCCAGATTTTGATTCTGAAAATCTGGTCACCCTAGTCTTGTATGTAGCTCCAGTTTTTGAAGTTACATTTTTGCGCATTTGTACAGGCAGCTCGCATAAGTGTTTGGTAACGCTGATACAACTTTCAGAAAAAGAATGGAAACGTTAATGTGAAGAATGTCAGAATGTCAGACAAAGCACCAAGCGGCACAACACACTTTGGAATGGAATGGAATGTGTTTCGCTTCTGAAGTACCATTTCTGCATATTTGTAAAGGCGGCTTAGCTCAGCACATATTTACTGTAGTTATAGTAACAAAATGTGCAGCCAAGGTATGGAAATACTAATACAGACAATATGCTCCTAATGAATAACAACAACTGGAGCTGCAGACTGCAGCACACATATTTTGGAATGGGGTCTTCTAGAAATATCGCTGTTTTTTTTTTGTTTTCTGCATATTTGTACAGGCGGCTTAGCTCAGCACATGATTTAGTAGTGCTGGGGACAAAATGTGCAGCCGAGGTATGGTGAAGTATTTGCACAACTGTAGGATTAAAAGAAGAACTCATTTTCAAAGTTTGAGTCGTTTTTGAGTAAATGGGAAGCTGTAAATTGCGTTTCATAGTCCAATATTCTCTGGAACAGCACGGTGATTGGATTATTTTCCACTTTTCTTATGAAACCACAAAGTTAAAACGCATTGGTCAGTACAGTAACTGCCATTTTGATGCCAATATGGGCGTATGTAAATTTTTCTTTGCATTACACCCACCTTGAAACTGTCAGGAGCTGTGGGTAACTGGACTTAGTCGTTTTCATCTATTCCAAACTCCTTTCTAATGACGCATTATAGAAGCTTTCTGGTGGGGGGTCTGTCAATTACTGAATAAAAATAATAATAATAATAAATAAATAAATAAATAAAAACTCATCAGTTCTCACCATATAACATCATAGTTTTGGGACAGTGGACTCTACTCTGGTCTGCTCCCTGTTTAACCCATGGGCATTGAAACACATCATTATGCTTTTTTCCAATTCATGTCATTGTGCCTTTGATAAAACCGCTCTTTATCAGTGTGCTCTATCTGTTCTTTATCTCTTCATTTATTTGCTCATGTTGCTGTGGAGCTGCTATTCATAGTTGGCCTCAAATAGTCTGCCTCAGATAATGCTGAAATTAGGAGATATGCAAACCATGGCATGAGCACAATGACACTGTGTTTTTGACGACGTTTTGACGAGAAAGGGCTAAGATAATACAACTATAATATGTTTCTGTTTATTTATTAAATATGGGACAGTGCACATTAATCAACATGTGTCAGTACAGCATGTGCATGTGCCGGAGTTTGCCATGCAGGATCATGTTCATCTTTAGGCCCACTGGCAGGTTGATGCAAGACAAAAAACAGGACATAGGCACAATAACATTCAGTCCATCACACATGGCAAAGACATTAAAGATCAGTACATATTAATAGTAAATGTATTAGTAAAATGAGAACATGCTAAAAGCACACACAGTACATAGATTAAAGACAATAGACACAATCACACAAGATAGAGACATTTGCTGTGATGTTAAAACGCAGATTAGTTGTATTCACATGTCTGATTATCCAGAAGCCGCTGTTTCACAAATCTACTCTGGACGGAGGTTATGTTCCTTTTTTCTGTGGGGACCAGATTCCAGGAGTGTGTGAGGAGAACTGAAACTGTCCAAATTAAGTCTTTCTGAATGGGATTTTACAGCCTCCTCTACTCGATGCTTGAGTATTTGTATTTAAATTTAAATGTATGAAATCTTTTAAAATGGAGCTGGAGCAAGACCATGGAGGGTTTTATAGACCAGAATGTCAGAATAAATAATTTTAGACAATTTTGAAAATTATATTTGCTCAATATGTCACAGTGATGATACGAGTTTGATTTTTGATCTAATGTTTTCAGAGTCTGGTTGTTGAGTCTTTCTATAGGCAGCAGTGTGCTCTTGTTTGCCTGGCTCCTACTCGTCACACGGTAGTTTATATGAGACAGAACAGTGGCATTTAGATACAATTTTGAGGCCTCTGTAGTTAAATTTCTTCTAATATGTTTAAAATTCATCAAATTGAATTGAATTACATACATACATACATACATACATACATACACATACACACACACACACACACACACACACACGCACACACACACATACACACACATACATACCGTATTTTCCAGACTATTAGCCGCTACTTTTTTCCAAGGCTTTGAACCATGCGGCTTTTAGTGCGGAGTGGCTAAATTTAGATTTTTTCTTCCGCCGCTAGGGGCGCTCTAACCGGAATTTCAAAAACAAGATATACGGAGAAGAATATGTTACTTTTTATTTAGCAGATATAACACGCACGACAAACTACTAACTGGTAATTATTTTTAAATCCTCACCCCTTCATCATGAAAAGTACACTAAGGAGTTTGTATGATGCAGTTTGTATGACCATCCCAGACTGATGTGTGTGTAGAACTCAGGGTGCTACACATTTCAATATGGCTTAGTAAATTTATGAATTTTTAGAGAACCTTTTTTCCCCCCATGAAAACACTAAATGATGACAAAAGCCCTATTTACACGGGATTAGTTTTACCTGGGGACCTTTGGTGATTTGTAATAATTGCAGAGGACATCTGAGATCTTAATCCTGTGTGAATGCACCATGTCTGTAATTCATAAAGTAAAAATTCCGCTGCAAATTACCTACTATATTTCACCAAACACAGACGTCCGGTGATAACACTAGTCCCGTGCGAATCTGCATGTCAGTGTTTGTTGCTGCAACTGCACGTCTTTTCTGTCTATTCTTTTTATTTCCGCGGCCTTTTCTCTATATATTGCGTGCAATTTATATCGCTTTGCACGCCTTTTATATCTCTTTCTGGCTTGAGTAATGGAGGCTACGGTAGAAATTTTGATTAGCAAATTATAATACAGCCTCATAGCCTCTACATGGAAACTGATCCGCAAAAAGGGCAATAGATCCAAGAGGAGAGACAATTCTCGCAGGATGTTGACCTGGATGACGTGTAGCAGCATGCGGTAAGGAACATTTATTATTTTTTTTAGCATACTTTATTAATTTACTTACTTAGCAGTGCGAAAGAGATAGAAACAGATGTGATGTTACGACATATCAGTAAAATAGTAAAATGATTTACGGATTTGGCTTATCCCGTGCGAATGTGCTGCAAGTAACACAGGGGTGGGGCGGTAATTTGCAATTTACCAGATGTCCCCAGGTTGTACTTATCCTGTGCGAATAGGGCTAAACTTTCTAAATATTTCACTTATTTATGTTGGTAATCTTCAGAAAACATATTAAGTTCATAGATCTAAACTGACCCTTTTTCAACAAGTGTCTTAAATACTTTCTCACACACACACAAACACACACAACTTTCCAATCATGCTTCTTCCTGTTGCAACGAGTTCATTCTATCTGTTCAGTCTTCGACCTTGAAATGCACTCACATTCACTTCCTCTGGCTCCTTTCGAACGCACAATACTCTTACCTAACCAGTGTGTTGTCATCAGTGCCTCCATCTCACAGCGGGCTTATGTGAGCAGAATGACCATGGAGCAGGAGAGGGAGAAGCGGCAGCTCTTCCTTTGCCCTAATAGGTCAAGTTTACCCCTGGGCCCGGGAGCTGTGCGGTCTGCCTGCTGCCTGGTAACAGCTTAAGGGACCGCACACTCCCCGGTGTACCTATAGCAGGAAGCTCTGCACACATATGGGAGTTAGTCATGGAGGCAGGCACACAATGTCCATTCATTAAAACACATCTCTTTCCATTTGCCTCAACTGAAACAGACAGGAAACAGATAGAGGAAAGCTGCTTTTAGAAAACAACACAGTGTTCTATAAGTTGTTAATGTTAATCGAGTTGGGAACAGGGGGAGATAAAAAAAAGTTTAAAGGGCTGGATCCGATTTTTAGAATGAGCAAAATTCAGCACGGATGTATCTTAAAAGCAGCTCTTAGGGTTATAATGACATCACTGTGTTATATAAAGAGTTGGAGAATCAGGAAGTCAGTTGTAAATATTCTAGTTTTTTTTTAGCTTTTAACTCTTTGTGGTGTACAATTGGGATACAGGAAATCAGGAATTTGGAACCACTGAAAACTGTTAAAAATGAACTAGGAGAGAGTGGCAGTGGTGAAGTCGGTCAGTACTTGCCCTCAGTGCAGAAGGTTTGTTCCTCACTCCATCATCTGGTTCTATGGATATGTCATTGCTCTGCCTGGAATGTTCCACAGTATGACATTAAATAGCTCTACCTCACATTTATTCAATTATAGGTGGTTTTGTAACTCAAAAATACCTAGAAAAACATTTTTACCGTAAACGTGGTTGCCTCTCCACAGATCTGACCTGTAACTTGGTCCTATTTGGTCTTCATGAATATAAAAAGGCTGACAAAGCAATAACAACTCCATGGAGAAAAGCATTTTCCGTCCCTCTGCCAGAAAAGTTACACAATGCACCTGTAATACATTAAAACACCATTGGCCACAGTTGTGTTACATGATTTAGGTACATTGAATATCAGTGCTTTCTTTCCCCCTCGATGACATCATCATATTGTACAAAACAACAAATATCATAAACCAAAACCAATGATGAGAAATGTAATTTTTAGTCTTGAGATATAAAATACAAAAGAGAAATAGTAATTGTGGATAATTTCATTAAACTAGCCTGACCAGACGTTCTGATTGAATTTGTAGTATTTGTTTGTGCTTTTTAGCTTCTAATTAAATTACACAGAATAGATGGATAAGAGGCAGGGTGAGAGGGGGGTGGCATTTAAGCAAATCGCCCCGAGCCAGATCTGAACATGTGTCCAAGAACATGGTGTGCACCGAACAGTACCAGAGCCGGAATGCCATGACAACAAAGCCCAGCTCTATTTTTAGACAAAGGAAACAAATAGGAGCGTCTATTCTGAATTAAAGGAACTGTATGTAACTTATTACTGCACTTAGTTTTAAAGGTACCGAAATCACACCTGAACCTGGGTTGCCAATGCCAACCTGCAGATCGAGGAAAGTTTTCCCATTCTCAGTAAATGGACATATGACCATACCTCAGCTCAGAACCTCCAGAGATTTCAGCATTAAGAGACTCATTCTGCTTTCTAATCAGTATTATGGTCACATTTTTATACAGCACTTATCCACCTTCAGTTAACTCAAAACGCTTTACATCAATGAACCACTCACCCATTCACACAAATATTCATACACCAGTCTATGTAGACACTGGTGGCAAGGTGGATTAAGTGTCTTGCCCAAGGACACAATGACAGTTAGCAGTTTGAACCAGATCAAACATTTTGAAATGTCCTATATGACATAAAATGTATTTTTGTTTTGTTTGCATTATGTTAAACACTTCCTCAAAAACAAACCTGGAGTTATGTTTTTTTTTGTGTACACGTTGGAGTAATTCTGCATAATTAGTCTGTCTACAGCTCCTAAGATCAAGCTCAAAATGCTCTGTTCCACCTTGTGATGTCATGAAGTGACAATCTTCAAGTTAACCTTTTACTTTTAGCTCATTACAAATAGGCAATTCCAGGCCAGAAATCATTCAAATGATTCTAGTGATGATTTGAAGTTTAAAAACACAGTGGAGCACTTCCTCTAATACCACGTGCCATCACAAAGTGGAACAGTGTCTTCTGTCTAAATATACAGGGTTTATGTGTTTAATATGTGTGAATGAAACAAAACATAATACAACTTTCTGATGAGGAAACATTTTAACATACTAGATCAGAAAATAATATGATATGGGCCCTTTAAAGAAACGAATCAGTGATTTTCACTGAACCATAATCAGCACAGACGCAGAGTAGGCAACATGAGTGACAGCTTTTTGCACAAAAACATATTTGGCATCATAATAATAGTCTATTTTAATGATCATAGTTTTATTTAGATTACCCTTCATTTCTAAGAGGAGACACGCCCCCACTTTCATTTGTCTCTGTAATTAGTTTGTAGACAAAATGAACGGTCTCTTTGGCTTCTTTCATATACATAAATATAAAAATATAAAGACCGTCTTTTGAACGACTCTTTGAACAGATCCAAAGATTCTATGAAAGAGCAGAAAGTTCCATCACTTGAATTGACCATATAATCAATTTATGGATTTTGGCACACATTTGAACCTAAAAATACGTAATACCATTTCCAACGTGTTTAATTAGCTTCCAGCCACCTCCCTTCACCTTGGACTACCTAGTGGTGTTTTGGTCAGTGGGTTTTGCCCTTGACTATGACAGGCTCCTGCTCTATTCAAATGAACCCACTGGGGAGCTGCTTTTTCCCTATCACTGATTCAGTTTGACCCTGTTTGATTTGATGAGTGACATACTGGCCACGCACCAATTTATGGTTGCACCAGATCCTGAGAGGGCAAACACTTTAAGGTCCACAACACTTCTCATCCAAGCTTTCGGCCATGTTATAACGTTATCTCCTCAAAAATACCTGGAGTTGTGTTTTGTTTCATTAACACAAGTTTGACGAACCCTTTTTTATTAGCCTGTCTACATCTCCAAAGCTTACAATGCAAAACAAAACACAATTGATGAGGAAACATCAACATAATATGGGGCCTTTAAACACATTTTTTTTTATGTTGATTCACTTTTAAACTTGCTTTTGGTCACCTTGGAATAAATATTGCACATTTCTAACAAAAAATAATGTAAAAAGTTTCCAATTATGTACTGGGGCCACATTTTCTACCAACAATAGGAATAAACATTGAGAAAACAATCAAGCCATTAGGCAACATGACTGCTATGCTAATAGAGCCATGGGTTTGTTGTGAACATAATTTGACCAGCAGATTTTAAAATGAATTCTGAAGATCTGAGAGCAAATAAATCTGGCAAATGAGTGCTGAGAAAATGTCTTCCAGTGAGATTAGTGAAACTGGCAGTAAGAACTCGCATCAATAGGTCCAATCAGCACTGTGGACAGCTCCTCCGGGCTAGAAGGTAGGAAATTTTGTTCTACGATCTGACTGTGTGGAGTTTGCATGTCCTCCCAGAGATCAAATGAATTCAGTTCATGTCAAACAGCTCCTACTTAATTATAATGTTTACTTGTTCAGTTCTTAGACTTACATTTACACTTGCAGCCCATTTAACACTTTCTGATCTAGGTTATAATGTTGTTGCCTCATCACACACATATATGGAGTTTTGTTTTCTTTCATTCATACATTTAACACACAAATCCTGAATATTTCCTATCAAACCGAAAACACTGGTCCACCTTGTGATGTGGTAATACAGGAAGTGCTACACTGTGTTTTTAAACTCGTGTTTTTAAAAACGTACATCTCCAGTACAATCATTTGGATCATTTCAACCCCGGAATTGCCAAGTTCTACTGAATTTAAGATAAAAAAAAGTGTTAACTTGAAAACTACTGCTTAATGACATCACAAGGTGCAACAGACCATTTTCAGCTTTGAAGACGTAGACAGACTAATAATGAAGGTTCACTCAAACATGAATGAAACAAAACGCAACTCCAGGTAAGTTTTTGATAGCACCTTTATAACAGGGCAAAAAGCTCACAAGAGTCAATTCTGTGTAATATAGGATCTTTAAAATGTCAGTGTGTTGCCTGGGATCCAGAATTCAAACTTCTTCAATACTTCATGAAGATGGAAGTCTTGTCACCGATTCAAGACATGATTTAACTTTTGCTTTAGGACAGGGGCTATCATGCTTTAAAGGGCCCGTGTTAATAGAGGACACTGTGTTTAAACTCATACATATTCACCTGTATCATTTGAATAAATCCAAACCTGGAATTTCCTATCTCTTGTGAACATAAGGTAAAAGGAGCTGTTAACTTGTTATGACATCACAAGCTGGAACAGAGCATTTTGAGATTTGGACCACATACAGACAGACATTTCACAATCTGTTTTGACTGAACATTTCCTTGACTGAATATAATATAGTAAATATAGCTATGGAGACCAGTCATTCTGAAACTTCACACACTGAGTGTGACTAAATAACTTTTCCAAGCACAACCAGGCCTGAAGCCAGACTGAGTAAGTGAGCGCTTTAAACTAGAGTAATGACTAAATCACCAAGGAAATCAGTTCTGTTATGATCCTATTTTATAGTACTTACTTTGGTTGGCCTAAGCCTTGTTTTTGCTTGTAGATTAATTTTAATTTATCGAAATTGCATGCACAAGTCAAACTTCTCTCATGCTAACAGAGGGCACAGGGGCTCAGACTGCACCTGGTCCAGCTGCAGCTCAGTGTGCAGCTGGAGTCTGAGATTCACCTACAGATACAGAGCAGGTTTGTCTCATTCTCACTCTATGTTCAGGCCTCATGTGAAAGCTCAGAACCTCCAGAATTCACTCGCTGAGCTGCAGAGGCTGCAGACTAGACTAGCACTGATTCAGTTGCTGGAGTTTAAGTAGTGACCTTTCAGATCAGAAAGAGGCATTTTAGCCCATTTAAACCAACTGGATTCAGTATTAAAACTGGCAAATCAAATAAGTCTCAAGTGAGGCTCATTCTTCCTAATGGGATAATCCACTGAAGAACCAAAACACAAAAAACATAAAAACATTAAAAATGTTATCTGTAAAAATGGGAACTGAACATGTTTCCCTTGTATCTAGGGACACAGAAAGATCATGTTTATACAATGTTTTATTCGAAATACCCAGCCTAAGGTCAACTTTTTTTTTTCTTTTTGGCTTTCTTGTTTACTGTTTGGAGCAGAGTGTAGACTGCTCACTTATTTTGTTCGCTCTAGCTTCCTGCCGGAGTTCTTCTATTTCTGGATGATGATTTTTGTTCTCGTCAAGTAGAATTTTTAAGATGGACTTTTTATATAACTATATAAATATATATTTCCTATTCCAAACTCTGCTGGTCTCCTTCACAAGTCAATGCACAGCGGGGAGTTATCAAGGGACCCCGCTGACAGGCTAGCACATACACACTAACACGCGCACGCTAGCACACAAACACCTAGTTGGAATATATTGGAAAAATGTTTTGACATAAGTCCCCGGTGAATTTTAGGGGGAGCTTGGAGAGCTTTTCACCCGTGTTAACACAGGCTTTTAAAGTTACTAACCTTGGTTAAATATATGTCAGCGGTTTGGGGAACATCTTGCACCGAGCAGAGAGGCGATATAATGATGGGATGGATGGGGTAAGCAGGCTAAAAGCAGGCTACCATATGCAGCCCAGTGTCCCCAGTTGCTCCGGGTCTGATGGGCCTTCACGGCGAATAAACGTCGACAAAGAGAACAGTGTATTGACAGTGGTGAGGCTCCAT
This sequence comes from Odontamblyopus rebecca, assembly GCA_030686955.1. NCBI lineage: Eukaryota > Metazoa > Chordata > Actinopteri > Gobiiformes > Gobiidae > Odontamblyopus > Odontamblyopus rebecca. Next base: position 8,856,885 of record CM060655.1, read on the forward strand.
CGGTCCGTGATGATTACGGAGTACGATCGAGTCTTGTCAGCCATGAGCACACTGCTGAGGACCAGGGAGTGCGTTCTGCAAAGAGAGCGTAAACTACTACTGTATAAAAATCAAAAGAAATATGTCAGTAAAATAACGGCGCTGTACCTGTTTTTTACTGTCTTAAAATGTCAAAACCAAAAATTTGCACTGTGCATTGTGTAACTTTTCTGGTAGCGTCAAATGCTTTTCTCCATGAAGATGTTATTGCTTTGTCTGGAATGTTTCACAGTATGGCATTAAACCTTTCTATCATCACAGAGACCAAACCAGATCAAGTTACAGGTCAGATCTGTGGAGAGGCACAGTATGCACACTGGATTTCAGATATCTTATTTAGTATTTGAGAAGATTTGACTGAAAATTTGTCTAATTTTGCTTTTTTTATTTTTTTATTTCATCAGACTTGAATTAGATATTAAAAAAATTCTTCTGAACATTTCGTCCAAATTTTGTTAAGTACATGACTGGAAATTTTGGTCATCATAGAGACCAAACCAGATCAAGTTACAGGTCAGATCTGTGGAGAGGCGACCCAGCTCACAGTCAGAATGCCTGTTTTTCTTGGTATTTTTGAGCCTTTAAACCACCCAAAATTGAATAAATTTAAAGTGGAGCAGTTTAATGTCACAATGTGGAACACTCCAGGCAAAACAGTGACATCTCCATAGAAACAAGCAAGTGACGGACCCCCAACCAAAAAGTTACATAGTGGACCTTTAAACGGTTTGCAGTTTTTTCTCACTTAGGCTTCTGAGCATCCTAATAAGTCAGAGTAATGAGTTCATACATGCTTTTCACTGCACTCAGAAACCAGGGTGGAGTTTTAGGTGACGCTAACAACTATCATGCTAACATGCACTTCCTGATTAACAAACAATCAAAACATATCTGACCCCAAGAGCTGCTTATAGGATATATCTTTATTGCTCAAATGTGGGTACAGGGCCTTTAAGTACACAAAAAATGAACAGTCTCCCCTTTCATTATTTTAGGTTGGCCCAAAGCATATCATTTAGAGTGAATACTGATCTATCCATCTCTATTAAAGATCCATGCTTATGTTAATTTGGCATATGGGATGGACCTAAAATAAATGTGTATTAAATGAAAAGCCACTAGGCACAGAAAAATGAATGAAATACTGGGTAAGTAAATATGAAAGGACACACAGGTTTGTTAAAGAGTCACTTGGTACCATTCATAGTCATCATTTATTGTAAGTTAAAAAGCTTGGTGGAAGCAAGGCAACCAATCACACACATAAAATGTATAAGCAAGGTGGGTCACGTGTCTCAGCCAAGTACAATTAAAAGGCAGCAAGTAACTGATCAGCCCTGGGGTTGAACCACTGAAATGTGATTGCTCGATAGAGAAACAACAGTCTGGGATAATCACATGTAGTTGTTTCCATATGGTTCTCGTCTCTCCCTGCAAATGCTTCCTGAGAGACAGAGAGAGAGAGAGAAAGATACTTTATTGATCTCGAGGGGAATTCAAGTTTTGCTGCCACAAACTGTTGTGAAATATTGCTGCAACATTTCCACCCAGTCACCTTTGTGTCTCAGTCAGAGCACAGTTTAACAGGAGGACTGGTCAGGGAGGGTCAGCAGATCCTGTGGTAGAGCCAAAGTGTCCCTCCACTGTGTCCTGCAGCATCACAGCAGTGTCGAGTGGGCACCGGGTGAACACAATGGGAAAGACTGTGTTCTTCCTCTGTTCTGGTGTTTCAGTTTGTGGCTAAATGGTCCATTCCCTCAAAGGGTTTCTTCTGGAAGGTCTTCTGCCACATTTGCTGCCACATATGGTGTAAAAAGCCTATAGCATCTCAAATGTCCACTGCTAGCTCCTTAGCTACCCTCTTGCACAGTCTCCATGGATATGGGAAAAACAAACAGTGTCCTGGTTTGAGTGTGGTTGAGGACCCCAAAGCAGAGACATAGGCGCAGGTAGATGTTTAACAGGTTTATTGCCGGGAATGAAGGATGTGGTGATGGAAACAGGCTGGAGACATAGACGGAGGGAAGACACTGGGGTAGACTCACGGGTAGACAGACTGGACAACAAGGTCAGGCAGGACGACATGGACAAGCAGGAGATGGACGTGGACAAGGGATAGAGAAGGAATGAACTGACAAAGAACAAAGGATGAGGACAGAACTAAGTAGTGGGGCTGATTAGACAATTAGCTGCAGGTGAACCACCGAGCAGGTGATCCACAGCATGAGCCCAGCCACACCCCCGGAGAGGAGCAGACAGACACAGAAGGGAGGGGGAACACACAACAAACAGCTCATTTCACAAAATCCAATGGTCCCTTACTTGTGTCCTTTGAAGTGCTCATGCTGCACTTCTTAGTTTGTTAAAATCCCTAAATACAGCGTTAAAAACTGACCTAACAAAAACAAAGCTTAAAAAACTGCTCAGTGTGTGAGCCAGGCAGCCACAAATGGTTCTTATCCAACAAAATACAGCAACTTATACACAATATCAGTGTGTCCTTTCCCCTCCCCCCACAGTGCGCTGTATGGAGTAAAATCCATTTTCTTTACTTAGAAACTATATAAAGGTTAAACATGCAAATATCAGCGGCCTCGCTGTAGTTACTGTAGCTGTGAAAATATTAATAATCTTCAACACTTTACTACATATATTTGTATCATTCTCATTCACAATTCTTCAACAAGCTGTGGCATTACTGTTTCGAAACCTCTCACATTACATTCTGCTATTGAAAATCATAATGGTGATGCTATTATAACTGAACTTATAAAAAACTGAACAATCATTATTTTTCCCTCATGTTTTGATCATGCAGCTGACGTATTCCTCAAATCACCCCTAATCTCCCGAGAGTACACCACCCTAAGTAAGTGTTTTGTGATTAAACTGGTGCATACATAAAACTTAAACAAAGCAAACCATGTAAGTGAGCTGCGCTAATACACATTAACATACAAACCAAAGTATAGAACGCATTTTCCTTTCAGCCTACCTAACGTATTCTTCACTTTCCCTCGTTATATTGCCTCCTGGCCTAGATTAACTACATACATAATTAATTTTCCATCTAAGCCTTTTGTAATTAGTGCGCTGAATGTTTGGTCATGTGTTGATGAATTAATTGGCCTGGCCCCTACCCGCTGTACGTATATGGAGCGTATCTCGGACCCTGCGCGGCATTAAACAACCGCTATCGGCTCGCTACATGCACCGAGCTAACGCGTAGACTTGTTTCCTTATGATTAATGGCTCAGTCCGGTTGGGAAAATCTGACAGAGTCCTTCACTCCACAGCGTGCACACAACTTCTCCACAACGTCCTCGGGCAGTGCTTCCATTTCAATTTAATGCAAGCTGACTTTCTAATTACGCTAATGGCTGGGGCCGGAGCAATGAGAAATGTATAATTCAGGCTAAATATATTTTTCAGCATTCTCCCAAAGTGACGGATCATCTCGGGAGGACAGCTCGTGGCGTTGTTGCAGACTGTGGCATGTGTCTCTGTTGATTTAAGAAAACACTGGTCACTCACTTGGTACAATGAAGAGCAATGCAGCAGTTTGCGAGCGCGTGGTCACATGGGATTTAAGCTAAGCTGTATTGTCAGTGTGGATCTTGTGCTTGGTCATCAGAGGTGGTTTAGTGTCATGGTAAATATGGGTCACTGTAGTGCTCATATGTAGGATAAATGATGTAATGTTAACATTTCATACATAGCTACTACTGAATGTCACATTAGGCTCTGCTCTCTTGAAGAACAGATAAGTGCTTGTGTCTGTTATACAGTAATAATCTACGACACCCGAGCATCATTCTGTTAGAAATTGCACATTTTAAATCACAATAGTTATAGTTAATGAAACAAACAAGGTTGTTGACTTCTGTGTTAGAAAAGTGAGGTGCCCAGTGGGAGCTGATGTCACAGTAAACGTCATCACGGAGTCGGCTGCAGAGCACATTATTCAATTCAATGCAATTCTATTTATTTTGTAGCGCCCAAAATCGCAACAACAGTTGCCTCTAAGGGCGTTCCAAGATTTGGATGAGCAAAACATACACACAGACATATCAAAACAGGAATAAACAACATTCATGTAAGGCAGCAAATGAAACATCGTCCAGTCATCCCCTGTCCTTAGACCCTCCTTCTCAGAAAGGAAAAACTCCAAAAAACCCAGGGTCCTGGGAAAAAGAAGAAACCTCAGGGAGAACTACAGTGAAGGAGGGATCCACTCCCATGGACGGACAGGCTATAGATGTCCAGGCCCGTGGGCCAGTTCGGTATGGCCACAGCTACCCAGGTGGGGAAGGAGCCGGGCGAGGAGGGGAGGCCGGGCAAGAGGAGGAGACCGGGCGAGGAGGAGGAGGCCGGGCGAGGAAGAGGAGCTGGACGAGGAGGAGGAGCCGGGCGAAGAGGAGGAGCCAGGCGAGGAGGAGGAGAGGGGTCCAGCTGCCATCAGGCGTCTGAAAGAGTTCCACTCCACAGGGGGAGTGGGACAGGGGACAACATGTGAATAGCAATGAACGAGCTACAGATGAGAACATAGTAAGTGATGCTGATGAGAAAAAAGGAGGAAACAGAGGACAGTGCTCAGGTTGCCACACTTCCCCCAGCTTGTTATCTCCTGGGGCAGCTTATTTTAGTAACATCAACTAAATAACCTGGTCATAAGCTATTCCGAAGAGGAGGGTTTTAAGCCTGGTCTTAAATAAAGAGACTGAGGGTGCCTGTTTAACATCAACAAGGAGTTGATTCCATAACACAGGAGCTTGGTAACTGAAGGCTCTCCCCCCCACTGTACTTTTAGACACTCTAGGAACCACTAATAGTCCTGCATTCTGAGAGCGAAGTGCTCTATTTGGCTGATAGGGGACAATGGCATCCTGAAGATATGATGGGGCCATATTGTTTAAGGCTTTGTATGTCAGGAGCAGAAATTTGAATTTAATTCTAAACTCGACAGGAAGCCAGTGAAGTGATTTTAACACAGGACTGATGTGATCACGTCTTTTAGTTCCTGTTAGGACTCTGGCCGCGGCATTTTGGACCAACTGGAAGCTTCTTAAAGTACCTTTAGCGCAGGCGGTGAGCAGAGAATTACAGTAATCTAGTCTGGATGTAACAAATGCATGGATAAGTTTTTCAGCATCATTTTTAGGCAAAATATTTCTGATTTTAGTTATATTTCGCAGGTGAAAATATGCAGTTTTACAAGCTTGGTTTATATGAGCTGTGAATGAGAGATTTTGGTCAAATACGACTCCAAGGTTTTTTACAGTAGAACTAGAGGCTATACTCACATTGTCAAGTGACATTATCTGGTCAGACAGAGAATCTCTCTGACATTTAGGGCCAACAACAATGACCTCTGACATTAGCCAACAGCATTTTTTTTTAATTTATACCAAAATTAAGAATATTAAATTAAATCTCTTCTCTCTTCTCTCTCTTCTTTCTCTTTTTCTCTTCTCTCTCTCTTTCTCTCTCTTTTCTCTTCTCTCTCTCTTCTCTCTCTCTACTCTCTTTTCCTCTCTTCTCTCTCTCTCTTCTCTCCCTTCCCTCTCTCTTCTCTCCTTCCCTCTCCGCTCTCGCTTCTCTCTCTCCCTTCTCTCTCTTTTATCTCTTCTCTCTCTACTCTCTTCTCTCTCTTTTATCTCTTCTCTCTCTACTCTCTTCTCTCTCTTTTATCTCTTCTCTCTCTACTCTCTTCTCTCTCTTCTCTCCAAAAAGACAAGAAGTTTTCCATTTTGTTACAGTCCTGTACAAATTAGGGATGGGAGTATCACAATAGAAGTATCAATATGTCGATACCCAAATGTGGACATTAATACTGCTATGCCGATATTGATACAAATTAGCATATGCAAATGTTAAGGCTGACATTAATATTAGATTAATATTAATGTTAGGCCCATTTCATGTTTTGTATCAAAACAGCTTTAGCAGCAGCACATTGGACAGACCCATCGGTGTTCTGTTTGTCCTGTTTAAGGTGAGATACTAGAGGTGAACAGGAAATAAAATCATTTAGAGACATCATTTTGAAACATCTCCTGTAGTTTATTCACATAAATGTAAGAAAAATCATGTTTTTTCAGCAAGGCATTTTAGGCCTAAATTGACCATTTTTGAGACATTCAAAACAGAAACATGAAGAGGCAGGTTTAAATCAGTATCAGGACCAGGGCCTTGTCCAGAGGAGACTGTGAGGTGCCCTACAGAAAAACATCTTTTGGGCAAAATTCTCTCTCTGTGAGGGCCACTAAGATCTGGAACAGTCTTCCTCTAAGAATAAGGGAGTGCCCCACATTGTTCACTTTCAAAACTCAACTCAAATTGTGGCTAAAATCAAACCAGTCATGTGATCATTCGTCAAAATGTTCTTTTATTTTTCTTAACCTTTTTCTTGGGTTACTAATGTTCTATTGTGTGCTGTATTTGTTACCTGCCCAGGGACTGCGGATGTAAATTAGCTTTGTAGCTATAATCCGGCATATTTACATTTGTTTATAACATATGTTCATTAATGTGCATTGTCCCTATCAAATAAATAAATAAATAAATAAAATAAATGTCTTGCTTCTTTTTATTGACATATTAGATACTAAAAAATATGCACACTGGATTTCAGATTTTAAAAGATCTGACTCGAAATGTGCCTCATTTTATTAGTTAAAATTAGACTTGTAATTAGATATAAAAAATTCTTCTGTACATTTCGTCCAAATTTTATTCAGTACAAGACTGGAAATGTTGGTTTATGTAGGTGCTACTTTTACAGGTGATCCCTATGAGAGAAAAATGCATTTTAAGAACATTGCCTTTGAAGTTACAATGTCCCATTTGAGTCTATGGAGGAAAGTGCAGAGTGGACACTTTTGTTTCCACGAGAAAGTGGATATGCTAAGAGACCAAACTGACTAATAAAACACAAAAAGTGAAAAAAAAACAAGCCTGTAATGTCTTGCCTTAAGTCTATTTGAAACAAGTTTTTATATTTACATATATTTCATGAAATCCCTTCACCCCTAAGATTATATTAGTATCAAGTATCTGTATCGTGAAGTGACCCCCAACAGTACTTGGTATAGTACTGATAACAAAAATGGTGGCATGAAAGTATCTCTTTAAAAAAAAACTACTTAACAAGTACACTTTAAGAGTAAAATTATTTTAGAGTGATTTTAGAAAGAATTGTGCTGATCAAGCTGTTACTAATATTTTATGAAAATTCTCATTAGCAATTTTACTGATCTACCAAGAGTGCGTTTCAAATTTTTTGCCACAAGTTTTAGAAAAATCCTTGAAAATGTTTGCAGGAGAACATCACTGAATATACCACACTTCTGTAAAAGCGGTTACAGCCAAAACTTTTCCGACAGGGTAGAAATCTTTTCATAAAACAAAATTCTGAAATTACTGTGTTTCCAAGGAGTATGAATAAAACGTTTCATTTTGAGTAGATCCCTCCTCCCCCCAACATCTGACCCAGAGCCCTCTTACTTAATAACTAACAAATACTATTTTGATTGAAAGTGAAAATCTAACAAAGTAAAGTAAGACTACAGCAGGCGTGCAGTAACATTAAGCTTTACACAGCCGTGATTGGTGGTGGGTTGTAAAAGAGAAAAGAACTGACTCAGATGTGCTATGACACTTACATAATAAACATTTCTGGTAAATGGCTGAACTTTAAATGGTCCTTGCTCTTTCAATGACTGCCTTTATTTGTGATACATGCCCACTGCAGTGCAAAACAGACTGCTGAAATCATTAGCTGAAAGTCATTAACAGGTTGCAACCAGAGGGGGAAAAGTATGGACAATTTTAATGAAGTAAAAGTATCTTTACTTAATTTCTACTCGAGTAAAAGTAAAAGTAACCATCTAAAAATCTACTTGAGCAAAAGTAAAAAAGTATTTGTACTATGTAATTTGAGTAAAAGTTACTTAGTTATTTTCAATTATTTGATCTAAAAAAGGAGGATTCATAAATCTAATCCAGCACAAGTTGTTTTAATAAACTTTTAGGTGATACATGCAAACTTTGTTCGGTGGAAATTTTGTACATTTTATAGAGAACTGGGCTATGAACACTTACTGTCACTGAGCTCTTCCTGCTTTTTATAGAACTTAGAACTTTGACTGCATAACAGATTGAACAAACTAAATAAATTAACAATTTAACAAATTCTGAATTATATGGTCCAACTCACAACACTACAGTGAAAAAGAGAATTAAACCTAAATCAAAGTGTGCAAAACAAAAATGTGGCACACATTGCACATGACGTCCATGTCAACCTCTATCTCTGGCTCAGCACCATCCAAGTTGATCTAAGATATCAGACGTTTATGTACAATGACTGTATTTCTATACAGCATTTCTACAGTGAAAATGCCGCATGTTCAAGCCCACACAATTTTCTTTCATTCTTGGCAGATTTTTTTTTTCTGTCAGTCTGATTTTACTCAGTAATGAGGGTCGGTTCCAATGTACTGAAGTAAAATACTTAGGTCAAAATGTACTCGAGTAATAGTAAAATTACCTTTTTCAAAAACTACTTTAAAAATTACAAATTACTCATAAAAACTACTCAACTACAGTAACATGAGTAAATGTAATTGATTACTTTCCACCCTTGGTTTCAACTAATGAGAACAACTCAACCTGAGCTTTTACTATTCAAAGATGATGACTTTATGGGGACTACATGGAGCATCATGATGATTACAATCGTCTTTTTCACCATTAACATTAATCACCTTTTTTCATGTTATAACATATTTTTTGCCCCAGTACAGATGTGTAAAAGCTGTTGGTCAAAATCTATGTCTGCTTCCAGCATGTAATTATAGAGCATTTTATTCTCTGTGAAACAGGAAGTGTGCCATTAGCATGCACATGTTTGTCAGATTTACTGTGGCTGTAAACTCTGCTCTGGCCATAATTTTCTGAAGGGTCCATGAGCATGAGACAAAATAAGACATAATTTACTATAAATAAATTGTGCAGTTCAGTTCACGCTACTATTTTTAATTTATTACCCGAGCCCCTATTGGCCTATTGGTTTCGCAATGATGCCCATGGACTCATCGTTATCAACTTCATCCCCTCGGTGCATCCAGCGTTAACAGCAGTATCCGAGCAACCAATGCTGAAGGCACGGGACATAAATATTTGTTACCTGTAATAGTCTTTGACCCAAAGTGCCTGTTATTGTATAATGCTCCTGTAATGAAAAACAAACCAAAACATTATGGAAGAAAGTGAAATTTCATAAAATCACTCACATCATCCTGATCAAAAAAAAAAAAAGTTAACAACAACCATATAGTATATTTCACTGGGTTGCCATGGCAAAAATTCTAAGTACTAAAACATCTTATTAGTTTCATTGGAGAACATGACACAATCAAAGTTGAATTTTAATGTTTGTTGCCTTCGTGTGTTTAGCGATAATTTCAGCCCAAATAAGACATAAGTCAATTTTGTAGCATCCCAACAGCAGTAAATCCCAAATCCTTAAAGGGTCCATTTTAGGCTATTTTCTCATCTGTGTTATTATGTTTGTTTCACTGTTGCTGCTAAGGTCTATATCAGTTGCCAGTGTTTCAAGACTCCAGCTGTGGTTCAAGGTGAAGAAGATCTGACACTTCCGACATCAGAGAAAGGACCTCTGCGGCCTTCGTCACCAAATCCTCCAGGAGATTTGTCACCCACTTTCAAACTCCCTCTTTCAGGACAAAAGCTCAGAACATCAGTCACTAGGCTAAGAAAAAAACAGCAATATCCTTTGTCCCTCTTGCCACCAGTCATTTGAATCAATCACAAGCACTTATTCACTTCTTTGCCAACACAGTTTAACATTACTTTCAAACTTCGCGAACACTAACTTCAAAAGGACATGCAGAGAGCAAGAAGATCATTTGACAATATTCTATTCAGGCATCACCCGTACAGTAATTTGCTAAAAATGCGCATGGCGTTCGCTGTACACTATTGATTTGATTAACCTTGGTGGACAGAAAACAGCCTGTGATTGGCAGATGACTGAACTGTTTCTTTTTTCGTTCTACCACATCAAAAGCGTTCTGTGAGTCGTGGCACAAAAGGAGGACACAACCTTCAGTGGAATTGATGTGAAGACCAGAAAACCTTCCGCCAGAGACCATTCATCTGGAAGGAGCATGTGAAGCATCGCTGTGGTCTAACGTCTAGAGGTGTTAAGAGAAAACGCGATCGATGGCGAAGAAGAGTGGGCCGAACGCGTACGGAAAGCACAAGAGGCAAAAAAGGTATGAATAACAAACCCAGGGCCAGATATGATCTATTGATGTTTCGTGCCAAGAGAAATCGGGAGCGCTGACAACAGGCAGGTAAAAGGTTAACATATAAGGTGTGTGTAGGTTTGTGTTCTTCAACGCTTTTGTTGGAGAAGGTTTAGCAGGAAGTCTTTAAAGGTCAGAGAACAAAAGGGTAAGTGGGGACAGCTCAGGAGTTATCCATTATGTGGTTATCTTTTACATTTGAAAACAGAACAGTTGAAGATTATAACTTTTTTTTATGTTTCTTTGTTTGATACAATTAAGAAGACCATATAGAGTAATTTCTGAAAATGTAAAAGTCTTTTTCTGATGTTAAAAGTGCGCTTTGTTATTTATTTATTTTTATAGGGAGAATTGCTGGTCTACATGGAAATGTTTTATTTCAAATCTTCCACAGTACGGCATTAACCGCATCTATTCTTGGACAATCCTTATTGATCCACAAGAGACACTCACACCCAGTTAGTTTAGGCTTTATCTGAAGGGACAATGTGCAACACTAAGCTCATAAAAGAGATGTTCCGCACCGGATTATAGCTAAATACCTTGTTTCCAGTCCTTAGTTTATGAATGTATAATTAAAGATGCACTACACAACTTTTCTACCTGCAGGTCTCCATGGAGATGTTATTGCTTTGCCTGGAATGCTCCACGGTATGACATAAAACATACATTTAGCATTACAGTTCTCCACAGATCTGAATTGTAATGTTGCCTGGTAATGTAACCTGCTTGTCTCCCTCATTATGGCAAATAGTCACATTTTTATATATATAGATGAAGGATATACATGAAGGAACCACTCACCCATTCACACCACTATACGCAAATGCTAATCTATAGTGTGAAAATTCTAGACAAAGCAATAATATTTCCATGGAGACAATCAGGTAGCAGATCCTCCACTAGAAATATTAGATATCGAACCTTTTAATATACAATTCTGTCTGAGGTTGTGCTTCTGATTTATGTTATACTGTTATCTCATCAAAACAGACCTGGAGCTGTTTTGTTCCATTCACACATGTTTAACACACAAAACCTGCATATTTAGACTGAGTTCTTATCTTAAATGCTCACATGAATCAATCCTGTGAAATATAAGACTTTTACAGCACATTTGAGAAAGATAAACTTCTTTTTTTGCCTTATATGGTTGACCAATCCACTTGATCCAATAATGTCTCAGTTTGAATAAAACAGATCCTAAAAAGCTTTTCAGCTGCTTATAATTGTGCAGCCAAGATATTATATTTAGACAAGAATATTGGGCTGTATTGATTTCATGCTACGGTGTACAGTATGGAAATACTGTACACCACCAGTTATTGATGCTCTGTATAATTGCAAAGTTCCTATCTATTCTTAAACTTTCCTTTCAACCTCCACACAATGTTTATTTCAGTGTACCTGGGTAATGCATATTGACTCTCCTTAAAGGTCTGGCTCTCTGCGTTCTTTTGTCCGAGTTAACATCCATTTCTTTGTGTCCACAGCCTCCCGATAAGATGGAGTCTTCATCAAATGGGAGCTCAGTTGGCCGTGTTGATGTGTACTTAAGTGGATTAATGCTGCAAGTGGACACCGACTAAATTACACTGGCTGGTATAGAACTTGCAACAGACAAACAGGTCAATAGTGTAAGCCATTTCTGCTTCAGGCTTTTCGCAGTTCGGGAGCAGATAGTTGTGGAAGCGCTGTTTAAAGATGTGGACGGTCGAGATAAGAAGAAAGAAATCTACCATTATTTGTATTGCGTTTTGCTATAGGCTAAGGTGTAGAAATGATGGAAGCCTTTGGTCCTTGCCTATAAATAGCTCAACAGTTAAAACAATTTCACGATGGATTCTCTCTCGTTATTGATGGTTTGTTATTGATGGTTTGTTATTGGCGTGTACTTAAGCAAGAGAATGCATGTTGAAGTTGTTGAAAGATTTTTCCATCCACCAGAGGGCAGTAAAGGTACTAAAATGATTTTATGGCTCAATGCATGGAGTTTAAAAGATCTAAGTCTGATATTTTTCCCACTGCAAGTTAAGTTTTGGTGTTTAGATGAGGCTTGGGCATTTTCACATGATTAAATTTTGCTGTCTCCCATTACCAGAGGAGACTACGATGAAGCCCCCATGAATAGTAATTATAACAAAAATTAGTCTAAAACTTCCCAAACTTATCTGGCCTGGAACTTCAGAACCGCCAAGAGCCTGCAAAGTCAAACTGACAGTGGAAATACGAGGCAAAACATGTTGAATCAATTTACATAATACAGTAAAAACAGTGTTTTTAATATAATCCTAAAATTATATCTTGAAATCACCTCACGAACTGGTAGGACAAATGATACCGATACTCTGTTCACATTTTGCCTGGATTGTTGCGTCATAGGTAAAAATATGGACTTCATTTCTTTATTTTCTGATTGTTCATTCCTGTTTCTAGCAGCACAAGGACCTCTAATCCCTAAATGTCTCATCGGGTGTAGACAGTATTATTTTAAGTTGAAAATGTGAAGGTGACCAAAACTATGTTCAAAAGGGAATTAAAGCCACAAGAATACATAATGCAATACTGGCGACCCAAGCAATAACCACAGTCTGTACCCGTATGCATATATTAAGGGGCGGCATGGATCACAACATTCATGGTTTGGTTCGTATTGCGGTTTAAGGCTGTGGTTTTTGATTCTGTACGGTTCTTCTTGTTATTTTTTTCTCCTAATCTTGTACCCAACTGGGCACACAGGCCTGTATAGTGACAGACAGGACCACGCATCAGAAACACTATCCAGTATAGGTTTAGCAAGCAATAGAAAAAGGCTACAATGGCCTGTAATGGGCGACATTAGCATATGAATGCACAATGACGATCAGGAAGTAAAACCTTCTCTGCGGCGGTAAGACCAGGACCACCAGAATGGCCAACAGCCTCTATCCCCAGGCAGTAAGACTCCTAAATGAACACTGAACTCTCTCCTAGGCCAAACCCTCCACTACTCACACCTGCCATAACTGTGATCTGGACTTTGCATTGATGCAATTACTGTCATTACCATCCCACTGCTGTCTCCCTCTGTTGTCATGCTCTGATGTTGTTACATGCTAAGTACCTCTTCATATTGTGTGTTTGTAATAGAGCACTTCGCTCTCAGAATGCAGGATTATTAGTGGTTCCTAGAGTGTCTAAAAGTACAGTGGGGGGAGAGCTTTCAGTTACCAAGCTCCTGTGTTATGGAATCAACTCCCTGTTGATGTTAAACAGGCACCCACAGTCTCTTTATTTAAGACCAGGCTTAAAACCTTCCTCTTCGGAATAGCTTATGACCAGGTTACTTAGTTGATGTCACTAAGATAAGCTGCCGCAGGAGATAACAAGCTGGGGGAAGTGTGGCAACCTGAGCACTGTCCTCTGTTTCCTCCTTTTTCTCATCAGCATCACTCACTATGTTCTCATCTGTAGTTTGTTCATTGCTATTCACATGTTGTCCCCTGTCACCACTCCCCTGTGGAGTGGAACTCTTTCAGACGCCTGATGGCAGCTGGACCTCTCTCCTCCTCCTCGCCTGGCTCCTCCTCTTCGCCTGGCTCCTCCTCCTCGCCTGGCTCCTCCTCCTCGTCCGGCTCCTCCTCCTCGCCCCTCTTCTCCTCCTCCTCGCCCGGCTCCTTCCCCACCTGGGTAGCTGTGGTCATACTGAACTGGCCCACGGGCCTGGACATCTATAGCCTGTCCGTCCATGGGAGTGGATCCCTCCTTCACTGTAGTTCTCCCCGAGGTTTCTTCTTTTTCCCAGGACCCTGGGTTTTTGGAGTTTTTCCTTGCTGAGAAGGAGGGTCTAAGGACAGGGGATGACTGGACAATGTTTCATTTGCTGCTTTACATGAATGTTGTTTATTCCTGTTTTGATATGTCTGTGTGTATGTTTTACTCATCCATATCTTGGAACGCCCTTAGAGGCTACTGTTGTTGCGATTTTGGGCGCTACAAAATAAATTGAATTGAATTGAATTGAATTGTTTACATTCTAGCATTTGCACTATTTAAATTGCACTAATACCTGCACCTCTCATGCATATCAATGCTCTAAATGTAATTTTGTTGTTACTTGCGACAGTGACAATAAATCTTTGAATTTAAATGAATTAAATTGAATTGAATTGAAGACATCTCTAAAAGTGGAAGTTGCTGTTTTAGTTTTAGGGTGAATAACATTTTACAGATGAGTATAAGCGGAGAACAGACACACAAGGCTTGTATCAGCGCTATGAGGAATGTGAATGGCTGAGACCACCCTGTGTGTGCGTACATGTGTGCATATGTCACGTGACTTGATCTACAGGTCGAATGGAATTTATATATCATTTATGTAGTTTAGGTTTTATAACCTGGATTACAGTTACATCATAATCTTCAGACTTCTTGTTACACAACTCACAATGAGTCAAACTAAAATGATGGCTTTAGGTGAGCATTACTCACTGTCCACTGTCCTCACCAGAAAACTCTGCAGTTCATCTCCATTAGCCTCGGGCTGGGATTACTCAACCCAAGAGCAGGTACACACGTCTGTATTGGAAATGTTCCGTGCACATCTTTTCCAGGCATGAGGCCTCAAAGTGCATGTGGGAACCGTGCCACCCCTAGAGTATACAGTGTATATATATATATATATTCATAAAAGTGTGTAGGACTTTTGCCTCACAGCGAGAAGGCTCCAGGTTTGATGGAGTCTGTGGTCTGTGGTTCTACTCGTTGCATTACCCCCTCCCCTCCAGAGCTCAGTGTACAGTGGGTGGGTGGATGCCTGTGGAGGCCACTGATCCCTTCTGTTTGCCTCAGTCTCTGCTCTGTCCAGATCCGCCCATCACAGAACACAGTTTGCCTTTTAGGTCAGCTTGTTCAGGCTGACATTACTCAAGGGGATGTCTTAAGCCTGCCGCTCATTCTCACTCAGGCTGCGTATAGCCTCCAATGCTCTCTTAAGATCTGTGGGGACTTTATGGTTCTTACAGGGATTGCAAAAAAATTAATTAAATAAAATAACAACAAAAAGCCACGTTGGCAAAATATTTATTTTATTTATGGGACAGGGCACCATATACAATAACAGGAGAGATTGTGCCAGGTCTACAACCTGGCACTAGAGCTAATTTCCCCCTGTAGTTTTTAGGTTTGATGGAGGAAACTCACCCAGACACTGGGAGAACATGCAAGGTCCACACAGAAAGGGCCAATCCAGAATCACTCAGCCACCGTGCTGCTGTACCAGTCCCAGAGCACGCTGAGTGGAGATGGTTAGACTACTCTTAGACTCATTTCACTTAATCTTAGTTAACGTGTTAAATACTGGATCATACTCAGTAATAATCTGGCCTAGGATTCCCTAGTTTGATCATTTTAAATTGGTTGGACATGGGCAGCTAATACAGTATAACATACCTCCCTAACTGTTACCTAGCAACCATAATGTACAGCTTGGACACCCTTATTCTATAAAATGAAGGTTTGAACTGCCACAGAAATGTGTTTCTTATTTGTTCCTGCATTTTGGGTGCACTTTTCTGTGTTGATGATATAGGTAAATATATTCTGTATTTTCTTTTATACAAACTGCCACTTAACTGAGGTAGAATTATGATAAATATTTACCACAGGATTTATCCCACCAAACCAAGGAATAGTAATAATTAGACAAATATGAAAAAAGTATAATTTGCATTTTACTTGTAACCTGCATGGGATCGCTACGTTTACTGCCATACTGTGGAACATTCTAGGCAAGCAGCAGGCAGTGGACCTACACACAAAAGTATAATTCAAGCAACATTAGATTGTTTTTCTTATGAAGTGTAAAGAGTTGTTGTTTTTCTTATCTTAAAGGTGCACTGTGTAACTTTTCTAGAGGATGTTCATAACCAGTTTGGCACAGTATGACATTAAACTCATCTGTCTTGTATTTATTCAACTACAGGTGTTATTTATTGCTCAAAATATCTTAAAAAACATAATTTTTTACTGGGAGTGGGGTCGCCTCTCCACAGATCTAACCTGTAATTTGGCTTACAAGTTTCCATGGAGAGAAGCAGATGACAGACCCTGTACCGAACAAGTTACAGAATGCACCTTTAAGTGTAGAAATACATATTTTCATATTTTAAGTACAAAAAGTCATGTTCCGTTAATAGATAATTTTACTTTATTTGTTTTAGTAAAGTGTTCCTAATTCAAGAAACCTTAATGTGGCTAGATATTTGTTTTTGCAGCTAACATCTGTTGAATAAAGATACTCAGCACCACTCCTACTAGTGTCACCACAAGGGACATGCATTAACTTTGTAAGTGCACCAGCTATAGACTTCTGTAGGAGCGGAGTGCGTGGGCAAAGAAAAGATTATTCTTCTCGACTTTGTTCTGTCAGGACAAAATGTACACTTGGCTTTTGTCAGTGTAATGTAAAATTTTATCCGTGTGTATACATTGTACTAGGCTGTTTGTCTTATATGGAAGCTCTTTGTAATTCTTTAAATTAAACCAAAAGGATGACGTGGGGACAAGTGAGAGCTGCTGTCTAGACATGTTTGTCCCTGTGGCCCCAATGAATGCACTCAAGACAACAGCTTTATCTTACCTAAATGAAAAGTGCTTCGATCAAACATGAGGAGGCTGCAATGAACTTTGAAGATGAAATAGCCAATCGTGATTTCAATGTGATGATTTCATTTTGAAGTTTTTATAATATCATTCTTAATTTAATACAAGTAGCTTTTTATGCAACACATATTCTGATTTACATTCTAATATTGTTTCCTCATCACAAATATACCTGGAGCTCTTTTGTGTATGTTTGAGTAACGCTTTATTATTAGTCTGTCCACATCTTCAAAGCTCCGTACGCTCTGTTCCACCTTGTGATGTCATGAAGAGGTAAAATGATTCTAATGAAGGTGTATGGAGTTTAAAACCCCAGTGAAGCACTTTTTGTATTACCCCATGACATCACAAGGTGGAACAGAGTGTTTCTGTTTGGGAGAAGAACTCAGCCTTAAAGGGGAACTCTGGCACGTTTGAAGCTAAAGTCCATTGCTAGAAGTGGTTGAATATTGTCAGAAGACAAAAAAATGGCACAGATCAGTGTTTTCTAGGTGGAGATCTCGCTGTGGCAGTGAGTCTGTCAAGGCAACAAACTAGCATAGTGAATTGGGGCAAGTTCTTACCTTCCATGTAAAATGCCAACGCTAGTTTGTTGCCAGCGACATCTCTGCCTAAAAAACACTGATCTGTGCAGTTTTTTGGCTTCGGACAATATTCAACCACCTCTAGCAATGGACTTTAGCTTCAAATGTGCCGGAGTTCCCCTTTAATAAATGTGAATTAATCAAAACACAACTCCAGGTATGTTTTTGATGAAGAACCAACATTATAACACAGAGCAGAAAACAGTGTGAGCACTTTAAATATTCCATTTCTAAGTTGCTGTGAATGCCTTGACTCCCATTTGACTTGAGCACGTAGATGATGTTGTTTAAGCGTGTGGTAATAGCGGTGAGCAGGCTGTCTCCTCTCCCTGTCAGCTGTGGCAGGCAGGTGCTTCACAGACAAATGGAAGGTCACTCCGTTTGTCTGACCTGATTAGTGGCAAAGCATTTTTCTAACTTCTGCTGCTGAGCTCACAGTTTGGTAAGTAGCACACAGCATTTGCAAAAGGAGTAAGAAACAATATACAGTGCTCTTTTCTGGGTCAGTGTCACTAAGGTGTATTTATGGGGCATAATAAAACTGCACACATATGAGGAGATTTACTTCTTTGTATTGAAGAGAATGGCTGGTGTTTCAGGTCTGCTGGAGAAGTCACTGTAATGTATTGTAATGTGGCCATACCGGCTTGTCAAAGCCTGATCCCATCAGATCTCAGAAGCTCAGCAGGGCCGGGCCTGGTTAGTACTTGGATGGGAGACCACTGGGAATTCCAGGTGCCACAGTGGGGCGCCAGTGGCAAAAACTGTCGTAGTGTCCTTAGGCAAGGCGCATTACCCACATTGCCTAGTATGAAAGTGGTGTGTGCGTGAATGGTGGTGGTGGTCGGAGGGGCCGATGGCGCAGATTGGCAGCCTCGCTTCCGTCAGTCTGCCCCAGGGCAGCTGTGGCTACAATAGTAGTTTACCACCACCGGGTCTGGAGTGAATGAATAATGCTCTGTAAAGCGTCTTTGAGTGTCCTGAAAAGCGCTATATAAAACTGATGCATTATTATTATTATTATTATTATTATTATTATTATTATTATTATTATTATTATTATTATTATTATTATTATAATGTGTGCGTCATTATAAGTGCCTTTTGAATGATTCAAGGTCCTGTATGACACAAAACTGACTCAAGTGAGCTTTTAGCCATGTTAGAATGCTGTTACCTCGTCAAAAACATAGCGGGAGTTGTGTTTTGTTTCATTCAACTTCAGGAGGAACTTCAGGAGGCTCAGAGTCCCCAAATAATATATGAAATACAGGCAAGTCTGGCAAAACAAAGGACAAAAGCAGTATACAGTGGGAATTGTACCATTTTTATTTAAACAATCATTTTATTTATTTTATGGTAGAACAACATCATGTGCAAAATACAACATAAAGTGTTGCAGTTGTTTTTTCTGTGGTAAAGTGCTGATGTGTATGCGATTAAGGTGCTTTAAGTTTTAGATGTTAGAATCACAGTCCAACTCTGACCGAGAATTTGAGATGAATGTAAGATAAATTTGAGATCAGAATTTGAGATCCATGCCTAAAACCATGCCATTTCTTTTGAGATCAGATTTTGAGATCAAAATTTGAGATATGAGATCAGAATTTTAGATCAGAATCTGAGATCCATGCCTAAAACTGTGCCATTTATTTTGAGATCAGAATTTCAGATTTGAGATCAGAATTTGAGATCAGAATTTGCAGCAGGGCAATCTAGCACTTCAAAAACCTTGCGCTACGTGGAGCTTGGGAGGTTCAGAGGGGCTACCATCACCACCGCCAACTATGTACACCACACGCCGCACGTACAGCTACCTGCAGATAGCCCCGACGACAGGACTGAAGGGTGTGCACTTTTTTCTAGATTCTAATCAGTGACGCCTGTTGTGCCATGCATGGTGTCGCATTCAATGAGGCACAGCAGTAGGGAACTCCATTATCAGTGAGCATCACCAGTAATATACTTTCCTACCACTGTGCAGACAGTATTACACGTGTTTGAGTAATCCTGGGTTAGTCATGAAGGGGTAGTTTTCAAGTTAACAACTGCTTTTTACCTTTAATTGAGTAGAGATGGGAAATTCCAAATGATCCAAATGATTCTAACGAAGGTGTTTGGAGTTTAAAAACACACTAGAGCACTTCCTGTATTAAGACATGACATCACAAGGTGCAACAGACTGTTTTCTGTTTGGGAGAAGGACTCACACTAAATGTGCAGGATTTGTGTGTCGTGTGGATTTGTGAATGAAACAAAACACAACTCCAAGTTTGTTTGTGATTGTGTTTGTTATGAGGAAACAACATTATAAAAAAGATCAGAAAATATTGTAATATAGGCCCTTTAATGTGAATCCCATATTTTAAAGAACCAAATATTTTCCTTTCCAATTTTTAGGCATTTTTTCAGTGATTAACTAAACCAAAGCAAGACTCAGGAGTGAAGCAGACAAGGCAACACGAGTGAAACAAAAATAACATGTTTGGCATCTTATTAACAATGTGTTTTTAATTAAATTCTTGTTATTGTAGTGCAACACTGTATTTAGAATTTCATCATTTCAAAGGATAAACATACTCCGACTCCAAATTTGAACCAGATCTGAGCCTTTGTCTCTCTGTAGTTTGTAGTTAAATGAATCCTCACATTGGCTTCTCTCAATTAAATAAATATAAAAAGAGGCAGTCTTCTGAACGGCGCTTTGATATGAACGAATCAAAGTCCCATCACTACTTTTGATATATACCCACTGGACACTACTTTTTTTTTTTTCAAATTGTATTTTTTAATTTTTTTCCTTTCCGGAATTTGGAGGCTGACATGGAATTTCACTGCAATTTTCTTCAATAAAAACAGTGCGCTGCGCAGAACTGCAAAACAACAGAAATTATTTTCATGTAAAAACAGATTAGTATTTTTTTTTGTTCTAAAAGTCTGCACCACATTCTCTTTCTCCATTTAAAACCAATTACCCATCACACAGAGCACTTCAGCAACAGCGCTACAAAAACAAACCAAAATAAAAAGCTCCCTCTCTTCAAAAAAACTGAAGAAAACTCAAATCTGTAGTTTAGAACAGACTTTAAATGGTTTTTTGATCTATGCTATAACATCGTTTTCTCATCCAAAACATACCTGGAGTTGTTTTTTGTTTCATTCGCACATGTTTGAATAATTGAGTAATGCCTCCTCTCCTTGTCAGCTTTGAATTTTGAACATTCTGACACTGACATTTTAAATTTGGATTTGAAAAACCATAAAGAAGGCAAAAATATTTCCACGTAAACAAGATTCCCACATTCTCTACTTCCATTACACGTACTATATTATGCAAAATGAATTCTTATGAGTTTTAAGCCATGTTATAATGATGTTACCTATGATCAAAAACATGTTTATTATTAGTTTGTCTACATCTCCAAAGCTCAAAATACTCTGCTCCACCTTGTGATGTCATGAGGTGGTCATTTTCAAGTTAACTGACCTTTTATCTTTTGTCCAGTAGATATGGGCAATTCCATAGCTGGAATCACCCAAATGATTTGAGTGAAGGTGTATGGAGTTTAAAAACACAGTGAATAAATGTTTTGTATTACCACGTGACATCACAAGGTGGAACAGAGTGTTTACTGTTTGAGAGAAGAAAAATATAAATATTCAGGATTTGTGTGTTAAACATAAATGAAACAAAACACAACTCCATCTAAGTTTTTGAGGAGAAAAGAACATTAAAGTGTCCATATTACGCTATTTCCTTATCTATATTTTAATGTTGTTTCCTCGTCACAAACATACTTGGAGTTCACATATTTTTTTAACACAAATCCTCCACTTCTCTCAAACAGAAAACTCTCTTTCACCTCGTGATGTCATAAAGGACGTGCTCCGCAGTGTTTTTAAACCCCATACATTTACATTCAGTAGTCTCATTTGGATAATTTAATCGCTGGAATTGACCATCTCCACTGAACTAAAGGTAAAAGACAGCAGCTGCTAACTTGAAAACTACTGCTTCATGACATCACAAGGTGGAACAGACAAACGTGTGTGAATGCAACAAAACACACAAAAAAGGAAAAGGCTTAAGGCTCACATAGATCAGAAAATACTGCATTATAGGCCTTTTAAAAACATCACACGGCGCACATCAGTAACACCGCTACAAAAACTAACCAAAACAAATCGCTCTCCCTAACTTCAACCTTTGCAGCAATGTGTTACTGTCAACACACCGGCAAAAAAGAAAAAAAAAAGAGAAAAAGCTCAAAGTAACAAAAAAACCTCAGGGCTCAGCTGCAGTGAGGCCGGTGCGGGATCAGCAGAAAATCTATCAGCTTTTAACACAACAGAATCAATCAGGATGTCAGTGCCAGAGCCGCCTAGCTCAGCCCCACTGACGGGAAGACCACTCGCCGCGCGCCGTCTGCCACACACCTTCGGCCCCCGAGAGCCCGCCCAGGAACATCCATCACCCACGTCCCCCAGTCTGAGAACCACTTATCACCAGGCCCCAGGCAAGAAATGAATTCATCACCAGCCGAGTCAAATCTAAAGTCATGTCAAGACTCTTAAGCTAATTTAAGACGCTGGGGGTGTATTCGGGAGTGAAGGTGATAGAGGGGTAGATCTGGGTGAAATTTTCTTTGGTTTGGTAGGTGCGTGGTTAATAGTGCACGTTTCCAGATCAGTTGTATCTGAGTGCGAGGACGGTGAAGTGGTTGCACAAGGAAGGAGGAGCTGATATGAGGTGAGCTGATAGCGCGAGAGGAAATGTCAGAGTTCAGAGAAATCAATACTGTATTGGTTTTTCACATGGTGCAAAAGAGCGGAAAAAGGATGTGTAATTGTTCGAATGGTGAAGTGGTTCTGGAATTAGATAACGGCTTCTCAAAATGAACAGGTTCAGTTGTTGGTGGATGATTCTTACCCATAAATTCAAACTTTAATTTGAATAGCTGAAAAATATATACCGTATTTTTCGGGCTATAAATCGCACTTTTTTCATGGTTTGGGTGGTCCTGCGATTTATTACGGTGCAATTTATGTATGAATTATATGGTTTCACACTAGTTTCACACTGACAGCCACTAGAGGGCGCTCTAGGTGTGTGTGCCAGTATCTGCTTCACCCATTATGCTATTACTCCTGTACCACTGTCACTTTTCGCTCCATTGTGCATGTCTTCTGCAGAAAGAGCCGCTGTCCTGCTGCAAGTTGTGAAATATGAAACTGAAAACGGTAATCGAGCAGCATAAAAAAAGAAAAAGGCTAATCGCAGCTAAAAGCAGGATTTAGCTGGAGTTGGCAGATTTGCTCAGAAGTGACTAGATGGATGAAGAGTTCAATGGGTTTAGTGATTTGGACTGAGATGGAGAGTTTAGTAAACTTGTTCTGTTCTGTTGTTTATGCTGTAGTTTTCTGAATAACTGTTCATATGTGAGGTGAACACACCACACACATGTTCAGACTCTCGTTCTCTGTTATATTGTTATTTCTATAACTTGCCTTTCAAGATGAAATGTTCCTGGTGTCTGATTTGATCAAATAAATTTCCCCCCCAAAAATGCAACTTATAGTCCAGTGCAACTTAGTCCAGTGTTTGTTTCTTCTTCATTGTGCATTTTTTGGCTGGTGCGATTTTTACTCCGGATATAGTCCTTTATAGTCAGGAAAACACGGTAATTGTGTCCAAACCTCCCTGCAGGGCTGGGAAAAAACTGTTAAAAATTGTTGCTGTGTTCTTAGGCAAGACACTTCACCCACATTACCCAGAATTAAACTGTTGTGTGAGTGAGCTTTAGTGGTGGTCAGACTATCCAGTGGCACAGATTGGCAGCCTTACTTCCGTCAGTCCGTCCCAGGGCATACAAATGTAGTCAATATGATTAACTTAGGTTCAGGAGCAGGACCTTGCCTCCTCTCCAGTGAATCACAGCTCACTTCGACCACACCTCAATTTCCCAGAAGCCTATTTGTAGCAGCCTATCCCAGCAACCCAGTTTGTCCCGAATAACTCGATCCCACCATCCCAACCCATATCTGTTTGCTTCCAGACATAAGACACTTACAAGGGGGACCCCGTCCTGCTGGGCCATGTGAAGATTGAGACTGACCCCCCCATCCTAACATGTTATTCATCCATATACAAGTTTGTCAGCTACAAAATATCATGTTTCCATATAGTGCATGAAACTATATCTATATATCTGTAGATAGATAGATAGATAGATAGATGTGAATGTGCTTCGTGTAGTAGTGCAGTTCAGTCCTGTCACAGATGTTAATATTCTTGGACGGGTTTAAAATGTGAACCGACAGTGAACTGGATTTTTATATACCATCAAATCGTAAGTCTAGTCTTTTTATAACTCTTACTTGGATGAACAGGGATTTTTTGCGTAAAATAAAAAGGGTGATTTGTAAAAGTGCAAATAAAAGTAGCAGTCTTGACGTCATACCTCATAATAAAACGTCTTTATGGAAGTAGTTGCCCTTTTTTCCATTCGGACACTTGACGGCTATTATCCAGACATGACATTGGGTAATTTCAGGTTGTATGCACCAACCATTTATACACGAATGTAAAAATCGAACAAATAAAACATGAATTAACAATAATAGCTGTCATTTACACGCTACTCAAATTGCAAAGTTCACCACAATTCATTTACTCATGCAAGGTTGGAGAAATGTCTTGCCCAAGGACACAACCACGGTAAAGAAAACAGCGAACAAAGACTTCCAGGAAGGATGGGACGAGATGCAATTTCCACGAAACGAGATACGAGGTTGAGTCCACGAGAACGAGACAAGACAAGATTTTAACACAATTCCTAATGTATAAATTTCACGATTCAGTTTCCATTTTGGCCTCACAATTTCTTTATTTATTAGATTTGATATTTTTGGTTCTAGCACTGCTTTTTGGAACTGTAAGAGATGTAACTTGCCAACACGCAACCCTTTTTCGTCCAATCCAAATGTGAAACAAATCTTACAAGATGATTTTTCTTGTGTGCACGATCTTGTGGCAATTTTATCTCACGAGACCTTGTACCATCCCCAACTTCCAGTGCTTAGCGAAGACTAGAAAAATACAGTAAGTAGCTAACGAAGCAGCAGCCGTGGAGATTCCTTTCCAGTCCAAAACCGAGCTCGCGTTTAGTTTTGACGCTTTTACCCGGACGGAGACCCGAGATCGATACGTGGACCGACACTAATGGTATGCATGATGGGAGCGTGCTCTTTGCCGTCTTTGATCCACGGTTTCTCTTGAGCCACGACGGACCACGAAGACAGTATCACATGGAGAAAAGAGTCCTGAGATTCAACTGAAGGTCAGGCAAACACCATCTGCAACATTATGTGATGGAGTATAGATTACTCCCATCAAACTTGACCTAAATTCTTGCACAATTTCAAAGCATGGACGTAATCTGGACGGTGTGGATGAAATAGTCCATGCCGGTAAAAGCAGAGATGCATTAAAGAGAGTGGACATTTTTTCATGTGCTTTCCGTCCAAACAGTAATAATATGTAATGTAAAAGCAGCTCTTTGGGTCAATTTTTTCCTGATAAAGCTGTTTTATAGATAGCAAATCCAGAAATTGCGCCGTTAAGAGGTTAGCTTTCATTATTTACTCTCAAAAAGTCACATTTACAGCTGATTTAGAACTATACTTATAATAAAACCATCTTTGGCCAAAATTGGACCAACGTGATCAATGATGTAGGTTGGTCAAAACGACAGGCTGTTCCCGAGAGCATTTCTTTATATTGAACAGAAAATGGATGACTAAACGTTGATTGCTTGTTTTTTGGTTGGACATAATCTCCACTCCAGCAGGTGGTGCACATATCTGCCACCAAATCTCTGCCTAAAAGTATCTGCTGGGTCCAAAAAAAACGTTCTCTTTGGTTGTACTCCCGGATGCACCAGATGGCTGCACGCTGACAGGTAAGCTGTTTTCAACCACAAATCTATTTAGCTGGGAAGAGCCTGGACTATCAGCAGTTTTGGCCAGCTTTCCACATGATTTTAGTACCCAGCGTTTGGTAGTAATGTCCTCGTCAGTCACAAGTTACTGTAGTTAGCCATTTACTCATTCACAAACTTGTCTAAAATAGAAAATGCTCTTATTTGGATGTAGTTATAGCACAGTAATACCATCTTTACTGGATAAGTGGTAGTAAAGAATAGCAGGGATGTCCAATATTGAATTAAAAAAAAAAAAAGTCATACATGAAGTAATAAATATAAAAATGTGTTCCTTTTGCTTTGTGTGAAATGTCTAGATGTTGCATCTCCTAATGAATCAGCGTGACCAGATGCTACAGGTAAATATATGAGCATCACGTTTAGTGGGGTTAAAGCCCTTTATTGTCACTTCATTGTCCCATGGCAACAGATGCAGACTACTAAGGTTTAACTAGTGTCTTTCAGTGTTTTGTGGCAGTGTTTACATGGTCTTTATTTTCCTTTAATTTATTTATACCAATTAATTTAATGTTTAGTTTAAAAAAGTATTGCCATGAGCAATAAAATGACATGGATTGAAGTGCATTGTTTACTAGTTTGACTGTCTTAAGTGCACAGGCCTGTAAAACATTACAGTTTAATCCATTGCACATTGCTCCAAACAAGGCTAAAGTGGTAATAAACGTGTTTAGAGAAGAGCTGATGGACATGTGTGTGGTAAAAATTGATTGGTAACTCAAAAAGAGTTGTTTAGGCATATTTCCCTGTGATTGCAAATGAGGCAGTGCTAAAAAGGGGCATAAATGAGCCACGCTGATACCACTAAACTACTGAGTGCTATAGAATGTTTCTCATTGGATTTAGTTGTAAACAGATTAGACATAACTACTGCACTGTTCACTGCTCACACTAATGCTTCCTGTGGGTGTTTAGACATTTTCAATTCAGTCACAAACTTGTCAAATGGGCATTTATCTGACTCCAAAATGTTCTGAGGAGGCTTGTAGTGGAACACTTGTTGGCCAAACTTTGAATTGGATGCCATTAGCCATCTTATTGCCTCCTAAGGACACATATATAAAGCATCCATTCAATTTTCTTCGGCTTTATCCTGCCCCTGGGATCAGGAGGCTGAGCAGGGATGCCCAGACTTCCCGTTCCACACACTTCCTCCAGCTCCTCCAGTGTGTCCTGGGCTGTACCCAGGGGCTTCCAGAACAGATGTCCAAGACACCTCAGCTGCTCCTCTCCACACGGAGGAGCAACGGCTCTACTCCGAGCTTCTCTTGTGTGACTCAGCTCCTCACCCTAATCATCTCGAAAGGAGCGCCACTCTGCGGAGGAAACTAATTTCGACCGATTGTAATCGGGAATTTGTTCTTTTGGTCATTCCCCAAAGCTTCTGACCATAAGTGAGGGCAGGAAACAAGACAACTGTTCCTTTTTCAACATAACAGTCTGATACAGCTGCAGACGCTGCATTGATTCCCTCACTCGTGAACAAGACCCTAAGATACTATCTTGAGAGAGAAAACTGTGATTAAATCAAGATTACAAGTGTTAACTATAAAATACATATTTAATTTGAACATGTTTATTTCACAGCAACACTGGACGTAAAGATGAAGTGTCTTGTCTAAAGACACAATAAAAATCTTCACTAGTCCAAGCAGCATTCATGCGTTTACCTGTGGGCTGATAAATAACCGGCCTAACCACTGAGCTGCTGTCACTCCTGTGATGTAATTAAGAGCCTGGGTGTCAAGAAACGATCTTAAGATTTGTTTAAAACAAGATTATAATTGGTATGATGGTAAAATGTAACCTGAACTTTGGGATTTTCTTTTTTACCATTACCTGAGATCTAATAGAAAAAATCACTAAAGTAGCACCACTTTCTACGATAGAAAGTGTTCCTTCCAAACCATCTCACTTGCATTAACAGCACTTGGTGAGCAAATACAAGGTAGATGTGGAGTGACTCATCTCTTTTAATCTAATTTTACATTTCTGGTTCATTCACGGTTCACTGGAACTATCCATCAGATTAATATTCATGAGTGCAATCGACTTTGGCTAAACAACAACATACTGTAACTGTCTAGCAAGCACTTCTGTCATTAGCCGCTAGCTCAAGCTAAACAATGTGGACAGCAACGGGACTCATTTTGTCCTAAAAGCTCTTGGCAAAGAAAGCAGCCATTAGGAGCACGAGATGGACAAGTGCAGATACAAGCCAGGGCCGTGGGGGCTGTGTGGGGCTGCGGGCCCTGTGCAAGGGGCATCTTGGGGGTCCTGGGTTTGCCAGAGCCCATTTTAGCCAAGTTAAAGTGTTAAATAATGCTAATCTTGTTTTGATGTGTGTGGACACTGGCGATGTTTGGGCAACCTACATCGAGGGCAAAGTGACGAACCCAAGAAAACAATGAGGATTCATCAAACCATCAACCTGCAGGTCAATGAATCTGACCACTTTCCCAACAATGTTTAAGGCAGATGTGGCTTTTGAACCACTAAACATACAGGACCAGACTGCATCAGGTTTAGAAGAGAGGTAAAGAGGAGAATATTTGTTTAAATGTGCACTATGTAACTTTTCTGGTGGAGGCTTCTTCACTTCCTTGTCTCTTATGTGGCCCATCAAAACCACACACTTTGACAAAACTTGGCTCTCTACCTGCGTCTAACTGATTTCACATAAGCGTGACTGACAGGATTAACAAATTATAACAGCAGTTTATGTGTAATAAAGGGGGAAAAACAACACCACAGGATCAGACCCTTTTGGATTTTGTCTCCAGGGAGAAGTTCTTGTTTTGCTTGAAATATTCTCCCGTATGGAACTGACTTTAACTAAAAACAAGAAAAGAGAGAAGAAAATGCAAAAAGTAGAATATGGTGATTTATTGAAGATGTTTTGTTTAGTCCAGTAAAGTTTGACCGGTTAAATGTAGTGGCTCCCGGGGCCCTAATGCGTCTGTACGGCATGCTGATGGAAGAAAACTGTTTTATAACATTTCACCTGTAATTCTTTGGCTTGAGTTATTATTGAGGCTACTTAGTTCATTGACTTACAAAACGCATCTGCAATTAGCCGCTATATAATTACTTTTGCTTCATTATTGATTCACTGTCCCGTAATTCGTATGACAAAACGGAATGAGGCTGTGTTATGCGTAAAATGTTAATCAGGATGCTCCACTCAAATCCAGGATAACAGGACCTGCTCCTCTGCCAAATGAAAAGCTTTGACACTGATAGCACATGACATTGTTTGGATACGGTCAGGGATGCCATTAGCCAGATAATTGTCTTCATTCAACCTTCAATGTTTGCTCCTTAATTGAAATGGTCAAATAAAAGATTCAGTTATGGTTGTACACAGTAAGACACTGTTAAGCATAAGTGTATCGAAGCAATTATGATTTTCAATAGAATTCTGTTCCAGTTTTCCTGTTTGTCTCAATGCCATGAAATTCTTAAAGCAGAAGTAAATAGAAAATAATTATAATCAAGACTAAAGAGGGCAGCCTGTATGTTCTGATCAATATCTGTGAGGCAAAACACAAGTATTTAAAGATGCATCGTCTAAGTTTTGGTGGAATGTCTGTCAAATGTTTTTCTGCACAGAGATGTTATTGCTTTATCTAGAATGTTTCACATTATGGCATTAAACCACGGGTGCCCAAACTTTTTTATATTATTATATTATTATTATTATATTATATTATTAAAACACAGAGCAGCGTGAGGGCCAATCGGGGGTCATAGACTGATGAGTAATTCAAATCTGTGCTTTTATAACAGGTTTGAATGACCCTCCAGACCTTTGTTCAGGCTTAGACCCTCAGAAGGACACACACTACATTTGCTTGATCAAGGTAGATTTCAAAAACATGCAGTAAAAAGTACTACTTGTGGTAATATGGGCCAATTCACCTGGAAGCCTGAGGGCCAAAAACAATTGGTCTTAGGGCCACATTTGGCCCCCGGGCCGTAGTTTGGACATGCCTGCATTAAACCTTTCGATTTTTATGGACACCAAACCCAACCAAGTTACAGGTCAGGGGCCTTTATAAAGCTCGCTTATGCACAAAGTAGACGCTTGTAGATGCTCTTTATACCAACCGTGGGATTTATGAAACTCCTACTAAGCGCCACAATTTGATTTGAATTTCAAATCTCTACGCCAACTAGGACCCTCCTGTAAGTTCTACACAAAGTCTGGACACTCGTGGAGAGGATCAGAAGAGAAGAGACTTTGAGGAAGTGTCTGATCAGGAAATCATCAGAAAATCCACATAAATAAAAGAATTACATTCAGATTTGTTTCTATTTATTCCACAAATGGTTCTCTAGAATATTCCACATTTGAAACTCTCATGCATGAGCGCTTTCCTGGTGCAGCACAGGGTCTCCCGCAGTGAGACTATAGACGATATGTGGCTATGACCCAACACTGAGAGGGTGAAATAATGACAGGCCCTGAGAGAAAACTCTTTCCCCGTACGCAGCACAGGAGCGAGGCTGTGGTTTAATGAAGCACTGGGACTAAATGTAGCTCCAACACTTTTATTTTTGTCTTTACACATTGAGTACCAGAGTGACCTGAGTCTGCGCAGGACATGAAGCCTACTGACCGAACCTGACCCGAACCCAAAATATTCCCTGCACTTTAGTATAATGGGAGCTCTTGCAAATGAGAGCTACTCTCTGACAGTATAAAGAACAGAATAATGTCTGTGCCAGTCCTGACCAGAATAACAGCACCTGATATGTATCTGATGTGTTACATGCCAAATCTGTGTTCTACCTGCCAAAGCGCTTGTTTCCTGATCACTGATCCACGTATCCCTCCCTTGCTCCTTCCGCTCTCCCGGGGAGGGCATCTGAATCTCTCACACGTGCTCATCACTCCCTCCTTTGACCATTCACATCACCGCATGCATTTATCGACTAGTATATTTGCAGAAACAGGGCCAGTCCCCACATAACATAACACACAGGCATACTTAAAAATATAGTGATAAAACTCGTGAA
This sequence comes from Odontamblyopus rebecca, assembly GCA_030686955.1. Lineage (NCBI taxonomy): Eukaryota > Metazoa > Chordata > Actinopteri > Gobiiformes > Gobiidae > Odontamblyopus > Odontamblyopus rebecca. The sequence goes on from CM060655.1 coordinate 8,887,506, forward strand.
ACAGCAAGAATACACATTGGCTTTATCTTCAAAGATGTGCTGCCTAAATATTAGGCAGTGGTGGGCCGTCAGGGCCTGCAAGGCCTTCTCTGCTGGCCTAAAGAAATATCTGAATCACAGACTGATGTTAATTATATTTTGTCCATGAATACTTAAATTACCCTGGTTGCGCTGCTTCCAGACATGTATTTTCATATTAAAGCGTTTAACCAATCACATTTCAGCCACCATTTGTTGCCAGGCAGGGTCAATGTCAAAGAAATCTGTCTGGAGGCCTTCATAATCAGTTCTGTGGGCCTTCTAGTTAAAAAATAAGTGTCGATGAAACTATTGCTTCAACCAATCAGATTTTGAGTTGGCGACACCAAGGCCTTTCGCAGGCCTACGGTAACGTCAGCTATTCACACCCTTTGATTGGCCAGTCAGAGAGCGAACTAGCCGGAGCTAGCAAACTGCATCTGTAGCGAGCTACATGGACAGAAATATAGTTGTGTTGATTTAATAGCTGTTTTTTCAACCCACAATGGCTGAAGGAGGAGAATAAATTGATTTGGTTGCAGATTTATTGTCAAAGCCATTTTCAAGACGGACTTTTCAAGAAAAGCTGGACATTGTTAAGAAAGGTTGGGCAAGCCTGTCACAACTGGGAAAAGGATTTGCCCGTCACTTTCAGTCCACTAACTACGAGCGGTACCCCTGGCTCACAGGCTCTGAGGAACACAGCAGATTGTATTGCTGGGAGCGCGTGTTATTTACCACTGATACCGTTGAGCGAGAGAGAAGCCGATACGAGGAACTCTACAAGGCCGCTGAACGCAGCGGTTGGCTGGTTCAGAGGCGCACAGGAGGAAGTGTGGTCCACGCAGCGTATGCGACAAGACACGATCCATGCGCAGTGTCCACGCCGTACAGGGCCGGCCCCCACATTAGGCAACATAGGCAAATGCTAAGGGCGCCGCCGCTCCACTAGGGGCGCCGAGCGCAAAAATCGGCGATGGGGGATAAAATCCTCCACTGTCGAAAACATCGTCACTATGAACTGTTTGATTTCTTGTGAGTATCTGTACTCTGGCAGTTTTTTTTTTTTTTTTTTGCAATCCAAGGGCGCCACCTGAAATCTTGCCTAGGGTGTCAAAATGGTTAGGGCCAGGCCTGTCCACGCCGTACAAGAGGAGATGCGGCGCACACGGTACGGGAGGAGGTGCGGGGTGTGCGGCACACTACATATACTTGGCCGCAGTGCTTTATGGAAAGGTTTTTTACCATGAATGAGGAAGACGTGTTCAAGATATAGTTCTACCCCTGAGCCATATGCTGAGGCCATTATGGGTAAAATGGTTTTATGTATCAATGTATCTAGATTGTGCCGTCTATTGGTAAATGCTAGAATTGCAGGGAAAAAAAACATGCTAAGTTTTATTAAGGTTCATTCAAGTTTGGTGCAGTGTGCCCTTTCTGTATGTCAGAGCACCTGCCCCTCAAAATTCTTGTGCACGTCCCTGCACCCTGGGTTTGTTTCTTCAGTAAAGATAAGATAAGATATCCTTTATTTGTCCCACAATGGGAAAATTTCAGACAAGGCATTTCAGTAAAGGCATTTATTGTGGCTACACATTATCTATCTGCGATGCAACGGCCCTTTATACTGCATTTCTGCATAATAAGATTGTTTTCATAGCCATAAAATAGTTATTGATAAGTGGATCGATTCAGACGTAGCACTACTGAAGGCCTAGTTGTGAAACGCACGGCCGCCACTGATATTAGGAAATATTATTAAATAAAGAGATGAGTTGTTTTTAGTTTTGTGTTTTGTAAAACCTTGTTTTTAAGCCTTTGACGTGACTGTGGTGCTGCGTGGAGCGTCTCCCACACTCTCTGTCCCACTTGTCTCCGTCAAACCCACTGATTATCGCCTCATGTTTAGGGAAATCTCGTTCACGAGTCAGACAGACCAGTGGCATATCTGTAGAAACAAGCAGGTGATGGACACAATGCACCTTTTAAATGTTTCTGTTTCCTGGTATCTGCAACATTTTGAGGTTTTTCTTATTTAAAAGTAGAATATTTTGTTTTAAATTGTTCATCACGACAGCAACAATTTAATTTTCCAACATTCTAAAGCCCATGAATAGGAGGCATTCATGTTCTAAAATTTGATTATGTCATTATTTTAGATAGTATGGACTTTAGATGGCGTTCATCAATTATCATGGCAACACAACGCACACATTAGGAAACACTCCCAAGAATGTTTTTCGATCCTCTGAAAACTCTAGAAAAAATATAAAACTGATTTAAACAACCCATTTTCAGGCGCTTGTTTAACAGCACGAATCATCTCATCAGTTGTGTTCCAGCTAAATCAGTTCTTTATGGCCAGATTGTTCAGATTAACGTCTAGCAAACAGAGCAGTGCCTAGAGTTATCACAGGGAATATTGTTGGCATTAGATGTAAAGTATCAATATGGAATGTTGACTGTGGGAAAAAAAAAAAAAAAATACTAAATTAATGATCCACCAAATGTTACAGCCCCAGGCTCCACTTCTTTACCTTGTTTTGTGTGCATTTTCATTTATTTTTCTGTCTCTATAATTTCTGCTGTGGGAGACCTTGGAGCTGATTGGTGTACTGCTTTCCTGACTGGTCTTGGATTGGCTGTTGAATTCTGGTTCCTGATTGGTGGAGCTTGTCTACACCAGGCCAATCCCACCTCACCTCCAGCCACCTCCTCATATTTCAGCTCCTCACACCTTCAGGGCTGCTGGCCTTTGTGGCCAGTCTGCCATTTCGTGTGTGTGTCTGTCTCTTTTGTGTCCGTCACTTTGTTTGTACTAGTACATTTCTGACTGTGTTGTGACACTCGGTTTCTGTTAGTTTAGGTAAGTTTTTGAGACACAACAACAACCTCACTGGTTGAATGTGCCAAAAGATGTTTTAGAGCAGGGGTGTCAAACTCATTGTGGTCCGGGGGCCGTATGCAACCTACTTTGATCCCAAAAGGGCCGGATCAGAAAACTCAGTTCTCTCTTCAAGTTATCGTATTTTTCTCCGTGTCTCGTAGTGGTGTTTAAGATTATATTCCTCGAGCAACGCCACTTGTTCCAAACACACTGAGCACAGATTTCTCATTCACCTGTGTCAACAAATAAGAATTAGACTATTTTTCTTGTGAAATCCTGAACTCAGCATCTGCTTTTCTCATTTTTTGACATTTTGCTGATGAGGGTCACAGTCAACAGTCAAAACGATCATCCTTTAAGAGCGTTTGGAAAGAGGAAAGTCTTCATTTGTGCTGCTCTGGTGGGAGTCGCAACGTACAGAAACGCCAGAGACGCTGCTATGCTAAACGGTGCAGAAAATTAACAGAAAAATCTGAAAATTTTAAGTATTTTAATAGAAAAATCAGCCGAGGGCCAGATTAAAGGTCTTGGAGGGCCGGATCTGGCCCCCGGGCCGCATGTTTGACACATGTGTTTTAGAGAAACAATGTGCTGGACGCGACGAGATTTCTGCAGGGACAGCAGTTGACAAGGGCGGCTTTTGAGGTGTCGTTTTCTTTCCACTACTCATCAAAAAGGTGAGGGTAAATGTTACTTACTGCTTACTTGTACAAACTACATTTTAACCAATTGTTGCAGGTAATGCGGAACGTTCGATGTGCATGTGTGCATGTGTTAGCAATAACCGGGGTAACAGCAACCATGCCGAGCTTCAGCCAACCTCCAACTGGGCCAAAGCCCCAATTGTGCCATTTTGTCACTCAATTCGGTTTGTGATTTTTTTTTTTTTTTGGGACACTTGTGATTTAGTTTTGTTTTGTTTCCCTTAGTTTAGTTACTCATTTTGTATAAGCCTACGTGACTCATTTTTGGCACAAAGCTCATTAAATGTTAATCCTGTTATTTTCTGTACTTATTTTAGCACACTTTGTTACCTTTTCCTGTTAATTAAACAGAACTTGGTTTATATCATTTTCAACCTTGGTTCTTTTGTTACTTCCCCTGAGCCTAGTCAAGCTCCACAAACAATCTTGGAGCTTTAACTTGTTTCAGTTGACAACGATCATGTCTTTGGGGTTGAATACTGGCACCGCTTTCTGAAGCCAGTGTAATAACTGTTGACTGAGAGGATGCCGAGCTTGAACTTAAGCCCAGTAATTACACAGAGAGATATTAGCCATGCACCCGGTCAACAAATCTGCAAAATGGCCTGTCCTCCTGCTAAAGGATAGGGATTCTAGAGTAACCTCGCTGAGTCATCTTTAAAGGTCTTATACATTATGTGAAATGGACTATTTAAGCCATGTTTTAATGCTGTTACCTCCTCAAAAACAGACCTGGAGTTGTTTTGTTTCATTCACACGTTTGAGTAATCCTGCATTATTAGTCTGTCCCCAAAGCTTAAGACGCTCTGTTCCACCTTGTGATATCATGTATGGGTAGTTTATGTTTACAGCTACTTTTTACGGAGTTTAAAAACACAGTGGTTCTGTACTATCACATGACATCACAAGAAGGAACAGAGATGAACTCACATATAAAATAAATCAAAAAATGGTGTAATATGGACCATTTTAAATATAAACCTAAATCCAAGTCAAATATTGGATTTATGGATTTATTTTGCAGCCTTTCAAGATACTCCAATATATTAGTTATTCACGCCACTCTCACTGGGGTAGACTGACGGAAACAAGGCTAAAAGCTTTTCACATTCGTACACAAGCAAATAAGTGAAGTGTCTTGCCTGTGGACCCAACAACAGTTTGCATTAGTTGGAGCTAGAATAAAGCTGCTTCGGAATGAGGGCGTATTTAACCCCTCGTCCCCAATGAACTGCCAAGCTAATTTGTATGATTTGATTCAGACATGATGCAATTTTGAGTCAAGATTGTGAAACCACAGCAAATCCCCAATAATAACATTTTCATCTTTTATTTTTTTAATCATAACTGCTTAAAGGGCCAATATTAAGCCATTTTCTGATTGATGTTATAATATTTCCTCATCATACAGTACCTAGATCTGCGTTTTGTTTCATTCACACGTTTAACACACAAATCCTGCATAATTAGATCATCTCTCAAACAGAAAACACGCTGTTCCACCTTGTGATGCCATGTGGTAGTACAGAACCATTGCGTTTTTAAACTCCATGCACCTTCACTAGAATCATTTGGATAGTTTCAGCCCTGGAATTGCCCATCTCTGCTGAACAAAAATCAAAATGTTGCTGTTAACTTGAAAACTACCGCTTCATAACTTCAAGAACCAAGATGTAAAATGGTAAAACTAAAGTTGGGATTTATTTAAAAGGAATGTAAAGGTATAACTAATAAAAAAAAGGATATTTCCAATACTTATCAAAAGGAGGAAACAATAGCTAAATGCATAAAGAAGTGACATAATTAAGATGTACAAATTATATTAACCCAAAAATAACAGAACAAGGCAGTCGCTCAAAGTCACAAAAGACTACCAGTGTCTCAAGTACAAAGAGACCAAACGCTACTCCAGACACACAAAGGTGGTGTGGAGTTCAGACAGAACAGGACCCAGGAGTGGCAGGAGGCGGGTCTTTTTAAGGTGTGGCAGGTGTAGGCCCAGGATTGGCGGGGCGTTAGGGCGATGCACCAATCAGCTGTAAGGGACCCATGTGCCAGCTTGAAGTGAATCCACCAATCGCTGGAGAGGTCTGCCGGACTGAGGCTTGCATGTACAAAGAGGGATCAACAGGGACTCAAACAGTAGACAGACTAGTAATGACGGATTACTTAAACATGTGTGAGTGAAACAAAAAAACAGCTCCAGGCATGTTTTTGGGGGCTGCTAGGAGCATTCTAACATGGCTTAAATTTCACGAGTCCATTTTGTGTACTGCAGGACCTTTTAATTAAAAGAACATGCCTTTGCTACCACCAAAAAACTGCATGGGTTCCAATATCAGTCATCTCTCTTGTGTTGACAGACAGCAGGCGGAGAAATCACAGCCGCTGATGTACAAAGTGAGTACCCAATCCATTTTGTTTGAGTGTGACAGCGCCGGAGAAGACTTTATGAGGAACTGTAAAATAACACACATTTGTCAGGGCAGAGGAAATTGTATTCACAAACAAAACTGTAACCTGGTCAAAAGTATAATTTAGGTAATTATGCTACTTGTCACATGAATATATGTCATGATAATGAATAATTGACTTAGCGTTGAGTACGTGACAGATGGAACAATCAGTATTTATCTTGGGTGCTTTTTCTTTGTAATGGATTATTTTTCTGTATTATGATGAGATTTGAAGGTTGAATTACAAACTTCTATCTCATTACAGACACAAACTAACACCTAACTGTTGCATTCTGTTATGTATTTATTGTAGCTCATATATATATTTTTTTTTAACTATTTTGTTCATTTTTTATACTCTTTGGGGGATAACTCTGCTTTATGGTTTGGTTTCTGTTTTATAATTTACCGTCTACTTTATGTCAGCAATATATCGCACTTCAAAATGTGTTATTGTGACAGGCCCATATATAAATATATATAGGCAGTATATAGAGCTCCATTGGCAACAAATTCCTTTATGTGGTGAGTCAAAGATGAATTTCTACCTCCCTGAACAATAAAGATATTCTATTCTATTCTATTCCATTCTGTATACTGGATGGTCACATTTTTATGTTGCACTTTTTAAAAAATTTTTTTATTTATTTAACCTTTATTTTACCAGGAAGTCCCACATGTTCAAGGAACCACTCACCCATTCACACACACTGGAGGAAAGGAGGGTTACGTGTCTTGCTAAAGGACACAACAACAGTATTCATATGTGGAATCAGGGATCGCGAGTGGGATTTGAACTGCCATCCTTTGAATGAGTGGACAAACAGTTTACCAACTGAGCTATTGTTGCCCCAGTGTTAAAGTTTTCACTGCAGTGTGTCCACAGTGTGGTGGGTTCTTATTGAAGAAAAAGAAATGAGATGGCGTAGTCAGAAATAATGTTTTTACTTATAGTGATTTTACCCACAAATGCACAAAATAGTGAAAAAGGGAAGGGTAAATATATTTACAGTCTGACGCAGCCCTTGATTAGCTCTGGAGCTGGTGTCTATGGAGCACACACCTTAACACACACTGCCTCTGTGAAGATGGGAGGCCCCTTTTATAGTACGAGGCTCCTCCCCCAAAACAATTAACAAAGAAAAATCTTTCTCTCTACAAATAAAAATAGATACATTCTCCCATTAATAATAAAAAAAAAAATCAAATATTACCATAAACTAAAATAGATTAATAATAAGCCTATGCACAGACAGGAAAATATATATAATTCATTACTAAAGCAGAAAGTCACATGGCGTCACACATACACGATGCTCAAGTTGGCCAATTGACACATGCACTGAGGAGATGGTGGAATGTTTGGAAATGGAACAATGGCTATGGCGAAAGGAATGTTTGAGCAGCAGTCATGTGTGCACCCCTGACTGTTGTGATAGCTTATGTGGGGAAAACTCGGGGATAAACGGCCGGGTAAGTGAAACTCCAGTATAAGTCTGTGTGTGCATGTATTTTATTGCAAAAAGATACCTTGAAAAATATAACAAAAGGTATTCTTACTCATTACGTTTATATGCACACCAGGAAAACCGGAAACTGGCCTGTTTAAATTGATTTATCATAACGTATAACACAGGAACTATGACTGAGGTGCCATGAACTGAATATCAAAGATCCTAGTGTCACATCTGGAGAAACTGATCCATACATTAGCACAGACTAGGAGAGGCATTCATCTGCACTGTGTAAACTGAATATTTTTGATGAGGAAACATTATAACATAGTTCAGACAATACTGTTATCTTGAGCCTTTTAAAACAAGGTTCAAGATTAGTTAGTTAGTTAGTTATTTCAGACCTGCACATACAATTCACATAACATCATAACAATTGAGACACGATTACAAATATGCATGGTTTGAAAATTAGCGCAATAGTGTTGAGTTTTTTGCACTGAGCCTATGCACACACATCACAGAGCAGGAGATATGAAGTGCAGAGAACAAACTGTATGTGAAGTGTATGTAGCGCTCATCTTCACTGTGACTACGGTGGGAAACGAGAAAAGACCGCTGTGTTTACTGTGTCTAAAAATGTTGGAAGCCAAATAAATGGCGGTGTCACTTAAAGACATTACATCCCAATCACACTGATAAGCCACTTGATTGTTTTCAGCAAAAACATGCTGAATATCACCAACAGTCCTCCCGCTTTGCGAATGCTACTTCAGTAAACCAGCGAGCATTGCGTCATATAAGGTGGCGTACCAAACAGCAGAGGAGCTGATACTGCCTGCAGCATTAGACATGGTTTCTGTCACGCTGGATAACACGAGTGCCCCAAACTATAACCGAGGACACAGGAGCCTCATGACGCAGGTGAGCGCAGGGTGGACGGACACATGCTGCTTGTATCCTGGGACTCACTTTGAGACGCGACTAAAACATTTACCCATGTTTGTTCTGAAGGCCACAGTGCGATTTGTTCACATTTGGTAGTGGTTCTGTGGAGTGGAAGGGCGCGTAATGCTTTTTTCTTCCTGGGGGGGGTGTGACAGAAAATAATTGAGAAGCACTGGTATAATCTGTTCCGGATCCTGGCAAATGGAAAGTCAGACCACTTGGAAAACTGATTTAGTGGGTTGTTAATGTGCTTGGACAGTTGATGAAATGTGAAGCTGAAAGAAGACGGCGTTTTAACTGTCATGAATGTTTATACCACATGTGAATATTACTGCCCGCATGTTCAATTTTAATTAACGAGAAAAAAGACCAGACCTCAGTATCTGTGAAGCGCAGGAGATGTTTACACATTTGAAAAGCTGCGGGTAAAACAAGGTTCAAACACACAAATAAATGTGATTAAAGGAGACATTTCTTCATTATTTAGTGACAGGATGACGCGTCATGTACAGTGAGGTTGAATAATGACTAATGACAGTTTGCAAATTGTTGTAACCGCATGATGCTTGAGTAGTGAACATATTTTGAAAATAACTCTTGAGAATTATAAAAATAAAATAAAAAAAAGGAATAAATAAAATGCAGTAGGTTCCTTCAGAAGATAATGCTGGTGTGATCCCAGCTCTCATAGACGAATGCTGTTCTTGTGTCCAGTTATCCCGCTTTGCCCCCAGTGTCTGCGTACACTGGTGTATGAATATGTGTGTGAATGGGCGAGTGGTTCCTTGGTGTAAAGGGCTTTGAGAGCCTTAAAGGTGGAAAAGTGCTATATAAAAATGTGACTATTTGCCTTTTATTATCATCAGTAAATACTAGTGCTGTCAAAAATACTGCACTATTAACTCAAAGCAATTTTAACAGTGTAAATTTTTTTATCGCAAGTTAACGCGATAACTACACGATCTGGCTGTAAACAGGAAGGAAAACAATTTGTACGAAACTGAGAAGTCCTGGTTGGAGGGGGTGGGCCAAAGCACAGCATATCTGCGTGCACTGATGCCCCTGCACCAGGAAAACACGAAACAAACATACAGCAAATCCTCAACAAGGACTGTGGACAGCGACAGAAGCCCCACAGCTGAAACTGGCCCCGGCCGCCCCCTCTCCCCCGAGCCGCCAGCACATCCACAAACCCACGGAGGAGCAGCACCGCAGCAGAACCTCATGCCGATGGACCCACCCTCTCCGCCAAAACCACCAGCTCCATCACGTGACCACAAACAGCGCCGTGCGACGACGTCCTGGCTGCAGCCCGACAGGTGCAAACGCAGAACTCCAGCCAGTGCGAGTGCCCCGGGTACAACGGGAGTTGGAGCAAACAAACACAGTCTAACTGGAGATCACTGGACGTCCCTCAGTCCTGAGAACTACCTCAGGGTCACAGCACATTATTTCACCCGTTATGTGACTGTTCTGAAGACAGAATAGAGACACTTCACTCACACTGATGCAGAGCACAAAGTGTCTCACTGACCATTGTTCTGGTTTGCAATAGAAAAATAAAATAATAAAACATCTGCACAAAGCCTATCCACTTTTCTATGTGGATACAGAGTATTAAAATGATGATTCAAGGGGACAAAAAAGGTGAGATTAATTTGTGATTAATCGCGAGTTAACTATGACATTCATGAGATTAATCGTGATTAAATATTTTAATCGATTGACAGCACTAGTAAACATGAAATACAGTATTTACTTCATTAATTGATCACAGCAATGCAATTAATTATAATAATATTTTATATCCATCCATCCATCCATCTTCTCCCGCTTAATCCAGTTGGTCGAGGGGCAGCTTGCTGCCCAATACTCATAGCACCTGACCCCCCTATGAACCCCTCTGCAGGTGGTGAGCCCACAGGAAGAATATTTTATATATTTTACTTAATTTATTTTCATAAATATGACTTCTAACATTTAAAAAACTGAGTAACAGTTACTCAGTAAATTCACGACTCTTAGTCATGGTGATAAGTACATTTTATTTAATACTGACAAGTAAACTGTACCTGATATTACAACAGTAAAATTTACTTAAAAAGTGCTCATGCAAATTGTTATGAAGATTTTTTCTAGTAAATCTTACAAGTTCTTTTTTTCTGTGTAGTGTCTGCGTACACTGGTGTATGAATGAATGTGTGTGTGTGTGTGTGTGTGTGTGTGTGTGTGTGTGTGTGTGTGTGTATGGGTGAGTGGTTCCTTGATGTAAAATGTCATAAGTGCCTTGAAGGTGGAAATGCAGTATAAAAAAATGACCATTGAAACTGTTTTAACTTCACTGTGTTAGTATTTGAGAGGGAGAACATTTAGGGCCTTAGACTCTTTTATGGCAGGTTTTGTAGGCTTATGTTTCATCTGGCCTGGTTAATTTCTTTCTTTTTCCCTCGTAAGCCGCTGTTTGTTTCGATCCAGAAGGACCATGCATTTGCCTCACCGGCCTGCCAATCACGGCCATCTGAATTCTGAAGATAACAGAGTTTTTGGACAGAAGAGGAAAAGCACGGCGCTTTGATGGGCCAAGCTCACGTAATGTTCCCTGTCTTGTTGCACATTGTCACATTATTTTTTCGTTATTTGATGGGCTGAATTTGAAAATACACTTTTTTCAGTTGCATGTCATATGAAGGCTGATGCAAGGCGGTGGAAGACTTTTCATGAACATGACCTAAATGAACCTCAAAGTTAGCAAAGGCATGACGCTGTGTTTTTGGCCAGGCAGAGGTAAGCTGAAAGAAAATTATTTAACACCTCGAAATGGGCTCAAATTTGCTGTGCTCAAGCAGTGATGCAACCAAGTGACACTAACTCCACTACAGCAGAATGGAGCGCACATGTGTTTGGAATTCACAATGACCATGAAGAAAATGCACTAAAAACCTAACGAAGTACCCACTTCATTTTCTTTAAAGGCCATACATTTTTTCTCATGGACTTGCACAAAATTTGTCTTGCCCTGTACAGATATACATTGTAAAAGCAGCTCTTGAGGTCAGAATAAATCAGCTCTGTACTATCTGCCTCGAATTACACAGCATTTTATTGTCCGAGATTAGGAAGTACGTGGTTGACATCATAGTTGTGAGCTTTACTGTGACGGCAAAGGTCCTTTCTGGTCTCTGAAAGTTCTGAAAAGGGCTTATAAAATCATCGTTTTGGATCATTTCGATGCTCAGAATTGAAATCTGTTGAATTATTTTGGATGCTTGAACCATTTTAAATAGACTAGGCCTGATTTTACATGTTTATATTATGCAAAATCAACTCTTGTGAGCTATTAAACATGTTATAATGTCTCAAAAACAAACCTGGATATCTCCAAAACTCCAAATGCTCTGCTCTTCCTTGTGATGTTCCTGTAGGGCCCTTTAAGATATAAAGTCTTGGAGTTGTCTCAAAGTTCAATTAACCATCTTTGACGTGTGGGATGTCTTGATTGCTCTCGCCAAAAGAGAGTTAAAAGAGAGAGCTAGCAGTCTTGTCGCACCATGGCCAAGGTGAACATCACTTTGAGCTTTTAGTCACAGCTATTCAAACACTCCTGGTTTTTGGGTCAGAAAGTTTTCCAGGATTCCTTGTTCCAAATAAATATTTAGCTCACACAAACAGAAATCTCTTTTAGCACCTCTCAATGTTGATGGCAAACTGGCAAGTGAGTTGTTTTGAGGTGAGAGGAAGATAGATTTAGGTTTCTAGTTTTGAATGGCCTCAAGCAAGCAGCATTTTGAAAACATTTGTGAAATTATTACAGGTTGAGATGAGAATTTGTTTGCTACATGATATAAAATTCAGTATCAGAAAATGTGATGATGATGATGATTCATTCTGGGCAACATCTCTCTTAAAGGTGCACTATGTGGCTTTCTGGTGGAGAGATCGCTGCTTCCATGGCGATGTAATTGTATTGCCTGGAATGTTCCACGGTATGACTTTAAACCTATCTAACCTCATGGAGACCAGCAGGTTACACCACCAGGCTTAGTTACAGTTCATATCTGTTGAATAAGCACAAGACAGGTAAATATAATGCCATATTGTGGAACATTTCAGACAAAGGAAATAGAGGCATGTGAATCTTTTATGTACGGCATATTTTGTTGGTAATTTGATTCCATATACGAAGTTTCAGAGCACACAAAAATACAGGCATTAATAACATGTGCTATAGAAATTAGGTGTTCATTATATCCCTCAGTTATCCAGCTAGGATCCATAGCAAAAGACAATTTCAATTCTGTCAACTGAAGACAAGTTTTTTCGCAGCTCATCCAAGCTGCTTCTTCAGTTCTGGTCAGATTGCTGAAGGACACAGCCTTATATCTGCCTAACTACACTGAAATAACTCTGAAACTATGGCTACGTTCAGACATCAGGGCTTAATGCTCAATTTGGATTTTTTTTGTGAAATCTGATTTTTTGCGAGGTCTTTCACATTAATTGTGACCTGTATGTGATCTCCAGTGTGAACTTTAAACGCCCCAAAAGTGTCCCGCATGCGCATTGGAGGACATGATGATGTCATATGCAGCAAGCGTGCTCAGTGTTTATGGAAGTCGCCTAAACATGGACACTAGCACTAAGCACCTGGCGATTTTAAAGTTGCTGTTGTACCACTCTCACAGGAGGAAACACGTCTTCTGCCTGTTGGGCTGTTGGCTCGTAACAGGTGCTTGTTACAGCACAATAGCCGACCTCTTGCTTGTTAATGACGTGTAGGTCGGATGAATGTGACTTGGCCGTTCAGACTGAAGTCCCATGTCAAAAGATCAAATATGTATTGATTTTAGGAGCACATATCCTGGGTCACATTTGAAAAAATCGTATCTGTGTCGTTCAGAGTCATTAAAAGATCAGATACAGGTCGCATAGGGGTGAAACAATCGGATACGGGTCACTTCAGGCTGCAGTCTGAACGTAGCCTAATACAACTACTTTTTTACAGTATCCATTGGGAACTGTGCCTGAGTCATATTAACGTAATCATTCGGGCCCCTGGTGGGTGCTTTCACACCTCTCAGCTTGAACAGTCACTATTGTTTTCTTTTTTCCTCCTTTGTTCCATCCTCAGACCTAAATCAAAACAAAAAGCCCACCAAAAACAACACTGATAGAAACAGTAGGGGATGTTTTGTGTAAGGTATTTCTAAGGTTTTTCATGCCAAAATACGTGATACACCATGGAAGAAGAAGATAGCTGAGAGATAGCTTGCTATGGACCTCTTTTTACACCAAATGCATCTGAAAACCTTTTAGAGGAAATACTTCGAGGGACTGCCCCATCTCCACATCAACTGAAACAACAGAGCTGAGTAAAAATAATGAGATTTAGAAGATGATTTCCAGAGGCTCCCCCTGGAGACTGAGAGTGATGCAGGCTTCTATCATATTTGATTTGTCTATTTAAAACAAGGGCAGCACACAGAAAACATTGATCTCAAAGAAAAATACTCTGCGCCAGATTTAGCTACAAGCTACTTTCCACGTGCAGTCCTTGGGCAGGTAGAGAAGACAATAAAGAGCCAATTTACATAAAAGCACCTCAACATAAAAGCTCGTCATTAACATTTAAAACAGTCAAAATTCATTAAGACAAAAATGCAGACTTTCAAATTCATCATTATCTTCTAAAATCCTCCAAATCCCATTCAATGTTCTCAATATCCTCTAAAATGTACCATTATCAGATTCATCAATATTTTAACACCACGTGAGTTGTGTGGTCCTCTGTGTCTTTAATGTAATTTTATTTATTTATTTTTCGATTTAAGCATTTAACAATTTTTATTTATTGTCTTTATTTATGATTTGTCTGTGCAGCACTTTGGAGACTGTCATGTTTAGAAAATGTGCAATAGAAATAAAGTGGATTGGAATCTGACCATCAAGATCTGTCTATCTCTGGCCTTTTGCATAATCAATTCTATTCTATAAATCCAAAAAATAAAAAGATCAATTCAGCTGTATCCCATTATTGTAAAGTGGTGTGTTAGTAGTGCCATTTACATCACAACTACATTTAGCCAAAGTATAGCAAACCTGTTTTAAAGCCTTAAAACATCTCTGGTGCGTCCTTTCAGAGTAATGTAGTTTGATCTTTCACCAGAGCATTCTTCAAGTTATACTTATACTTCAATTTCCCCCAAGATGTCAGCCAAGTCATAATAATAATCGCTGAAATTGATGTCTGAAAAATGTTGTAAAAGGTTATTCCAGGATGCACACTCACATAGAGCTACACTGTTTCACTTGGGGTTTACCGAGGACTTCTCTAGCCTCGAGATTTGATGATGTATGAATTTCAGGGCAGATCGATTGGTTGACCGTAGATGCCATCAGTTCCATTAGCCACGCGGCAAGGCACTTAAACTACACAATCGCTACAGCTTCATTTTCAGGTGCCGTGGACTTGGTGCTCTGTCGGTGGCCCTTTGCCAGATGGGCTCTTTTCTGATCAATTGAAATTGGCTAAGTGCGCCGCCGAGACATCCTGTAGGTTAAAATGTGTCAAATTGTGCGCGTCAAAACGAATACGTGAAGTAATTGTGCCTTAAGTGTGAGGAGAGGAGATTGCTTATTTCACACCATGGTTGCTCCAGACAGCAAACTAGCGAACGCTGACTTTTTTTTTTAGATAATTTATGTACCATGGAACAATTGTACAGAAGCGTAATTGCGTTATCTGAGGTTAAAGCGCCCATATTCCAATTTCTGAACTGTCATAATGTTTTCTCATCACAAACAAACCTGGAGTTGTGTTTTGTTTCATTCACACATGTTTAACACACAAATTCTGCATATTTACACCGAGTTCTTCTCTCAAACAGAAAACACTCTGTTCCACATTGTGATGTCATGTGGTAAGACAGGAAGTGCTCTACTGTGTTTTGAAACTCCATACACGTTCACTTGAATCATTTGGATCCTGTTAGCTACTTACCTGAATGTAAATGGTAGCGATAACTTGAAAACTACCACTGCATGACATCACAAGGTGGAACAGAGTATGTTGAGCTTTGGAGATTTAGGCAGACTAATAAACCAGGATTACTGAAGCATGCGTGAAGAAAACAAAACACAACTCTAGGTATGTTTTTGAGGAGGTAATATTCCAACACGTCGAAAAGCTTACAAGAGTCAATTACACATAATATAGGAACTTTAAAGGGATAGTTTGGATTTTTTTGACATATTCTTCCCTGGTTTTGGTGCTGATGAATATAGTCTGGCAAATTGACTGGGGTCATGAAAATAAAGCATTTTTCTTCTCGAAACAATTTTGTGTTCAAAAGAGTCATACATTTGTGTCACAAAACGTGAACCACGAAAAAGTCAGACCTCATAATCAGTTGGTACTATTTTCTCTCTACTCATATCAGTGCGTGCTGCCACCAGGTGAAGCCGCACACGAATCCAAAACTTTTTTCAGTAGTTCGGCAGTGTTTACGTGCTCAGACTGTTGACTGGCACGATGCGAGAGAGATAACGTGAGAGCTACAGCGATAAGTATATAAGATTGTATAAGCTATTTAAGAATATATATAAAAATGGTGCAGACTTGTGATTCTCCAGGCTGTAACAACAAAAATCCAGCTTCAACTTGTCCCACTCTGTCCCTCCTCTCTCTCTCTGCCCGTTCTAACTCCATCTGGTGAATTTGGGCATCAGTATATTCAGGTTCATAAAGAACTCCCCTTGGCTCTGTGCTAAAGGCCGTGTCTTCATCGTCGGTGTTGTAGTTACACATGTCGTTAACTTTCCGAGCAGTAAACACAGTTTCATATCACAGTTCATATCACTGGCGGCAGTGCGCAGTGATATTAACGGAGAGAAAATAGTACCAAGTGATTATGAGGTCTGACTTGTTCCCCATTTCTCGTCAGCACCGAAACCAGCTCACCGGACGCTGTCAGGAGGTCAGTCAGTGTTGATGCACGACACTGCTGATGGGGACATACAGATTCATGTCAAAAAACCCAAACTATCCCTTTAAGAAAGCCTCATACGTCATTGGACTCTCAGATACTTCAGACAGATCTAAATATGGCTCTTTCATTACTGCCATTCACACATCTTTCATTGTGCTCACTCCCTCATCCAAAACATGACAGCAGTTTGATTTTGTTTCAAGTGCTCAGATATGTCTGATTTGTTCAGAAAATCAGGGTATTAATAATTCACTCTGTGTTATTATGGACTTTATTCATACAGGAAAAACAGGAAAGATAGATTTCTTTTAATGAATGCACAGATTAAAACATGATACACATAAGTACATAATACGGGGAAAATGCAACTTAAAGGTGCACTATGTCATTTTTCTAGAGGAGAGTATCACCAGCCAGATGTTACTTCTTTGTCAGTATAAAATGTTAATTTATTAATCATTGCCTTTCGTGACACCCAAATAATTTTACAGAGCATTATTCTTTCACTCCGCACTCGGTGTGATAAAATACTACTGTATCCACACCTGACCTGGCGCAGACCGACAGAAGTGAGGCTCTTGTCATGGGAAAATCCGGAGACATATTTGGAGCTATGATTGAACCGCTAACCTTTCAGGTTTGCGGTCAAGCGTCCCAACCACTGCTCCACTAGCGCCCCCTCACAACAAACTTAATATTCAAAGTGCATTACAATTGGCCAGTCCCTTGATCTGTAATCATGCAAACATCTAACGCATCGACAAGCTTTCACTGCACGCCGCTGCTAAATTGATCGGACAAAGCCAGTGGATGGAGGAGCAGAAATTAATTTGAAAAGTTGAGCCTCTTACAACGGGACAGTGGAGTTCTCGTGTAATTATGTAATCCTAATTAGCAAAAAGGGGTCAGTGACACTTATTCAAGCAGGAAAAGATATGAGCGAGCATTAAAACTGGAGGCAGCTGCAGTCGGAATCCTGCCTGGAATAATGACGTGCAGTACTGGCGAGTGCATAAATTCCACATTCGTTTCTCCCATAGGGGATTTGATTGCTGGCCATACAGTTTTAATAGTGCGAATTAGAATAACAATGAGCTATCGGGGTGTGAAAGAGCTGCAAGTTACTCAAGCAGTCATCACTCAGGCTGTTACAACTTTGTTCTAACTGGAAGTAATGGAGATTTAAGTTGCTCGTAAAACCCGTGGGAGCTGGAGCTGCAGAGGTGATAAGCTGGGCTATCCGCATGTTTCTTGCATACACTAAACATGTCACCAGTTTTTATGAATCAATTTCTTCTAAAAGCCTGACCATGTATGTTTCAAAGCTCAAGTGCAGATTATTACTCATATAGTTCAGATGGTATGAAAATGTTGCTGTAACTCAGATGTCTTTTATATCAGGGAAAGAAAATGAATGTTGTTCTCATTTTTTATTTAAATATGTTAGAATTTACAATCCAAAACTTTTTTGAGCTTGGGAACTTTTTGGTTGAGGAGACTGTCACCTGCTTGTTGCTATGGATATGTCATTGCTCTGCCTGGAATGTTCCACAGTATGAAACTAAATAGCTCTACCTGACATTTTTTCAATTACAGGGGGTTTTATAGCTCAAAAATACCTAGAAAAAAAACATTCTGACTGTGAGCGGGGCCGCCTCTCCACAGATCTGACCTGTAACTTGGTGTGGCTTGGTCTCCGTGAAGACAGAAAGGCTTAAAACCATACTGTGAAACATTCCAGATGAAGCAAAAACATATCCACCAAGAAAAGCTTTTGACGGACCCTTCACCATTAAATAGTGTTTGTATTTCTTCAAGGTCAAATCTGGAGTCAGGTTTTGTTGAGCCTTCAGCCGTCTTCTTTCCAAAGCTCAAAAGTCCAGTGTTTTAAAGCACATTTACATTTATAGAACGCATTCTGATCATTTAACTTTGGCAATTTGTCTTGATTGTGCAGCTATGGAAGCTCATTTAGGCCAGTAAATCAAAAAAATAAAACCCTTGTAGAGCTTAAAATCACAAGTACAAATTTCAAACTTGGAATTTCAAGTTCTAATCTCATAACGGTGAGTTGTAAAGTTTTAGATTACTATTATTGTGTTGGTTGATGTCGAACTTGACCATTCAGCAGAGTGCCCTTTTTTTCATCATTTTTTATTATACGACAATCAAATTGAACCTTAAAATTGTTGCATGACATTTGTAAGGAAGGAACACAGTTATCACATAGTCAAAATCTGATGAAAGTCACCGCACATGCAACATCTCCCTTTAAATTATCTTTTCAAATTGATTTCCCAAACCTTCTTTTTCCAACGTTCCTTCAAAGTCACGCTCTTTTCATTCACTCATTAGTGTAGAATTGCTTTCAGGTATGTCCCAAATGTGAGAGCTTATACGGAATAGCAAATCCAATGAGTCCCTGGCAAACGACGTGCACATTTCCTCCATCTCTCTCCAAGAAGATGGCCAAGCTCGGGATCGACATAATTCCAATTAGCTCATGCGCGGGTCTGGCCAATTCCCCTCCTCCGCCCATTTCCTCCCTCTCCCCGCAATGCTGTCTACGCCAAGGTTTTCTGCCATCCCTTTCGGCCTATCTCTGCCTCTCTCTGCCTCTCTCTGCCTCTCGTCTTCACCCAAGCCATTTCTACAACTTGTCTTACCTCCTCGGTTACGTTACGCACTGCCAATATTGGAGCGCCATGGCAACCGGGAGGACATAAGCGACGCGTCTCTCGAATTTGGATGCAAAAATCTGCCCGTGTTGATTCTCACTGTGGAAGAATGATAGGTTCAATTTTCCGCAAGTTTTGATCTGAATCTTGCGCCCTTATTACTCTATTTGGATGTTGTAATGCCGTTTCCTCACCACTAACACACAGGGAGTTGTTTTGAATGATTTCAGCCCTGGAATTGCCCATCTCTACTGAACAAAAGATAAAAGGAGCTGTTCATTTGAAAATTACTGCTTCATGATGTTACATGGTGGAACAGAACATTTTGAGCTTTGGAGATGTAGACAGACTAACAATGAAGGGTTAGTCAAATGTGTATGGAAGCCTATTTCCACTATTTCCTATTTCATGTTAAGTCAAAATTATGAGATAAGAAAGTCAAAATTATGAGATAGAATGTCGTAATTATGAGATAAAAAGTTGAAATTATGAGATAAAAATCATAATTATGAGATAAGAAAGTCAAAATTATGAGATAAGAAAGTCAAAATTATGAGATAAAGTCAAAATGATGAGATAAGAAAGTCAAAATTATGAGATACAAAGTCATAATTATGAGATAAAGTCAAAATTATGAGATAAAAAGTCATGATTATGAGATAGAAAGTCAAAATTATGAGATAAGAATGTCATAATTACGAGATAAAAAAGTCATAATGAGATCAAAAGTGAAAATTCTGAGATAGAAAGTCATTTATGAGCTTGTTAAATCAGTATCTCTGACCCCACTGAGTTTTTATGCTGTGTGAAACCGTTGGGAGTAAAATGGACCAAATCACTTCAAGGTTATTCAAAAGCTTTAAAATTACATCACACAAGTGACCAGTAAACTTACCATCATGTAGTTGGGTCTTCAAGGAGCTTTGATAGTTGATCAACTTGGTCTTCGAGTGGTTGCGACTGAGATACATGATGATACACTTCCTAGCTCATAATTTTGACTTTTTATCTTATAATTATGACTTTTAATCTCATAATTTTGACTTTCTATCTCTTAATTTTGACTTTCTTATCTCATAATTTGACTTAACATCTTTTTTTCTTTTACTGGTGGAAATAGACTTCCATAAATGTGTGAATGAAAAAAAAAACAGCAGCAGATATAGTTTTGGAGACAAACAATGTTCTAACATGACTTAGAGTCTGTTTTGCGCGATACAGTTTTGGACTTTTAATGTTTTCTTGTCAAGATAAATCCTGTTTACATTATAGTTATGGCAGCTTCTAATAAGAAATTAATTGAAAACTATTAAAATATTGTGGCTTATACAATCTTGAGCCTTAAGAACCACCAACGCCAATGTATAACTGAAATAATTAACAGCAATTACTATTACAATTGTGTAATAATTAAACACAAAGAAAATAAAGACATGAAAATGAGAAAAAACATATCTTGTTGGCCAATATGGGAGGTAACTTGAGCTTTAAACACACTTTTATTCACGTCTTGGCTTCTTGGTCAATAAGGTGTGAATCTATATTGAGGGTCCAGTGGAAACAAACGGAACAACAACAGTTCCTACCTGTTGACTCCAAAATAAAAGCACTAAATTATATCTAAAAGGTAAAGCAAAACGATGGCAGCAAAATAATCGATTTATTTTCCATAGGATTCTCTCTGGCAATAACTTTTTTTCATCCAATCAGGAACACTGTTAATAAGAAGTTTTTTTCAAGTGTGACAAAAAAGCAAATACTGTGCAGATACTGGAGAATTGTAAGGAAATTGCATGACACTATCCCAAACAGTTCTTTCTTTCTGTGTCATGGTGCAATATCACAGCAGCAGAAACTAAGACTAAGTTAGTGGATCCAAAAATTTTAACTAAAACATGTTCCTGACTCAAGGTTTGAAAATTAGGTCCAATTTCCCCATGTGTCTGAGTAAACTTTGTCTTGTTCCAGTGCAGATACATGCCATAAATAACTCTTGAGGTCATAATAAAACCGCTTTACTGTCACTGTGAAACTCCCCTCTGAGTTGTGAAAAGAGCTTATAAACTCACTGTGGAGAATAATTAGGATGTTTGGAATGCATAAGGTAAGTGGGGAATAAACTGTACTATTTTTCATGTTTTTAACACGGAAAAACTCAGGTACAGCACCTTTTAACCCTATCTCTGAGACAGATATCTACTGTGAGTCGCTATCAGGGTGGAATCAGGAAAAGCTTTTAGTTGCGTGATATCGAGGAGAAGAAAAGTAGCATGTGTTTCTTTTGCTTTGTTCCGTGGCTGCTGCGGCTGCGGCTGTTGCGTGTGATTTGCAGAGAGCCTTGTAATGCAAATTGTGCCTGGAACAACAAAAGAACACTGAAGTACAGTTCACGCTAAAACATCATTCTTTCTTGTGCACCTTTTCATGTGCTTGTCTCTTCTAAATGTATTCTGGTTGAGCCTGCTTTCAATTCAGCCACAACACAATTACTGCTAAGGTTAGAAGAGGATGTCAAACATGATCATCCGCGTTTGGAAATTCTACAAATGCTGCTTTATTATTTAGTGTCAGGGCTGTTATTGTTATAAAGTGGAGAAGCCAATTTCATCACTTCACAGGAGATACTTGATGTTCTCTGTCCATACTGCCAGGATCACCGGTGCTTGTCAACAATTAGCACGAGGAGTGTTTTCGCAATTGGATTGTCTTTGGCTGCTGTTTCCTAACCAAAGGAAAGTGTTGATCTGTCCGAGTTTACAGACCTGATCAAACATGAACAATAGTCAGGACGAAAAGGGTCTACATTCACGCACGCTCCGATATAATTTCTCCACGTAAAACAAATCCTGCACTGATAATAAACAAGAGTGATATTTTATTCGAGCATTCGTTAGATTTGATTCATTCTTTTTCAGATGGAAAGGGTCATTTCATAAAACACATGATTAAACGTGTAACCAAAGGGTAATTTGAATGACCCAAACCCTGTTTACCGTTTTTTTTTTTTTTTTTTTTTTCAGGGTTTGGGTGGTTCCTGCGACTTATACTCAACTTGTGTGACTTGTATATTCAATTTTTCACAGTCCATAGACCAAATATATGAATCGTATATATATGAATCCATCCATCCATCCATCTTCTCCCGCTTAATCCGGCTGGGTCGCGGGGGCAGCTTGCTGCCCAATACTCATAGCACCTGACCCCCCCTATGAACCCCTCTGCAGGTGGTGAGCCCACAGGAGGGTGGACAACATGGTCCTTGATGTTAGTCCTGGGTCCTAGGTGTGAATCCTAAATATGAATCAAAAATGAATCTGTTTTTTCATTTTGGTTTTATAGACAAATAATAAAGAAAAGAGTTGTTTTTTCATTTTCTTATTTTCCGCTCTATATTGAAAAACGAACGAATGATACACAGATTCTTCTCTATTGGGTTGTTTTTATTACTATAACTTCTATAATTTGCCTTTCAAGATGAAATATCGGTTCTTAAATATAAATAAATTTCCCCAAAAAAGCCTTATACATGTTTTTCTTCTTCATTACGCATTTTTTGGCTGGTGCGTCTTGTTTCAGGCGTATCACTGAACAATATTCATATGTGCTTTTACAGTTTTGCTGAATAATTAAGTGTCACATGTCCAACGAAGGAGCTCATCGGTCACACGTCACTTTGAACAAAATGACATTTATCTCACCTCAGAAGAACTGAATTTAGAGGATCAGAGAATTTTTAGTCCCCTGTGATGTAATAACTAATCATAAGTCAATTAAATGCAATCAATTCAAATACTGTCTAATACAGGAGTGTCCAAACTTTTTTCATCAAGAGCCACATATCAGAGTCCTGCACTGGTCTGATTTTGAAACTGCACCCGCCCTTACCTGTCATATCTCAATCCGCACCCGTTTTTCGACAGAATTGAAACAAAATTCCACACTCGATCCGACCTGCTAAAAATACAAACTAACACCTGAACTGCACCCGAGCCATAACTTTGTCCCTCTGCACTCGCTAATTTTCTTTACACTTCCTAGTGAGTCACTTTGAGCTGCAGGACATTGCGTGCGAGGTTTGAAAATGAAAGTGGCAGAGAGTTGTGGGAATGTGCACGTGCAGGCAAAAACATATGGATTTTACATTTAATCATCTTGTAAAAATAATGGCACATTTGCATTTCACTAAAAAACAGCCTTGAATTTTGTTCGCACATGATGTTTTGTAAAGCGCAGATTAGACCCGCGCTCTTCTGCGTCCGACCCGACCCAAAGCCGCATCTGACACAACACAATTTCATCCGTTTCATTAAAATTTGCAGGTCGCCCGTCGGGTATCTGCGGGTACCCGAACCTGTGCAGGACTCATATTAAAACCACATATTAAAACAGACCAGTGTGAGGGCCAATCGAGGGCCATAGACTGGTGGTCAAAACAGTGAGTAATTCAAATATAACAGATTTGAATGACCCTCCAGACCAGGGCCGGCCCCCCCATTAGGCAACATAGGCAAATGCTAAGGGCGCCGCCGCTCCACTAGGGGGCGCCGAGCGCAAAAATCGGCGATGGGGGATAAAATCCTCCACTGTCTAAAACATCGTCACTATGAACTGTTTGATTTCTTGTGAGTATCTGTACTCTGGCAGTATTTTTATTTGTTTTTGCAATCCAAGGGGCGCCACCTGAAATCTTGACTAGGGTGTCAAAATGGTTAGGTCCGGGCCTGCTCCAGACCTTTGTTCATGCTTAGACCCTCTAAAGGACACATTAAATTTGCTTGATGTAGACAGATTTAAAAAACATGCAGTAAAAAGTATTACTTGCGGAAGTACGGGCACTTCACCTGAAAGCCTGAGGGCCAAAACAATTGCTCTGAGGGCCATATTTAGCTCCCGGGCCGTAGTTTGGACATGGCTGCGCTGAATAATAATAAGTGTCACTCATCAGTCACACATCACTTTGAACAAAATTACATTTCTCTCACCTCAGAAGAACCGAATTTAGAGCATCAGAGAATTTTTAGTCCCCTGTGATATATGAACTAACTGTAAGTCAATTAAATACAATAAATCAATTCAAATAGTGTCTAATACATTACTAAATACTAAATACTAATAAAATACAACGCTAAATACAATACTAAATACAATCAATCGATTAAATACTGTCGCACTTTAACTGTAGGCTTTCAACTGTATGTTTTAATCGTACTTAATTTGTTTGTGTTGTTGTAAAGTGACCTTGGCTGTCCAGAAAGGCGCCTTATAAATAAAATGTATTATTATTATTATGCATTATTATTTTTGACAGGGAATGGACGGAAACTGCATGTTCCTGATTGGCTAATGTACCTGTCAATCATCATTCATGTGAACTCGGGGAGATTTACCGGTGACCAGACTCACATCTCTGTAAAGTATTAAAGTCGTACGTATTGTGGGTCTGAGGCACTGACACGAGCTTGGTCTGTCTGACGTCTGTGCTCTTTATGTTCATATTTTTATCAGACCATCAGATGCAGACTGACACTGACCTTTTCAGCACCGGACAGTGGCTGCAGAAAAGACACAACACGGCTGAAATCATGTCAAACGGAACAGAAAAAATGACATCCACTGAAGCTCTAAAAGATGCAAATTCTCCGTCAATAATCCACGATTTAAATAGGCATGACATGATTACAGACTTTGAAACTGACGGAAATAATCTCTTGTTGTTTTTTTTGTGATTAGAGTTCTGTTCCGTCGAAAATGTGATCATTGCTTTGTGACGAGGTTCATTTGGCAGGCATTAAAGTCTGATTCTGAAGCCGCTGCTGTCACTGAAGTCATTTGAAAGTAACAGTAAGTGCCCTGTAGCGACAACTAGATCAATGGCTTCAGTTTGCGCCATAAAAGGTTGACTTGTCCAACGCAGATGTCACATAGATGCCTCTTGTCATGGTGTGAGTTTGTCAATAACAGCCTGAAACCATTCGGACGGAGTGCAAAACATCACATGCGTTAATTTGTGTAAGCTTTATGGGTCTATATTACGCAAAATAGACTCTTGTGAGCTTTTAGTCATGTTAAAATACTGTTACTTCGTCAAAAATACCTGAAGTTGTGTTTTATTTCACTCATACATGTTTGAGTAATACTTTATTATTAGTCTGTCTACATCTAAACATCAAAATGCTCTGTTCCACCTAGTGATGTCATGTAGTGGTAGTTTTCAAGTTGTTATTGCTCTGTTTTGAATGTTCCACAGTGTGACATTCCTGTGTGTGTATGTATGATTTTTTATCGGGAAGAGGCGTTTTGCTTATTTTTACTAAATTTGATTACTTTTTTACGATTGCAAAGGCCTATTTTCAGCTTTATTTGGTAGTTTTGGAAAAATTTTATTATTTAGCGGTGCAATAATCCAATTGTCTAGAATTTGACTGTTCCAGATAATTATGAAAGTCAAATCAAAATGAAATAAAGTTCAGTTCTGAAAGTAAACAACACAAGAATATAGCATTATATTCTGTATTTTGAAACAATATTCAACAATAGTTTAATGAAAAATAACAATATTCCAGAATATGTGAAGAAGATGTGAGATTCTTGATGGTTTTGGAGACAGTTTTCTTGCTTGTGCTCAATATTGTGCTCCAAAGACTTTAGAAGAAAACTGGCAGCCATCAGCGTACAGCTCCTGTTTGAGAATTGCCCAAAGGTTCTCAGTTGGGTTGAGATCTGATTCTTCTTCGTCAGACACTCTTTTGTGTACTCCGAGGCATGACTTGGTGCATTGTCCTCCATGAAGGTCGTGTTCTTCTTGTAACTGGCAGGCAGAGTTAATTTTTACGCCTTCTCCTGCTTTATTGTAAAGTAGATCAACATGTGAAATGAACGTTTTTATTTAAATATTAAATATAAAAATACAGAATATAATAGTATATAATTGTTGATATAAAATAAATATGTTGTTTACTTTCAGAACTGAACTTTATTTCTTTTTGATTTGACTTTCATAATTATCTGGAACAGTCAAATTCTAGAAAATTGGATTATTGCACCTCTAATAATAAAAATATTTCAAAACGACCAAATAAAGCTGAAAATAGGAATCTGCAATAGTGAAAAAGATTACTAGATTTAGTAAAAATAAGCAAACACCTCTTCCCGATAACAAAAAATCATACATGCATAATTATCTGGAACACACAGTAAACAGATTCATTTAGAGCGGTTTTATAGATCAAAAATACCTAGAAAAACAGACATTCTGACTGTGAGTGGTGTCACCTCTCCACAGATCTGACCTGTAACTTGGTCTGGTTTGATCTCCGTGACGACAGAATCTGCATCTAATTCTTCTAGGAGAAGTAATAACATTTCCATGGTGAAAAGCATTTGACGGACCCAAAGTATCTTTAACAGAGCTATTTTGACCTTCAGCAATTCCAGGACTGAAATGATCCAAACGATTCTTGTGAAGTTGAGTGGAGTTTAAAAACACAGTGGAGAACTCATTGTATTACCAAGTGGAACAGATTTTTTTTTCCTTGAGAGAAAAATTTAAATATGCAGGATTTGTGTGTGAATGTGTGAATGAAGCAAAACGCAACTCCAGGTAGGTCTTTGATGAGGAAACATTATAAAGTATATGAGAAAATAATGTAATATGGCCCTTTTAAAACAGTCTACTGTGCTTAAAAGTAGTAATAATGATACAAATCTTCATTTGCAAAGCACTTTTCAATTTTATTTGGACACTCAAAGCACTGAATATCAAGGAATCATTCACACACATATTCAAGCAGCCGTTAATGCAGATGCTCGAGGCTAAGGAGATAAAAAGTGCTTGAATCGTAAAATACTTTGTCCTCATGAAAAGGACACGTATTATGCAAAACTGACTTTTTTTGAGATGTTAATTATAGTTCTCCTGTTGTCCCCTCTTCAAAAACATACCCAGAGTTGTATTTAGCTTCATTTACATTTGTTTCAGTAATCCATTAAAGGTGCACTGCTTGTCTCCATGGAGATGAATGTCCCATGGTATGACTTTAAACTTTTACGTCCAGCGTTTATTCAGAATGGGTGTTTCTATTGCTCAAACAAACAATAATTCTCTTTGTGAATTGTGGCGACTCTCCGCAGATCTGAACCGTAATGTAGCGTAGTGATATAACCTGCTATAACTACTGTATACTGTGGAACATTCTAGACAAAGCAATTACGTTTCCATGGAGACATCAGGTGGCAGACCCTCCACTAGAAATTACACAATGCGTTTGGCGGAAAACAAAGGTCCTACTGGGCATTTGTTTTGCGCACGTCATCATGCAGCGTGTATGTGACATAGGACAATGCTGCAGATATGTACGGAAACCGCTATCCAAATCCACTTTATTTCTATAGCACATTTTACAAACAGAGCAGTTTCCAAAGTGCTGCACAGAGATAAAACATAAAGAATGCTAAAATTTGATCATACCAGTCTTAAAACAATAAAACCAGTCAAATCAAATTAAAGCAACACCATAAAAATCACAAAGTAGAATTAAAATAAATAGAATAAAATAGATAAGAGACACAGAGGACCACACAAACTCACACAGTGTTAAAAGCCCGAGAATAAAAGTGGGTTTTAAGACGAGACTTAAAACACTCGATTGTAGGGGCTGTTCGGACATGAGGGGGCAGTTTAGGGCCGGCTACAGAGAAAGCCCGATCCTCCCTGGTTTTAAGTCTTGACTTTGGCACCACGAGCTGGAGCTGGAGCTGGAGCTGGCCATCAGACTTCAGGTGTAAATTTGGATGAGTTCCGAGACGTACTGTGGGGCCAGTCCATTTAAAGCTTTAAAAGCAAACAATAAAATCTTAAAATCAACTCTAAAATGAACTGGAAGCCAGTGCAACATCACTAAAATCGGGGTAATGTGCTCACATTTTTTGCTTCCAGTTAAAAGTCGTGCAGCAGAATTTTGTACCAATGTAAGCGAGAAAGTGCATGAGGCTTATGCAAAAAAAAAGTGCATCACAATTGTCTAAACAAGAAGAGATAAAAGTGTGTATGACCTGTTCAAATGATTTAAAAGATAAAAAAGGTTTAATTTTAGATAAAAGCCGTAAATGATAAAAATCCGATTTAACAACCGCATTTACATGTTTGTCAAATTTAAAATCACGGTCAGTAATGACGCCAGGGTTGGTGTCAGACTGTTTCACGTGTTGTTTTAATGGGCCCAAGTTGGTGAAGGGGTCGGTATTGCCAAAGACAATGACCTCAGTTTTTTTGTCTCCACTTTCAGAGGAAAAAAGTAACTTTCTATCTTTTACAGTTAGAAAGTTAGAATATGAAACATATTCCTTGGAATTGTATATAATGTCGTAGGTCTTGAGGAGCCACTGGTAAACAAGTGTTCTTTTTGTGAAATTGCAGGAAAAAAACAAACTCTAAACATGTTGATTGGCTCCTTACTCATTATCTTGGCAATGGACCGTGGCACAGCTGGAGTCCTGTCACAACATAAGGCACTGCGACTGGAAGGGCATCTGGCAGAAACATTAGGGAGCCTTTAAGACCAAGGGAGCAATTCAAAATGATTAAAAAAAGACTGCCTCGCACTTTTCTTCTTGCGCTGTTTTCCAAATTTTCTGATTTTCGACACAGATACAGATTTGAACTTTCGCTGTGAACACTACAACTCTGACCAAAACAGAAATACGCTGCAGCAAAATATGTTTTCCAAAATTGCCTTTTCATATTACAAAAACACAAAGCAGAGGAAAACAAATTATTAACTGTTTTGCTTGAGGACAAATAAAATACAATGCTTTTTTGGACTTTAAGAGTGTTTGATGAAATAGCTTTCTGAAAAGGTCATCATGAAACTGCACTGGTCTGAAGCTGAGAGCAACTCTGCGCTAACTCTTTGTCCTGGAAGTCACCTGTGAAGACTGCGCTGCCTTAAACTTTCCCTTCCAATTATTAGTGGACTTTAAGCAAAACAAGTCCAGTCCCCGGGGACATCAGACACGGTCGCTGGGTAGACTTCAGCCCTGCTTGGGTAAAGCGTGGTGCCACTGATCAATGCACATTTCTGCATTTAGCCAAAACCTGAAAGAGATCAATGAACATTTAAAGCTCGGAGGGCTGCTTAAAGTCAGGTGCACCTCAGGACATCTGCATGCACCTGAGGACATGAAAAACACACTCACACACACAATGCAATTACAGGTTTGGGGAAAATAATACCGTATTTTGCGAACTGTAAAGCACACCAGATTATAAAGCACAATATCACGCGCAATAAAGTGCACCAGATTATAAAGTCCAATATCAATGAACAGGTCCATTTTCATAAATAAAGCGCACCAGATTATAAAGCGCAATATCAGGCGCAATAAAGTGCACCAGATTATAAAGTGCAATATCAATGAACGGGTCTATTTTCATAAATAAAGTGCACCAGATTATAAAGCACAATATCACGTGCAATAAAGTGCACCAGATTATAAAGTGCAATATCAATGAACAGGTCTATTTTCATAAATAAAGCGCACCAGATTATAAAGCGCAATATCAGGCGCAATAAAGTGCACCATATTATAAAGTGCAATATCAATGAACGGGTCTATTTTCATAAATAAAGGGCACCAGATTATAAAGTGCAACATCAATGAACGGGTCTATTTTCATACATAAAGTGCACCAGATTATAAGGGGCAATATCAGGCACAATAAAGTGCACCAGATTATGAAGTGCAATATCAATGAAGAGGTCTATTTTCATACATAAAGTGCACCAGATTATAAGGTGCAATATCACGCGCAATAAGGTGCACCAGATTATAAAGTGCAATGTCAATGAAGGGGTCTATTTTCATACATAAAGTGCACTTTATTATAAGGCGGATTAACCGAGACTGATACCTTAGTCCGGGCATCCACGATTTATTGACAGATAATGACGTAACTCGCCCGCTGTTGCCTCTTGGTGAATGTGTGTTCTCTTTCTATCGTACAACGCTCCCACACAGCTCGCAGTTTAACTTTGAACAACCTGTTGACACCAATATCTAGCAGTTGGAGTTCCTTGGTTAATCCACCCGGAATAATCGCAAGCACTGAATTAGTTTTTATTTATTTATTCGTTTATTTGATTGAGACAATGCATGTTAATGAACAGACATGACAAAATTCATGAATGTAAACACGCCGGATTGTAGCCACAAGGTGCATTTCCATCTGATGTCCCACAGGTCAGGGTCACAGGGGTCAAAAATACATCAGGAACATTAAGTAAAACAGTCAAATTTACATTAAACAATAATCAGACCCTATATACAATTTTCTATATTCACCAACTGCACAATCATACAGATTCATAGTCATACTCACAGTCATACAGTTCATAGTCACTTTTACACAAACTCCATTAACATTCACTCAGTATCCACACTCCACAGGCAACATACAACACTAAAAAGTTCCAGTTTGCTTCACTTGGGCGTGTAAATCAGCATGTTTCTTAACCAGTGCCATTTCGGGTCCTCATATACACACCATAATATGATGCTGAAGCACAGTACGTATTACTCAGTGAGGCTCCTGACTATGGTCGCTGTAATGCTCCGACAATCCATCCAGCGGCGCGGCTTCGTATCTTAACAAAGTCGTACTAAAACATTTTGACAGATATTTCAGCGACGTGGACCACATAAAATCAGCTCGAGATCAGAAAGCTCAATCAGAATGAATACGTAAGGCGCAACAGATAAGGTGCACTGTCAATTTTTGAGAAAATTAAAGGATTTTAAGCATGTTTTATAGTCCGAAAAAAACAGTAAATTAGAATATAATCAAGTGTATTAAACGTGCATTGTGTAACTTTTTTGGTGACAGGCCTGTCAAATGCTTTTCTCCATGGAGATGTTATGTTATTATCTGTATCAGACCAAGATACAGATCAGATCGGTGGAGAGGCGACCCCGCTCATTGTCTGTATGCCTGGTTGTCTAGGTATTTTTGAGGTATAAAACCACCTGTAATTGAGTAAATGTAAGGTAGATCTGTTTAATGTCATACTGTGGAACATTCCAGGCAGAGCAATGACATCTCCATAGAAACAATTAGGTGACAGACCCCCAACCCGAAATTTACATAGTGCACCTTTAAGCAACTTGTGTTGTCACAATACTAAAAATTTGATACTAAGGAATAGTCAATAGTTAATAACAATTCCAATACCACAATGATAATAAAAAAAACAACAACTTTAAATTCAGATAATTGAATGTGATTTTCAACATTAAAAAGGTGCTATATGACTTTTGTGAATTTTACTAGTCTATGTGCTCTTATACGTGTTCTGATTCAGCTCAAGATCATTCTAACACGATTCAGGAACGGTTCATTTCTGTGCTGTGACTTTTTCAGTTCTGATACTTGCTCAAATGAGTATCTAGTTTCGACAGCAGTTTTAGTGTTGATTAGTATAAAATCTTTGATCTTTTTGACAACTCTATGACTAAATACTAAATTTACCTAAAATTCATCTTCAGAATACTAATCTGGAAGAATCACTACTCATGAGTTTATTTGATGGTATTCAGAGTGGAGTTACTTTCAAGTAACTTTGTCAAATTGCAATTAGTAAGACTCTTGTGTCTATATTTTGCATCTTTAAAAATACATAAATTAAAAAAAAAAAAAAAGAAAAAAATGAAATGTGTGTAATCTTTCCAAAACAGATACAGAATATGGATATATGGTGATGTTTCTGATGTTTTGTTTATTTGCGACATTTGCAGTTGATGGACTGCTGTAATTTCATCTGAATATGGTAATCAGGATAATTACCACCCCTATGAACTAACATCAAGGACCATAATGTCCACCCTCCTGTGGGCTCACCACCTGCAGAGGGGTTCATAGGGGGGGTCAGGTGCTATGAGTATTGGGCAGCATGCTGCCCCCGCGACCCAGCCGGATTAAGCGGGAGAAGATGGATGGATAATTACCAACATTCAACACTCCAGTAAGACGGATTCTTGGGATGTTGCACAAAGACGTAATAATACCTTTTGAAATAATCACAGTAAAATTTAAAAATATATTGTTTAAATACATTGTTCAAACTTGAGATTTTTGCAAAGTATCTAAAACATTGTAAATGATGTCTACAAATTGGCATTTAAGTTGTGACAAAAATGAACTGTGCTCGGTAGTAAACAGAACCACAAATTCTGTTTGTTGTGTGTTAAATCAAACTGATGTTGAAGTAAGAATTCTGCAGAAACAAACGTACTGAAGTATACATATGTTCCTCGCCTCCCGGTGGTTGTTCTCTCACCCTCATCAGCTCGGGTCTTCTACCAGAGGCCTGGGAGCTTGAGAGTTCTGTGCAGTATCTTTGCTGTTCCTGTACTGCACTTTTGTGACCTGAGATGTCTGATGTTTTTCCTGTAGCCACTCCTCCAGTTTGCGGGTTTGGGCCCCGAGTTCTCGGATCACCACAGGCACCACTGATGCCTTCACCTTCCAGGCCTCCAGCTCTTTCTTGAGCCTCTGGTATTTCTCCAGTTTCTTGTGTTCCTTCCTAGTTTTATTCAGCTTTAGATGCATTTTGAATATTTTTTCATCTCTTAATATATTACATTTTTATATAAGTTCAAGCTAGGGTGGAGCAAAGACAATTACACAAACGCAAAATACATTGGTATCAGATTTGTACCACAATACTCGCCATTAATTATCATTCTTAATAATATCGTAAACATTTTATACTTTTTATATGTAATAAGTATATTACCTGTAATAGCAAAAATAAAATGATTTAAAAAATGCTGAAATAGGAATAAAACTGATGATCTAAAACAGGCATGTCCAAGCTGGGGCCCAGGGGTCAAATGCGGCCCTCAGACCAATTTTTCTTGGCCCTTAAGCTTCCAGGGAAATTGGCCTGTTAGCTTAAGCATTATTTTTACCAAAATGAAAATCTAGATTGATAAAGCCAATATGAAATATTTAGCGTGTCCTTATGAGGATGAAGCCTGAATAAAGATCAGGCTCATTCTAAACTCTTAGAAAAAGGAAATGGTCACAAAGCACTTTACAACAAGGAACCAATAAACCATGCACACACACATTCATACACCAGTGTACGCAGACACTGGGGGTGAGGTGGGTTAAGTGTCTTGCCCATGGACACAATGTCAGCATTCATCTGTGGGAGCGGGATCACACCTGCCAGCTCGTGGGTCGGTGGATCTGATCGCTCTAACAATGATGTTTATGTCAGAGTATTCGGATCAGTGGACAAATGCTCTACCAACTGAGCCACTGTTGCCCATTTGAATGATTCCCTGTATGAGTGTCTATGGCGCTCCATCAGCCCAGACAGAAAAAGGTTTGAACACTTCCAAAACCTCCAAACAAGGGTACACAGAGATATCTCTGCACTTACTGCAGGTCATTTCACACTGGTACTATTAGAGTTAAAGTGATGTTAACACATTTTTGTTGGACAGACATAATAGTGATACACAATATTACTGAGATACTGCTAAAAACTGAGACATTCCTTTTTGACAATATCGCACACCCCTATCAGCAGTGACTTGTGGCCATTGAATATATGAGATGTTCTTCTATACTGTTTCTAAGTCATGTGTGAATTCGCTTAATACCATTAAAAGCACTGTACCTGATTTTTACTGTTTTAAAAACACGAAAAAAAGAACTTGTTTATATTAAATGGTTTGCAGTGATTCCTCACTCAAATTGTGCATTCAGAGCACCCTAGTTATGAGTTTTGAGTTTTCTAAGCGCTTTTCACAACACAGTGGAGTGAACCTGATTATCGGAAAATAAAATACTTTCTAATGAGATGCAGTCACTTCACTGTTGACTTGTTTTGACCTCAAGATACTTATACAGTGCCTGCACTGGGCTGAGACACATGTTGCTCTCAGGCATGTAACAGTGCTGAAAAAAGCTTTTGTCATGGTTAGAGTGTGGTTGAGGACCCCAAAGCAGAGACATAGGCGCAGGTAGATGTTTAACAGGTTTATTGCCGGGAATGAAGGATGTGGTGATGGAAACCGGCTGGAGACATAGACGGAGGGAAGACACTGGGGTAGACTCACGGGTAGACAGACTGGACAACAAGGTCAGGCAGGACGACGTGGACAAGCAGGACGACGACGTGGACGTGGTCATGGACAAGCAGGACGAGGGCGTAGACGAGGGACTGAGGAGGAATGAACTGACAAAGAACAAAGGATGAGGACAGAACTAAGTAGTGGGGCTGATTAGACAATTAGCTGCAGGTGAACCACCGAGCAGGTGATCCACACTGCAGCATTAGCCCAGCCACGCCCCCGAGAGGAGCAGACAGACACAGAAGGGAGGGGGAACACACAACAAACACCAAACCCTGACAGTACCCCCCCTCAAGGGACAGCTCTCAGATGTCCCAAACAGCAACACAAACACGGGAGGGTGGAGGGGGCCTGGACGGAGGGACACAGGTAAACTGGCACCCAGGATGGAGAGGAGTGGTCCACCAAACCCAAGGGACATGGAGGCAGAGAAAACAGGAACTGGGACAGGAGCAGGGCTAGCGGCTGCTGCAGAACGCTCCAGAGGAACAGGTGAGGACATACGAGGCAGCCGGGAACCGGAGCCCGCCGACGCTCCACACTCTGCGGGGTCCAAGTGGTCAGTTCATTCTGTCATGGTTTGAGTGTGGTTGAGGACCCCAAAGCAGAGACATAGGCGCAGGTAGATGTTTAACAGGTTTATTGCCGGGAATGAAGGATGTGGTGATGGAAACAGGCTGGAGACATAGACGGAGGGAAGACACTGGGGTAGACTCACGGGTAGACAGACTGGACAACAAGGTCAGGCAGGACGACGTGGACAAGCAGGACGACGACGTGGACGCGGTCATGGACAAGCAGGACGAGGGCGTAGACGAGGGATTGAGGAGGAATGAACTGACAAAGAACAAAGGATGAGGACAGAACTAAGTAGTGGGGCTGATTAGACAATTAGCTGCAGGTGAACCACCGAGCAGGTGATCCACACTGCAGCATTAGCCCAGCCACGCCCCCGAGAGGAGCAGACAGACACAGAAGGGAGGGGGAACACACAACAAACACCAAACCCTGACAGCTTTGTTAAAACCTTTAACTCCGATGGCACAAACAGAACTATCACATGTGAAAATCAGAGTTAGTTCACAGACAAGCACAATCCTCATGTTTGTTCATCTAAAAGCCAAACTAGTTGACATCATGTGTACGGATATTTGGGTTTTTGTAAATACGATTTCACAAGATTAGTGTGGATATGCTTCGCTTTATGACATCTGCAGTGTTCTTCTTGCTATAAACAACACAAACTGAAAAGAATGTGTGAAGAATTATAATAAATCTGCTGTGGCACAGTGGGTTAAAGGTCCCATTATTAAGCAAAACTGACTCTTCAGAGCTTTAAATCATGTTACAATGTTGTTACCTCATCAAAAACAAGCCTCGAGTTGTGTTTTGTTTCATTTATTATTAGTATGTTTATGTCTCCAAAACTCTCAAAGTGCCCTGTTCCACCTTGTGATGTCATGAAGCAGTAGTATTCAATTTAAAGGTGCATTGTGTAACTTTTCTGGTGGAAGGTTCATCAAATGCTTTTCTTTATGGCGATGTTATTGTGTTGTCTGGAATGTTTCACAGTATGGCATTAAACCTTTTTATTTTCATGGAGACCAAACCAGACCGAGTTACAGGTCAGATCTGTGGAGACAGCCCCGCTCACAGTCAGAATGTCTGTTTTTCTACGCATAAAAGCACCTGTAATTGAATAAACGTAAGATAGAGCTGTTTAATGTCATACTGTGGAACATTCCAGGCAGAGTGATGTCATATCCAGAGAAACAAGCAGGTGACGGACCCCTAAGAAGTTACATAATGCACTTTTAACAGCTACCTTTTCCAATCCAATCCAGCTTCATTTGTATAGCACACAAAGTCTCTAAAGTGCTGCACAGAGTAGACACAATATAAATTAGCACATTAATTCAAATAAAGCATAAAATAAATGAATAAGCAAGTCAATAAAATGAGCAAATTGGAAAATAGCAAATAAAATCACCAAAAGACAGTCAGAGGACCACACAATTCTCATGCCGTGTTAAAAGCCGGTGAGTAAAAGGGACTTAAAAGAATCAACTGAAGTTAGGGTCTTAATGTGAGGGGGGAGAACGTTCCAAAGTTTGGGACCAACTACAGAAAAGGCCCGGTCACCGCAGGGTCACTCCAGCTTTTGAGTCTCGTTTTTTGGGACGATAAGACCTCAGAGCGTGCGAAAGAGTGTGGGAACAATGAGGTCTGAGGTTGGGGCCGGTCTGAGGTTGGGGCCGGTCTATGGAGTACTTTAAAACAAACAATAAAACTTTAAAATCAACTCTAAAATGAATGGGGAGTCAGTGCAATGAGGATAAAATAGGTCAAATGTGTTCTCTACGATGTGCTGCAGAATTTTCTTCAGTAACAACCGACAATTCCAGAGCTGAAATTATCTAAATGATTCTAGTGAACGTGTGCACTTCCTGTACTACCACATAATACTGAAGGATGGTACAGAGTGTTTTCTATATGCAAGAAAAAAATAGTTGCATGTTAAACGTAGTGCATGTGAATGAAACCAAACACGACTCTTGGTATGTTCTTGATGAGGAAACAACATTATAACATAGATTAGAAAGTAGTGCAGTATCGGCCCTTTAAGCATTTCCCAAAGACTGCAACGTGCTTTAACTGAATCTCACCCAAGCATATAATGTTGCTGTGTCCCTGAATAAGACTCTTCACCCCAATT
Source organism: Odontamblyopus rebecca (assembly GCA_030686955.1). Taxonomy (NCBI): domain Eukaryota; kingdom Metazoa; phylum Chordata; class Actinopteri; order Gobiiformes; family Gobiidae; genus Odontamblyopus; species Odontamblyopus rebecca. The sequence continues at coordinate 8,924,493 of CM060655.1, forward strand.
GCAGACTCCAGTCACAGTGAGGTGGCTGCTTCCGACCAGCCTGGACCACACATACGCCTTCCTTATTGTGTTTTGTATTAGAAAGTCTTTCCGGTGCCACTCCGTTATTACCTCTGCTATGGTTTTTCGCATCGCGGATTGTTCCCATCACAGCCAGAAGGCGAGGTGTTATTTTTCACTACAATGTTTGGCACCATCGATATCCAAAATACCTAAAATATCATTGGACATAAAGATCCCATTTTTATATTATTACATTTATTTTCATACTTGTATTTCTTTTAAAATTATTATTATGAATATTATTACTAATTTTTTTGTATTTCTTCCTCTCTCTGAATGCCATGACAACTAACAGACATCCACACACTAATACTCCCTCTCATTTTGTCTTTACGTCCTTTTTCTTCACTACAACATGAAGTATCTGAAGTACATGATGTTTGGACAATGTCACTGTTATTGTTTTACTTGGTACAGCTTAAATAAAGGGAAAAAAGACTATATAAAGTTTTGTTCTCTTAGATAAGTCTATCAAAAAACAGCTCATTTATTTTGACCTTAAGAACTTATAGCTTATACAATATATCTGCATTGGGGCAAGACCTGTTTTTCTTTACTTCTACTACTTACGTATTGCAGTTCATTTTTTTGCATGCATTAGCCAAGCAGTGATGGGAAGAATACTTCAAATAAAATTTATTTTGTAACTTATTCTGCTCCAGGGTCCATTCAGAGCAGTGTCCTGCACGAGTCCATTTTTGGAGACCCGCACCCGCACAGCACAGCACCACACCCGCCCTTAAACCCGTGATCATATCAAAGTTAAATCCACACCCGCCCGGACCTGTTAACATTCCACCTGTTACCCACCCGTGCCTGTGATAAATCACACTCAAATTAGAAACATTCGAACTGACGCACTTTATTTTCTTTGATGCGCATCTCAATGAACAACAACAAACAATAACGAACAAACAGCAATAGCAGGTCGCCGCTAAGATAAGCTTTGTGCCACCTGAGCCCTAAACAGCACAATAGCAACGAAACAAACAATGAAAAAAAACAACCGGTGTCAGTTTAACACAAAATAAAAGCCTTAATTTTATCTACCCAAGCTCACTGTGCAGGAACAGTATCGTTTCAGCTGTGTTCTGTGTTCTTGGATCATAAATCCAGCAGAGGAAAAGTCAGCGCTGGATGTGGGATTGAGAGCAACACCATGTGCACTGATTCACCTGACCCGGCCGTGTGTTATCACTACCTGCCCGTAAAATTCCAGAACGTTAAAACCTGCTTATGGGTACACGTCGGTGGGTACCCGACCCGGTGCAGGACTCTGAGTACTGTTCTGAATACTCTTTCACCGAGTTTCACTGAAAGGTGGACAGTGAAAGGTCCGCCACCTGCTTCTGTCTGTGAAGATGCTGCTGCTTCACCTGGTATGTTCCACAGTATGGCATTAAACTTATCTATTTCCATGGTAAAAAACAAGTAACACCACCAGGCCAAATGAGAGGTCAGATCTATGGAGATGTGACCCTGGAGATGTTGTCTGGGAAAAGTAAAGAAGCGAAAAGAAGTGAAAAATGGCGAGACGGTCGATATGTGAGACAACAAAACTTGTGTGAATCAAACAAAATGGGTTTTTAATGACGATACAACATTGTTACAAGGATAAAAATTCTATAAGTCTTATTAATGGCATTTTAATAAGCAATATACCAGATGTTTCCTCTTTGGCTTTTTAGTTTGCATCTGTTAATATGACCTTTTCAAAAATGAGCATTGAAACTAACATTGTTTGGTTGGTGAACAGCGGTGCTTCAAACCAATCACAGAGAAGTGTTATGGTTTGGGTAGAAGTCAAAGGTGAAGCTCTCAGACTAAACTTTCATGGGGATCTACAGTACTGTGCAAAAGTTTTAGGCAGATGTGGAAAAAATGCTGTAAACGCGGAATGTCTTCAAAAATTTTCATCAATCAATAAAATGCAGTGAATGACCAAAAGAGAAATCTAAATCAGATAAATATTTGGTGGGAGCTTTGCCTTCAGAAGAGCATCAGTTCTTCTGGGTTTACTTGCAGACAGTTTGTGAAGGAACTGGGCTGGTCACTGTTCCAAACATGTTGAAGAACTAAGCACAGGTCTTGTGTGGATGGAGCTTCCTCACATCCTTCTGTCTCTTCATGTTAGTCCCAGACACACTCCATGATGTTGAGGTCAGGGCTCTGCGAGGCCCGACCATCACCAACACAACTTCTTCTTTACGCTGAATATACTTCTTAATGACTGTTTCTTTTGTTCGCTCACTTTGCATTTTGTAAACAGATAAAAACAAACAATAATTATTTCGATGTTTGAAAGCATTCTTTGTCAACATTTTGCCACACCTGCATAAAACCTTTGCACAGTACTATATTGTATAAATTTTGTTCTTGTAAATGCCTTTTGCATTTGCAGATGGAAAAATGTATGTGCTTTTCTTGGAACTGAATTTAAAGGGCACATATTATGCTATTTTCTGATCTGTCTGTGTTGGACATAAATGCTGCATATTCCTCCATCAAACTGAAAATACTCTCTTCCGCTTTGTGGTGTTGTGAGGTAAAACAAACACTTCACTGTGTTCTATTTCATCCCTCCTGGTCATTTAGGATTCATAGAACTGTAGTTCCATAAATAACTTTTGTTTTAAAGCCCCAGGTACCTTCACTAGAATCACTCGTAATTTAATAAATCTAAGGAAGCGCTGTGACCTGATTTTTGATTAGATTTTTAAAATTTTGATTTTGGTTAATAATTTTCAATAGTTCAGTTTACACAATAACCACATTTTTTCCTTTTTTTTTTTTTGCAATGTCCTGTAGAATGCTGAGATGTGCGAAATCCAGAAATACAACTGTACCACGGAGACAAAATCCAACTATAACCCGTCGCCAGGGAGCATGTGGAGCAGCCTAAGGTAAATCCTGCATTGAGTCTTATTAAAGAGATAATGGGCCCATCCTGAGGGCACGGGGGGGACACTGTGAGGCCCCCAGCTGATAAAGACCCATTCATCCTCACACAACGCCTATCCATAACACCAGCCTGCCCCAAACACACAGCTCTTTATCTGCCAACCCGGAGCTTATAGCGCTGAGTCATGGTGGAAGAAATGTTTATGCAGGTAGTACACCGTCTCCTCTTTGTATTCCTACGGCTTTCATCTGTTTAGGTTTGCCACTGTAAGTAAAATGGAAAATTAGTCCAATGCAGTTTTAATAGAATTCAATTATGGGCTGAGCGGGAGCCAGGGCTGGGGTTTTAAACAAGTCTTTCTGCAGGTAAAACAATCAGAATTCTGACGCTATGTGGACATGAATGAGAAGAGCTTTGAATGGTGCTCTTTTTATCATTTGGCAGGTATTTATAGTTGATTTAAGGGTCATTAAGGGTTTGATCATGCTGGCACAGTGGTTGAGTGGTTAGTATTTGTGTTAGTGAGAAAGTCCAAGGTTTTATTCCCAGGCTTTGTGGAGTTTGTCAGTATTTGTGTTCTATCCATTCATTTAAAGAACACAGTTAATGGGTAGTGTCTGCTAAAGTTATAATCTACACCCGCGGATCATTATGCTATAATTTGTTCATTTTAAATGGCATATTTATCTAAAATGACTCCGTGTTAGAAAATTGTGGCACCTAATGGGAGCTGGCGTCACAGTAAACATCTTCACAGCAAAGAGTCAGCGACTGATAGCTGCAGATCATTCTAGCAAGTCAGGGATTTTTTCATTTGTGCAAAAATAAATACGCAACGCTGCAGAATCCTACACGTCTCAGTGATTAAAAAATTAAAACAAAGTAAGTACAGAGCGGTGGGCGTATGCCGATGGCAGCGAAAACGGCGATTGATCAACAATATGTTGTCTTGAAAATAAGTAATGAAAGATTGCTCAAACATGCACAAATCACTCCAAACACAATTTCAAGAGGATAAACGAGAAGGGAAAACAACTTTAACATGGTTAAAAGCTCCAAAAAGTCAATTTTGCAGAATAAGGCTGCTTTAACTAGAATCATTAACGACATGCACTGCATAACTTGTTTGGGTCCAGATCGGCTTGTCTCCATGGAGATGCTACTGCTTTAAACTTTTATCCAACATTTACTTTACTACATGTACCTATACCGGTCAAAAGTATCTTGAAAAACATGCATTCTTACTGTGAAAAGGGACGCCTCTCCACTAACCTGACCTGTAACATGGCCTATTGGCTTCACCTCCTTGTCTCCATGGTGAAAGATCTAATGCCATACTGTGGAACATTCTGGAGTTAAGCAGGTAGTGATGAACATAGTGATCATTTCACCCATCTGAAAAATCTGAAGAAGGAGCCCACATTTCTGCAGGTGTTTCCAGCATTATTGAAGGATGAGTGAAATGCACAGGGAACATTTTCATACAGGAACTTAGAAATTCTATATCTACAGAAATCATGAAGAGATTCCTCTGCTGGCATCAACAGACAGACATTTGATTGTCGTTGAAGTTGCTCATCAGAAGGTTAGAGAATCTTTGGTATTCAGTTGATTCACCTTATTCTGCCTTTTGACTCTAAATCCTCCCAAAGGGCACTTTTTGGTGGTGGCACTTCTGGTTAATCATGTCAATTGCAAATTTGAGAAAAGATTTTCCGATTAAATACCACATAAATTAGGTTGATTTGTGTAAAATGTCCAATGTGCACCAACAAATCAACACTGCACCGGTTCTTTGGGAGCCTTTAAAACGGCTTTATAGTATGTAGAGAACTTATTTGCTGTTAGGATCGGCATTCCCATACAAAATAATACAACCTGGATGATGCTGATGCCGACGGCAAATTCTGGAATGAGGTGAATAAGTATCACACTCTTTTTTGATTTAGCATGTACACCAAAGAGCAATAATGTGGTTTTCCTGAACTGTGCAGCCACTAAAGGCCGCCACACACTACAGGAGAATTTCCCTGATTTTAGCAGCGATTTCTTCTCTCCGAGTTCAGGGAGCCGACTTTGTGTCTTCATGTGTGATTTTGAAGTCACTGTGCTCCTCATGTGTGCGGTGTCAGTGTGATTCTGAGCTGCTCTGATCATAACCCCCAAACATCAGCAATGCTACAGTCAATAAACCAGAGCGTCAGGGGCAGACGTGATGGACACAGAGGTGCAAGATCCAGACTCAGGAAATAATGAGACGACTTTATTACTCACCTCTTGTAAAGCTGTAAATTTAAACTGCAGGATCTCATCCACAGAAATTGTCCCCCACAAATAATGACACCAGTTAAAAAAGCGAGAGTAGTTCTTCATGTGTCTGAGGTGGAGCTACAGGTTAGAGAGAGTGACTCTACTTCCTGTGGACTTTATCACCTTTTATGCTTTAAAATTCATGTATTGCACCACATTTCACAAATGTTAATAACAGTTTTTTTCCAACAGTATATTGTTTTTTAAAGTTTTAACATATAAGAACAAAACATCCTCTCAGACACATGGGTATTCTCCATAGACCGTATATATGAATGGACTAAGCTACCCCGTTAGCCGCTGCTTGCCAAATAGGAAGTTCCCCCGGAGGCTCTTCGGCTCCTTCTCTCCCTTTTTCCCATTGACTTACATTGGGATCTGATCTGGTCATTTTAGTCTTAAAATGTTGTATGAACCTGAATTTTTTTTCGCTATTTTGTCAAAAAAACCCTGTTCATAACATAGAGCCTGGCTCCAGATTTGCCCCTGTAACCGTGGCATCACGAGCCTCATTTTAGTGGCACTAAACGCTATGGGTGACGTCACGCTCACTTAGTCCACTTCTTTTATACAGTCTATGGTATTCTCATCAAACAAAAACAAAATAAAACAACAACAAACAAACCAAAACAAAAAACAATCATGCACACAGACCTAACATTGCCAAGAGTCTCAAAAGTCCTCCTCACTCTGATCCTCAGATATGTTCAGGCTCCACATAAGTGACAAATGATTTCCAAACAGATCCAAACAGGTCCTCTTTTCCTCTTAGGAGATATGTTATTCGTTCCAAACGTAAGATTATTAACATCTGTTTAACTCACTGGTCAATACTTGGCTCCCTACAATTTTTCCAGTGCAATAATTGTTCACACTTTTTATATTTAGTTAATTTGGGGCAAACTCATAAGATGAAAAAATCAGGTTTTTTATATATATATATATATATATATATATATATATATATATATATATATATATATATATATATATGTATATATATATATATATATATATATATATATATATATATATATATATATATATATATATATATATATATATATATATATATATATATATATATATATATATATATATATATATATATATATATATATATATATATATATATATATACACAAGCCGCAACTGGGCTATAAGCCGCTGATATCTATGTTGAAAAATGAGATATTTACTGCATATACAGAACGATTTTGTACTGTAAATGTACATTTATGTACCTGAACAGATTATTTCCGAACAGTGCCTTTTAACACGGCAGCAACTGTGCTGATTAAAACAGGTTAAAAACAGAAAAGAACAGGTAATTGATTACCTTCATTTCTCCTGTGCAGTGAAACCACAAGTCAATTTAATCATCTTCGCTGAAACCATTGACCAAGCTTACGGCGGTAGAGGTCTGCACGGGACAGAATTTTCAGTCCCGCTCCTGCGTCGTGCGGTCTCGTTCCCGCCCGCGCCTGAAATAAGTTTTCAGAATATGTCCCGCCCCACACTGTTTTGTGTTGGTCCCGCGGGTGCAGGGCTCTACAGCGGTTTCCTTCCTGGAGCAAGATCGATGCCTTCAACTTAAAACTTGCATCATACAAACTCCTTTGTGTGCTTTTCATGAAGAGGTGAGGATTTGAAAATAATTACCAGTTAGTAATTTGTCGTGCGTGTTATATCTGCTAAATAAAAAGTAGTGTATTCCTTGCATTAATTTTCCGTCTATCTTGTTTTTGAAATTCCGGTTAGAGCACCCCTAGCGGTGGAAGAAAAATCCACAGAATAGCCGCTCCGTTCTAAAAGCCGCATGGTTTAAAGCCTGGGAAAAAAGTAGCGGCTTATAGTCCGGAAAATACGGTAATTTCTTTTATGATTTGATTGACTGCAGCCCAAAATAAAAACACAGCTTGACTTATACCTAAATTAGAAGTGCAGCGGTCTGATGTTTTGACCACTTAAGAGTCGTTTTAGACGTGTTCACACTCACAACCTTAGCCTGGGGTATGCAGCCATATTCCGCTGCAGTCTCTGTGATCCGACATTTAAAATATCATAAGATTTTCCTTGTGTCTGTAGTGTACGCTTTTTGTAGCATGTTTAAAAATCATTTAAGATAAAAAAAAAAATCCTGTCATATGTTAAAGTAAACATACAGTAACTTTGCTAAAATGTACTCAGTTACAAGTAAAGTATTAGTAGTAGTACACATGAAAAAGTTCTACTCTAATTTAGTTACTTTTTACACAATTTTAGTCCCGTTTTCGATAAGTTTTTATACAAAGCGTTGTTATTTGAACAGTTTAAAGTTGAACAAGGACGCAAAATATAAAACAAAACATTATAACATAGATCAGAAAATAGCATAATACGGGCCCTTTAAACCTGCTTTAAACATGAAATTGACTAAAAAAAGTACAACTATCTAAAAAAAACATAATTACTGCAATGTGATTATTTGTATTCATTTACCTTTTACTATAGAGAAGACCATAAGAAAGCTTCTGGAGCTTAGTTAGTCACATATACATAACAGTATATGAAAAGTCACTTCAGAGGACTTGCAATAGAAGAGTTCAAATGTTTTCTGTTTCTTGGGCCCTTTCACTATTTACTCGTCCTTTTCACTTTGTTTAGAAGAGCGTTGAACAGACTTTTTTTCTTTTTTTTCACATTCCTCAGATTCGTCAGTCCTTCTTCTTCTTCCTGTGACTTCTTACCAACTGTGTTATTCTTTCTTCTTTCTTTTTTAACAGACAGTATTGTATTTTATGTGCTGCTAATTGTATTCATTGAATCTAGCCTCGAGCCCCTCCGAGTGATTGCAGTGGCATCATGACACTGGTAAAACACATTGTTCGAGTACTTGTCAACCTTTGCTAGTCAGAATTTTGGCACCTAAATAGCAATGTTTCTGGATGTTGCAAAAGAAAATTGAATTCTGTCAAATGGACAAAGGTTTTCTAAGAGTGAATACTCTTTGTATACTCATCTGTCTGAAGGGAGAGGCTATAGGCTACATATATTACAAGCCTTGCCAGACCCCTGTCAGAACTGAAGCTGGTACTTGGATGAGTGGCAAAATGTATTCACTATTAAAAACTTTTGTCCATTTGACAGAATCCAAAGTTCCAACACAATATCACTGCAAAGTATTGCTTAGTAAACACTGTTGTCTATAGCAGTGTTGTCTTATTATTATTATTATTTTTTGGGGGGGGGGCAAGTACCATTAAAGGGGAACTCTGGCACATTTGAAGCTAAAGTCCATTGCTAGAGGTGGTCGAATACTGTCAGAAGCCACAAAACGGCACAGATCAGTGATTTCTAGGCAGAGATCTCACTGTGGCAATGAGTCTGTCAAGGCAACAAACTAGCATAGTGATCAGGGCAAGCTCTTCTTCCATGTAAAACCTTATTTTGCACACTGAAGAATAAGGTTTAACACCACTTTCTAACCGATCTTACAACAGCCATGAGCCTGACAAACAAAACACTCTGCCTGGTTCACTCATTAGTGTCTGGAAACATTATAAAAGAACTTTATAAGCAGCCTTACGCTTACCTCTGTTGAGTTCCCACTGCGCATGTAAAAGAGCAAAAGACTCGACTGCTGACTCCAGCGGCAGCAATCAGCTAGTAGCTGTCAGAACCAATAAGTGAGGATCGACTACTGACTGTGAAGAAGAACAGAAACTGAAACTTGTTGAAAGAAAATGGTTTGGGAATGTATTTTTTTTAGCGTTTTTCCAAAAACATAATTTACACTCGTAAATAAATGGGAAGTTGAAACAACATCAGTGATCGAGTCTTTTGGGCTTTCACATGCGCAGTGGGAAATCAACAGAGGTAAGATGTTAGATGTCAGTGATTTTTAGCCTCTTCTGTGCAAATTGGTGTTTTACATTCACTACACTAGTTTGTTGCCTTGACAGTCTCACTACCACAGCGAGATCTCATCCGAGGCAACACTGGTCTGTGCTGTTTTTTGGCTTCTGACAGTACTTGACCACCTCTAGCAATGGACTTTAGTTTCAAATGTGCCGGAGTTCCCCTTTAAGGAAAAATGCAGCTCTCTAACTACTAACACATCTTACTCTGGTCTAGTAGAACTATTCTAGGCCTAAATTGAGGTTAAATCAGAACAGGAACAAAAATATGGGTAAAACTGACCCTAAACTCAGCATATACTGTAGTAGTTGCACAGCACCACAAGGAGCTCATTGACTTATGGGAAAGATTTCATTTATATATTATGTATCAGTTGCGTAGAAATGACACAGAAGTAGACCAAGTGTGCACCCCGTCAATCAGTCATCCTTCTCCAGTAAACTGTTTCATTTTCACAGCCATTGACACCCTAAATTCTTTACACAAGGCCTGTTTATTGCACAATTGTTGCAGAGAGCAGCATTTTTAAAGATGTTTCCATGTGTAATATAGCGCTGTGTTTTGCTAAACCCAGATAAAGCTCAGTCCGTGTTTCCATGCAGAGCACACTTGGATGATATACTCACAACTTGATTAAGCCCTCAAAGCACAGCGGGGCTCCTCACTTAATGTGCTTCTACATCCAGGAGAGGAGGACCACTGTTTGAGGCAATAAATGCTAATAATCCTGGCGTGGTGATGTGCCAAATGAGCTCTGACTGCTCTTTGAGATTTTGACCTAAGAAAACGAAGCAATGTGATATTCTATGATCAAATTTTCAAAATAAAAAACTGGGATATCCCTGGTTTGGGGTGATTGGTAATAATAAAACTGTGAATCGAATGCGTAATTAAGGAAAACTGTTATGCACTTGGCACTAATGAGAGTCAGTATAGTCACATTTTCTTTGTGTTTTGGTCATTTTTAAGCAGCTTTTCTGTATTTTACCTAAACAAATGACAATTTTATGCCTCTTTTTACTATTGGCAGATATCAGATTGGTCAGAAATAGCGACATCTGGGACATTTCTTGTATAAAACTGGGACAAATCGCTGGTTTTGGATAAATATGCAGGGACAAGGGACACAGGGGTCAAAACTGGGACTGTCCCGGGTCAGGTCACCCTAATTTATGGTTATACAAGATGTTGTAAAGTGCACATAACAGGTAGGACTACTTCACGTATTTCACATATTACATAAACACTTTTCTAATTTAATTCTGGTGAAGTTGATTCATTTTATTCTGCATTGGACAGGCCCGTCAGTAGAAATTTGGAGGCCTAGGACAAGAAGCCCCTCTAATATAAATGAAAAGGTGGAGGGTCCAATTCTGGCCCCCTTAAACTGTGAAGCCCAGAACAAAAAACAGCAAATACAGCAGCAAATATGACATACAGAGGTAATTCCAAAACTATGTATAGCAACCATGATGGATACAAGGGCCAACACTGATCTAAAATGCACATTAGTTATGATTCAACTGATATTTCTTTTTTTAAATGCTTGTTACAGGTTAGACTACAAATTCCACTAAAATCTTGCTAGATTTGAAATTTTGGTCTATAATTTTACTTCCTGGTTGGACGGGGACACATACCGGTACATAGAGGTAATTCCATACTACATGTTATCTATAGCAACCATATTGTAAACAAACGAGTTCTGATTTGAAAAATATAAATAAACAACAACACCTTTATTTTTTTAATGTTTAAACTGTAAAAAGTGCATTCCTTGAGCATAAATCATCTCTGTGTTTTGGATGTAATTTTCAGTGTTGACATAGCTAGAGGTATTCTGTTTTAGAACATGCTGCTGCTTTTTAACGACTTTTTACCACAAACTGCCACTGAACTGATACTATCCCTCCAAACCAAGTAATTATTAGAAATATGCACTTTAATGTACACCAGCTATATACTGCAGAAGAGCTTCTGGAAAACATCAAATTGTATTTTCCACCATTTACTTTTTTCTGTGAGCTACTGTGTCCAAGTAATTTCCCTTGTGGATCAATAAAGTTTGTCTAATTTTCTGGCAAAGCTTTGCAGTTGCAGCAAAGGTTTTATTTAAAGGTAGGATTCTGTTCAAAGTTCCCATTGTAAACTTCAGAAGACTGAATTATGAACAGCCAAAGTATTACAAGGATTTCAAGCTTTTAAGAAGAAACGGTAGAAGTTTGACAGTGTTAGAAGCTTTTAGTCTGGATATTCTGTTAGAACAGGAAATGATGTTAGATGTTGCAGTCCTTGGGATATTCTAATTGCCTCTGTGCCTGTTGTAACTGAATTTCATTTTGCATATTAGTTTTGTTGCTACACACATAAATGGCAAGTCAAAGATAACGGCAAAGGATGAACACGGTTATTATATTACTGTGATAGTGAATACTACAATATTGCGCTATTTTTAAAGCAGACCTATCATCCAAAATTAACCTTTTAGAGATTTTTACCATGTTTTAGTTGTTTCCTATTCTTTGCACGGCTCTTTGTTGTGATGACGTTTAAGGCGATGTCAGATCCCAAAGGGCGCCACAGTTTTCTAACATGGAAGCCAGGATTTATTAAGTTGTTTCAGATGGATACTGCAGTTTTAAATATCCAAATTACACACAACAATCCACGCAATGCTACTCAATTTCCAATTTCACCGGCATGGAATCTCCCAACCCTCCCCGGTCCTCAAATTCTGCAACAAAGCAGATACACGCACAGTATATCTTCTTTTTTTTATTATGCTATACACATTTTGTCCAAAAATATTAATGAGGTTATGTCCTTTTTTCTTATATTTGTATCTATGAACATATATGCAACGGAAAATATGCTAATAATGTAAATAATTCATATACAATTCATTTTTTCTCTCCAAAGAAGCGATAGAAATGCGGTGCTGTCAAAAACGTCAAAGATACCATTAAATTCTAATGCTATATTTTCATTACAGTGGCCTGTCATATTACTATATTTTTGATGGTTTATGTTGATTTAGTTTACCTTACAGGGGTCATGTACGAGAGCATCCATCAAAGAAATATTGAAGAATGCTTTGTACCAGACGGTGGGAGCTAATTCCCTGAGTCCCTGAGACATAAAACACACAGAATACATAAATTGCATACAACTATACAAGCTATATACACAAATAGTACAATTATTTAATGACCTAATTATAATGATTTTGTCTTAGCAAACTCGCAGGAGTATGTTGTATGAGTATATATGAGTGTATGAGTATATATGTGCTATAGCTCTTTGAGTCGAAGTACTTGTCTGAGCTGAACAACAATGCAAGCTAAGTAACATTAGGGGAAGTGCATTAGCAACGTCCAGACACTATATTCTATAAGTGTACTATTTCCATGATAAAAATGTTACTACGCTAGGGCTGTCAAAAGTATTAAAATGAGACACTAATCGAGAATAAAACAAAAATCTGTGGAAATGTCTCACGTATTTTCCTCCAGCTCCATAAATTTGCCCCATCACCAAATCTTCATCCAATAAGGTCGATAAAAAGAACATATTCTGTCCATGAAGAATTTATCCACAACTATCAAGGTAAGAAAAACAGTGAACGACGAGCATCAGTGAACTACTGAGCAAAACTAACATTATAGTATTGAATAATGTGAGTAATAAGTAACTTGATCACTCAAACTGATTCTAGAATTAAAATTAAAAATCAACTTCATGATGCTGATATTAGCATAGACAGAAAGATTTGTGCAGTTTGAATGCTAGAGACGTTCACAGATTACATGTCTAGCATTTAAACTGTACTAATCTCACTATCTATGCTAATATCGACATCATGAAGTCACTTTTTAATTTTAATTTTAGAATCAGTCTGAGTTAACAAGTTCCTTCTGTTTTATTCATGACCATAATGTTAGTTCTGCTCATGCTCAGTAGTTCACTAATGCTCGTCGTTCTCCTTTAAGTTTTTGTCTTTCTCACCTTGATCGTTGTGGATAAATTCTTCATGGAAAAATGTTTATCCTTTATCGACCTTGTTGGTTGAAGATTTGGAGATGGGGCAGATTTATGAAGCTGGTGGAGAATATGTGCGACGTTTCCACAGATATTTTGCAACAGAAAAGCATTAACCGTAAGTGACATTTAATCTACATCGCAGCACTTTGCAGCTGTTGTGAAAAATTATATTCTATTCCTTAGTATTGAGAGTTTGAAATTTTTGTATCCTGACAACCTTAGCCTATATTCCATAAGGCCCATCTCAATATTCTAGATGTTTCCCGAACCCTCATGACATCCTTGAGTGGTATCTTTTTTTCAGTTAATTTAAGCAAAGAGCGATTTGATAAGAGAACTTTCCTCCCTTTGAACGCTGTGAAGTTGTGCCTCTGATAGTGTGTGTGCAAAGCTGTTTGGTGCCTCTTTTGAAGCTCGGCGTGGCTCCGATTAGAATCAGCTAATATGATCAGCGCTTTGCTTTCACCCCCCAGACACTTCCCCTCAATGAAATACAAACATATTTGATGAAGAACATCACCAGATAATGTCAAAACAGATTCTAATTAGATTTTTTTTTTCCCTTTCTTGTGGATCGACTGCGTGTGGGTTCGTGCCACACTTCAGCATGAGCAAAGAAAGAAATGTATAATGGTGTCACTTTGAAGCTGCCGGCGGATCTGCGTTGCGTAATAGGGCGAGAACAGTAGCTACGTCAGCCCTGTCACTTTATATAATATTAATGTCACTCTGACCGGGCCTGCTTACCACCCAGCATGCATTGCACACCATGTGACCTCGCCGTAACCTTGCCAGCCTAATCTACTTTGCAAGTTTATTTTTTAAACAGTTAAATGTAGCGCCATGGTTTGTGATTGCTATTTTAAGAAAGCTTTTTGCTTTCGGAGGCACTCAGTCTGGTGAGTCATACTGGTGAGTGGGTAAAGAAAAAAAAAAGAACAGGAAGGAGTTTTCGTGATCAAAGATACCAAGATATACTTTCAATTTTTTATTACGGTTTGGCGGCGCAGAGTTCAAACGTGATCCGACTTTGTGTTCACAGACGATACATGACATGACTGGGGCGGTCATACAGAGTTTATCCTAGAGATAGTGGATACTGTAAACACGACTGAAATAAACATCTCAAAATGCATTTCGGTCCATGTTCTGACAACGTATGCAAGTGACAACAATACATTTCAGTTCTACGTTTGTACATTACATAGAGTGACCAGATGTCTTTATTTACTTTGGACAGTCCCAGTTTTGAACCCTGTGTCCCCTGTCCCAGCAGACTTATCCAAAACCATTGATTTATCCCAGTTTTATACAACAAATGTCTCTATATTTGACCAATTTGATCCCCACCAAAAGCAAAGAGGGGAATCTATTGTCATTTGTTTATCTAAAATACAGAAAATTGAGCTTGAAAATGACCATAATGTGAAAAATGCACGAACAAAAGTCTCAGTGAGTCGAGAATGGACAATATTACGTGCTCTTTTCGCAATTTTATTTATACCAAACATCCCAACCAGGGTGTGTCCCACTTTTGATCGCCCTAACATTACATGACCACTGTCCTTTGGCGTCATACAAGGTCCTCATCAAGTTCCTCCATAACCTGGCTCCAAAGTATCTCACGACCTCATCCATCAGCACTGTTCCACCGGCCACCTCAGATCCACCTCCTCACTCACTTACCTGACCAGATACCAACCACACGCTTGGACAAAACTGCGCAAAGATGAGTGGATCTGGAACCGTATCCTGTCTCCCTGATTTCAGAGGGTGGGATAAACAGATCGGATTAACTCATCAGACATTTTGAGTCAAAAACCTAAAAAAGGAGAAAAAGCTACATAAAGGACTGAGAAAGAGTGTGGATTGTTACAGAATCAACAATCGAAGCACCAAATGATCACTTATTTCAGGTAAAAGATGTTATATATTTTATTCTGAATGTTAAAAGAATTTTCCAAAGGAGATGTCTTCTGCATTTGAGACATAGAGAACCACAACAAAAAAGCACAACGGAAGTGGCCGCGGGACTCGGGACGCGGGATATTTTCCTATGGACCAAACGAGGAGGATCAAGCGGGAAATTATTTATGACGGCCAAACAGTGACATCGATCCTGTACACAAAATAATAAATTACTTTTACTGACATTTCCAACTTCGTTCACTTCTCCGTTCCTTTACTTTTCACATTCTTCTTCTTCTACAACTTTTCCCATCCCCTTCCTGCTTGATCCTCCTCGCTTGCCCCATGGCCACTTCCCTTGTGGCTTTTTTTGGTGTGTAGTGACTTTTTTGGTATGTTGTGCATTTTTTGGGTGTGTTGTGTCTTTTTTGGGTGTGTTGTGGCTTTTTTTTGGTGTGTTGTTGTGGCTTTTTATTGTGTTACAGCGTTTGTATTTGTGTTGTGGCGTTTGTATTTGTTGCGAGCCCTCAGAAGTCCTGCGGCCACTTCCGTTGTGGCTTTTTTTGGTGTGTTGTGACTTTTTTGGTGTGTTGCTGCGTTTGCATTTGTGCTGTGGCATTTGTATTTGTTGTGAGCTTTCCCGGGTCGGAAAAAAGAGTCCCGCGGCCACTTCCGTTCTGGCTTTTTGTTGTGTTGTGGTGCATTTGTTGCTGCATTTGCATTTCTTGTGAGGCCCATGTGAGACACAAGATACAAATTAGTGGCTGCAGTTGTTGGATCGCCTGATATTTGGACAGAGGTTTTTCACCCTCTGTGGTCTAGTTTCAGTCCCTTCTGGATTCAAACAGAGTGTAGAAG
Organism: Odontamblyopus rebecca; assembly: GCA_030686955.1. NCBI lineage: Eukaryota > Metazoa > Chordata > Actinopteri > Gobiiformes > Gobiidae > Odontamblyopus > Odontamblyopus rebecca. The sequence goes on from CM060655.1 coordinate 8,940,475, forward strand.
GGACTGGCTATTCAGGTGCACTCCCCTCATCAGAACAAAGCATGAGCCTTCGCTGTCTCTGCCCTCTGGAAATCGCTCCCACAACCCATCAGGAACTCAGACTCATTACAGTACTTCAAATCTCGACTACAAACTCACCTGTTCTGGCATTCCGCACATCATTTTCTACTGTTTGTAAAGGATTTTTTAATGAGAATAAAAAAAGTGAAGTGCTATATGTCAAATCCACTTTATTATATTAATATTTATTTATAGCAAACCATAAATAAAAAGATTAAGATTAAAATGCATAAGGCTAAAAATGATAAAACAATGAATGAAATCAAATTAAACAAATACTTAAAATAAATAGCTGAAAAAAATAATAAAAATAAATAAAGAAATGTATTATTATTCGTTCTGCTGTTCTTTTTTGATTGGGAGTGGGAGGAGAATGCCCAGCAACCATGACAAGCTCACCTCAAATAAATGATTGCATTACAAGCTGGAGTCTGACAAACAAAACTACTCTTCAATTAAATCAAATTAGTAGAAACTATTTATAAAAAAAACAGTCAAGCTACTGGACAAAAAGCCAACCAATTATCATTAAAGTACTTAACAAATACAAAGTTCATTAATTACAAAAACACAATCATCAGTTTCCTTTAGAGTTTTGAAGAAGTTTGTAACAAATGAACAAACAGAAATAATGTCCCACAGCTGAGATCAAACCTATCCATCTCATGGGAGACAACTATATGCTCCATTACAGGTCAGATCTGTGGAGCAGCAGGCCTATTCACAGAGAAAATGGTTGTATTTTTGAGCAATAGAAACATCCATAATGAAGAAATATGATATGTTTAATGTTATACCATGGAATATTCCAGGCACAGCAACAATATTTCCATGGAGACAAGCAGGTGACAAATGAACCCTCCTCTAGAAAAGTTGTGCAATGCACCTTTGAGGAACACATATTATGTAAAACTTACTTTTTTGTTGTACTCACATCAAATTTATTCCTAGTTGTATTTTTGGTTCATTCAAAATTCTCTTCTCTGAGCACTCAAAAATGGTTTGTATTTTTATGGAAGATGATTTGTTCCATTTGAGTTTGAATTTTAAAAACAGCGGAATTTCTCAATTTAAACTTTTTTAACTAAACGAACTAAACTAAACAAAAAAAAAAGTTTGAATTATTTTTATTCTGAATTTTAGTTGCTGAAATTTGTACTTTCTCAATATGTTTCAAATTCAGAATAAATAATTCACCTTTTAAATATTCAGCACAAATATTTCCAAAGAACCAAGATGACAAGGCAGAAGCAATCAGTCATATGTGAGTGAGGAGCACAGAGGCTGTTTCCTATTGGCTGTTCTCATCTGTGGGCGGGGTTTACACTTAAGAAATAAAAGAGATGAGGTTTTGATGAGGCTAATTCTGGCCAATCAGATCGCTTCACTGCACCATTTCCTGCTTGTTTCCTGCAACACTCATGCCTCACAGCAAGAAGGTTGCGGGTTCGATCCTCGGGTCACCTGGGCCTTTCTGTGTGGAGTTTGCATGTTCTCCCCATGTCTGGATGGGGTTTCCACCGGGCTCCGGTTTCCCACATCAACTCAAAACATGCATGAACTAACATCAAGGACCATGACGTCCACCCTCCTGTGGGCTCACCACTCACAGAGGGGTTGATAGGGGGTCAGGTGCATAGTGAACTGGGCAGCGAACAGCTGCCCCCGTGACCCAGCTGGATTAAGCAGGAGAAGATGGATGGATGTTACGTCACAGGCAAAAATCTGGACATAATTATATTTAAATACTTGATATAAATCGTACCTAGTTTAACCAGTTTAGTCGACTTTCACTTTCAATTTTACTTGTTGGTTGGACATGTATCGATCATTTCCATGACAGTTATTATTTGACAAATAGAGATATATGACAACACCTTTATGTTTGTGACCTGTTTATTATATTGGCATTAAAGAGGTGGTATTGCACTTTTGCGGAGTATTACATAAAATATAAAACAAAATATTCACTATGTTACCTTCTATCATTTTTTGATGCTCTGACTCTGACATTTTTGACCCTCCCTTTGCTCTCTACGCTAAATCATTCCCCTTTCAGAGCGCCATCACAACACGATCCTGCTAATCAAACTACTGCACATCGCATCAGGTTTGTCAATTGTGTACAGTTTTGTATCATGTTTTTGCACATTTATGGAGAATTGTAGTGTGGGAGCATGGGTGGGCTGAGCATTAGACAGAATCTTACAGCTAACCATAAAGAAGGAAACATGCATGGATGACAGTTAAAACCTCTTCAGGCATGTTTTTGATGAGGCAACAACGTTATAACATGGCAAAAAAATAAAAGACTAAACTAAAAACATAATACCTCCGTTTAAAAGTTAATTATGCAACTTTCCTCTATTAGAAAAGTTACAAAATGCACCTTTAAGATTGTATTAGAAGTTAATCTGACTGACATAGCAATCCACTTTCTTCCTTACCATTTCCACTGACTCTTTTCATGGTCACCGGTGACATTTCTGATCTTAGCGTTCGTCTTCTGAACACTCAGTATCTCGCAGTGCTTTCCGCAGCTCCGTCATTTCCTTCATGTCACTCTCCATGTGATGTTCCATGACAACTCCTGACCGCTTGACTTTTATATGCCCACTGTATTTTCTATTACCCATGGTCACAGGGTTATTAGGAATGAAAGCTTCTTGGACTGGATATACACTATGTCCTTGCTGCTCCCCTGATCTAATTATGAAGAGATGGCAGTGCGGTCTTTAAAAAATCATGATTTCTCCTGTCCTAACTGCCCATGCTGACACATATGTTCTAGAAGCACTCAATTAATTATTAAATAGCCTGTAGTAACTTTTGATTCCTACTAAAAACCTAAAAGTGCATTTTTTTTTTTTTACTTTTTCAGTGGGTGGGTATTATGTATATAGATGTTTATTATTGCTTTGCCTGGAATGTGCCACAGTAGGGTATTAAAGACAGGGTATTATGCAAATTCAAAGAAAGTTGTTTGAGGTGTCATCCATGCATGTTTGAGTAATTTAGCAATCTCCCCCAGGCCCTATTCAAACCCTCCTTATGTTTAGCTGATTCTGTCCAGTGCTCCGCCCATGAGCCTACATCACCCATGCTCCCTTACGACAATTCTCTATAAATATGCAAAAGCTTGATTCAAAACTGTACACAACTTCATGAACCTTATGCAGTAGTTTCTTTAGCAGGATGCATGTTGATTCTGTTGTGATAGCGCTCTGAAGGGGGGGTGACTTTGCACTGGAGGCAAAGAGTGTCAAAAACTAGTGTCAAAAAAAGTAAGGCTTATAAAACATGTTAAAGGGGAACTCGGGCACATTTGAAGGTAAAGTCCATTGCTAGAGGCACAGATCAGTGATGCCCCGGCGGAGATCTCACTGAGGTAGTGAGTCTATCAAGGCAACAAGCTAGTGTAGTGATGGGCAAGTTCTTACCTTCTACGTAAAACACCAGTTTGCTTCACACTGAAGAAGCTTAACACCACTTTAACCCATCTTACAACAGCCACGAGTCTAACAAACAAAACACTCTGTCTGGATCACTCATTAGTGTCTGAAATTGTTATAAAACAAACTTTAACCACATTGGAACCACATCAGCAATCGAGTCTTTTGGGCTTTTGCATGCACAGTGGAAAATCAACAGAGGTAAGTGTAAGGCTGCTTATAAAGTTGTTTTGTAACATTTCCAGACACTAATGAGTGAACCAGGCAGAGCGTTTTGTTTGTTAGACTCATGGCTGTTGTGAGATGGGTTAGAAAGTGGTGTTAAGCTTCTTCAGTGTGAAGCAAATTAGGGTTTTATGTGGAAGTTAAGAACTTCACTATGTTAGTTTGTTGCCTTGACGGGCTCAGTCCCACAGCGAGAGCTCTGCCGAGGCAAAACTCATCTGTGCTGTTTTTTGGCTTCTGACAGTGTTCAATCTCTTCTACCAATGGACTTTAGCTTCAAATGTGCCAGAGTTCCCCTTTAATACATTGTTTTCAGTATATAGCTTTTATAGCTAATATAACTTTTCAAAACAATAAGAGGTAACATACTGTACCTCTGTACAGATCGTGGCGTTGAAAAATGCACTTGGACGCCTCCTCCAGGGCATCCGTTGAGGTCTGCGAATGTATTGTTTCCCCGGTTGAGAGACTGGTGTATGTTTAGTGTATTTATTACATAAAACCCATAAGCGGAGGTGACCAGCTCGGCGCCATATATATTTATACTCCGCTGCATCGATTTCTCTTGTTAAGGTGTTTGTGGCACCCATGTCTTTCTGTTTCCTCTCCTTCTTCCAGATGCACTTTGTCACTAGAAAGTAGTTCCTCATTGGTCCATACGGGGCGTTCGATGGCAAAAATCCAGGTTGAGCATTCAGGCCTCAGCTGCTATGTTCATGTGTCCAGAACATCTAATTCCTCGACACACGTCCACATAGACTTTGCAGGGAACCTTGACGTCCTGATGCATCAGTCTGAACGCACCTTTAGCAGTTAATAACCCGTAGAATTAAATGCCCCCTCTTTACGCATGCCTTTATTCAAAATACCTTGAAAAACATTTATTCTTACTGTGAGTGGCGTCATCTCTCCACAGATCAGCCCCGCAACGACCCCTCCGCCAGAAAACAGAGTACACCTTTATGACTAAGTCCTAAGTGTGATTATTGCAAAGCGATGAAAGAGCTACAGTGACAAAGAAGGACTGGCCAGAAGTTTGCAATCAACAGATGATGAAGCAGAACTTTAAACACTATAATCAGAGGTAGAATTATTTGGTTATTGTGTGGGTGGAAATGTTTTGAATGAAAACTAATGAAAATATAAAATTGCAAAAAGAAAAGTTTGCGTAATATTTAATTTATTTAAAAGATTAAAAATTTAACTTGATATAAAAACCTCAAATTGTAAAAGTCACTGCCACATTTACTTGCTTTTCAAATTAAAATTCTCTGTCAATAGAAAAGCCAAGGTTAGTGACTGTGAACATATTTCCTGCATTCAGATGAGTTTGTGTACAGACTTGAGAGAGCAGTTACTGATGATTTGATTTGAGAAAGGGCACCGCACTGTCGCGTTTCAACAGAATAAATCAGCGGTTGGTTAAAAATGATAAGGAAGCAAATATGTTTCCATTAAAATATAAGTAGATCTGTATAACAACTATACTTTAATGAACATATTTGTTTCATAAGAGACAAACCTTTGGCTAATACACTTGTCAATCACATCCATCTGAACTATCTGAGCTTCAACGTTGACTAGAAACTTCGTAAAGTATTGGAGAAGTGCGTATTCTGTCTTCACACACACACACACACACACACACACAAGCCATTGTCAGACTCAAATTCTGGCATGTATTTCCGCCCTTACAGCCTGACAGACAAAATGCACATTCACACATGGAGTCCTGCTGAGTCTCTTCCATTTCAATGTTTTACTGCAACCAGAACACACTATTGTCCGTTTGCTACTCCTCTGTGCACTACCTTCATTACATTCACAATACAGCTCGTTTTCATATTTTTTTGACCATATCACTGTAATTGAATTGTGTGTTCTGCTGCTTTCTAAAAGGTTTTCTGATATGGGCGAGTCACGTGAAATGCTGACCGTGGCATGTCTCTTGTTCTTATTGTAGTAGTTGCCTACGCAATACATTCCGGAGTTAATTACATATTTGTACTTACTATCTTGAGTGATTTATTTGCCTGCTCTTCTTCCAATTACATAAATCCTTCATTTTGACATTATGAAAAGTGTGTGTTTTTGTATATACTTTTAATGTCCTATGTAAAATATAATTACATTTTCATTTTCAGATTACATCAAAACTATAGTTTCTATTAAACCATAAGCCAGATGCCATGCCCGATACATGTGGTGAGTATAACACTGACCACTTCATGGAACTTTTTTGGGAAAGCTCAACCACCTGCTCATCTTCATGGAGACAAACTTGCATTGCTACTGTGTGTGGGTTGCTTCTCCACAGATCTGACCTATAACTGTGCATGATGGAGTCACCTGCTTGTCTCCATAGTGATATAGATTTAAACACACAGCCTCCTATGATCACATTTTTACATAGTGCCTTGAAGCCTTGAAGATATGGAAAATAGCGTCTCTGGCTAATTCTGGTAAATGAACCAAATAAATAAATAAAATAAAGTGAAATAATATCCATTGTATTAATAAATTTAGATCATGCAACCATTGACCCACTGCATGTTACATTGGGGGATGGTTCAAGTGTCTTGCCCAAGAACAGCAATAATCTGTAAGAGCTAGAATCACACTGTCAACCTCTAAAAATCTGACCATTTTACCAATGATGTTTATGTCAGGAGCGAGATTCGACCCACCAACCTTCAGATCAGTGTATAAACACACTACCAACCGAACTACTGTTGCCGTATGTGGAAGATTTCAGTCTAAGCATCTCCAGGGAGACAAACTGCTTCTTAAAGAATAATTTTAAGTGGATCACTATTGAGTAACATTACTTCAAAGTAAGCTCTTACTTTAATAACGTTATCTTGTCCACCATCTTCTGTGAGTTTGTGAAAATCTACTGAGACGCTAAACACAGACTGCTGTATTCCTCTGATTTTCATCTCTAAAAATACACATTTACGAAAACAGACTCGCCATAACATGGATCAGCCCACTCTGGACGGGGGCTGCATCAAAGCACTATCCAGCTCCTATGCTAATCAGGCCCTCAACGGACTGCTTCCTTTTCTGTGCCCTGCGAATGTCAGAATCCATCCTACAGCGGGATAGCAAAATTGCACTGGGATGTGGGAAGATGAAGGCAAAAGAGCAATGACAGATTACACTAGGCCAGGAGAACCGAGACCAGGGGGTATTGGGGCATTGTCGCTGCCAATTGCAATAGTTCGAGGAGCTCAAAGAAAATGGAATTACATTATGGGGGGGACAGCAGGGGAGGTGGAAAACATATACAACATGTTAGCAGAAGTAGTCTTTGTGGGATTGTGAGTGCTTTGTGTGGCTACAAAGCCCTCGTGCACACTGGGGACCCTGTACTTTATTAGCATGCCTGGATGAGAAACTGGCCGGGCGAGTAGAGCCGTAATGGAGGAGAGAGACAGGGAGGCAGATGGAGGAAGGTCTCAGAGGTGAACATCTGATTCAGTTTTTTTTTTTCCTTTTTTCCATGCTCGTGTCCTCAGAGAAAAGGTTAGACAATAGGATGTACATGTGTCATACGCTGTTTTATTAAAGCAGAGCCTCAATGTCAGAGTATACTGAGTAGTACTATTGAGAATCTGCTTTCACTCATGCTGAAGTCCATCATAAGGCTTATATGATTAAAGGGATAGTTTTTTTTTTTTTTTTACATGAATCTGTATATCCCTGTCAGCAGTGTCGTGCATCAACACTGACTTACAGCGTCCGGTGAGCCGAGTTCTTCCCCGGTTTCGGTGTGGTGAAAGTGTCCAGCTAGTTGGCTGGGGTCATGAAAATAAAACATTTTTCTTCTCAAAACAATATGTGTTCAAACGAGCGTCACAAAACCATTGTCCACGAAAATGTCTGATCTCATAATCACTTGGCACTATTTTCTCTCCGGTCATATCACTCCACACTGCCACCAGGTGAAGCCGCACCTGTTTCACTGTGTTTACTGCTCGGAAAGTTAATGACAACATGTGACGACATGGCCTTTAGCACAGAGCTAAGGGGAGATCTTTATGAACCCTAATATACTGATGCCCAAATTCACCAGATGGAGTTAGAACGGGCAGAGAGAGAGAGGAAGGACAGAGTGAGACAAGTTGAAGCTGGAGCCACAGCTGGAGCCAAGGAAGAGACCGGGGGATCCACAAATGGTGTTACACTTGTTTTAAGTGTGAGGCAATGCTGACAGAGGTGGAGACCTACTGCTGCCACAAATAGAACCTCATCATGTCACAGATGCAAGACCTTCACATTGAGGATGAGGCCAGCGTGCAGCTTCTGTCTGCATCACAAATCAAAACGACTTTCCTGCAGTCCTGAATGCTGGTGTCTGCAGACATTTTTCCACATTGAAGCCTATGGCAAGAAGGCAAAGTTGCCTCAGAGCAATGTCCATGACAGGAAAACGGTGAAATGTGATGAGATTCAGCCAGATTTTTGTTGTTACAGCCTGGATAATCACATTTCTGCACCATTTTTATATATATTTTTATATAGCTTATACAAGCTTGTATACTTATGGCTCTAGCTCTCATGTTGGCTCTCTCGCATCGCGTCAACAGCCTCAGCATGTAAACACTGCCAAACTACTGAAAAAGTGTTGGATTCGTGTGTGGCTGCACCTGGAGACAGCGCACAGTGAGACAAACAGCGAGAAAATAGTACCAAGTGATTATGAGGTCTGACTTTTTCGTTGACAATGGTTTTTTGAACTCATATTGTTTTGAGAAGAAAAACGCTTTATTTTCATGACCTCAGTCAACTTGCCGGCACTCATCAGCACCAAAACCGGGGAAGAACTCGGCTCAACAGACGCTGTCAGGAGATAAGTCATATGTCATATTATGCTCTTTTCTGATTTGTTATAATGTTTCCTCACCAAAATGTATCTGGAGTTGTGATTTCTTTCATTCACACATGTTTAACACACAAACCTTTTCTCAAACAGAAAACACTCTGTTCCACCTTGTGATGTCATGAGGTAGTACAGGAAGAGTTTCACTATGTTTTAAAACTCCATGCACCTTCACTAGAATCATTTGGGTCATTTTAGCCTGGGAATTTTCTATCTCTATTGAAGTGATGGTAAAATGAGTTGTTAACTTCAAAACTACAACTTCATGACATCACAAGGTGCAACAGCATTTTGAGCTTTGGAGATGTAGACAGACTAATGACAAAGAGATGCTCAATTATGTGTAAATGAAACAAAACACAATTCCAGGCATGTTTTTGAGGAGGTAACAACAGTATAACATGACTAAAAGCTCACAAGAGTCTCTTTTGCGTAATATGGGACATTTAAATCTACTAAGACAAACTTTACGGTGATATATAAAGGTCAAATGTTGAAACTGTTGCTACCCGATTCCACACAACTATGAAATTCATGGTCTGAAAATGTTCCTTTCTGTTTTAAAAGTCCATAAAGGTCAAACTTGTATCAGTTTAATGCTCAGATTGGCTTAAACAAAATGCAGTCTATTGTCCAAACAGCACTTTTTTTCCCTCTGGCTTTTATCGCTGTGAGTTGTGTGGTCTTATGTGTCTTTTATTAGTTTTATTTATTTCCCCTTTTATTTCTGCTCTTGATTTTACTAGTTTTATTGTCTTGATAAGGACTAGTGGAGTTAAATGGAGCTTTATATTTCCGTTGTGTTTTTGATGTGTATTGTGCAGTAGTTTGGAAACTGTTTTGTTTGTATATAAATAAAGTGGACTGGATTCATGTTTTTGAGCTTTTCTTCACAGCTCAAATGCTCTGTTCCACGTTGTGATGTCATGTAGTTGGTAGTTTTAACATTAACAGCTACGTTTAAGAGAAATTAAATGATCCAAATTATTTTAGTGGAGTTTAAAAGTACAATGGAGCACCTGCTGTATTACCACATGACATCACAAGGTGGGACTGAGTGTTTTCTGTTTGAGAGAAGAACTCAGCCAAAATATGCAGGATTTTTTGTGTGTTAAACATGTGTGAATGAAACAAAACACAACTCCGGGTATGTTTGTGATGAGGAAACAACATTATAACATTACAAAAAGAGTATGATTCAGCAGGCTACAATTAAGGAACATTTTTATTAATAATTTGAAAGACGAAAGGCCAACGCACACGGAGAAACTTTGGCGTATCGTGAAAAGGTGCCTCTGTTATTTTCTATAAGCGTGCCCACACGGGGTCGACCCTGCACCACCACTGGAACAGACTTACTTCCCCGGTAAGTACTCCCCTGTCTGATTATACAAACCTATTTTGCTAAAGGTGCATTGTGTAACTTTTCTGGTGGACCCTTTGTAGTTTCTAATAAACAGTGGTAGAAGAAGCATCACATCAAATAATCGACTTAAGTAAAAGTATGAAAGTACCTGTTTAAATATGTACTTAAAGAGTAAAAAGCAAAAGTATCTGGAGGACTAATAAAGCTTCAAATGTGATGATTTTGACAAACATTTGTACTGAGCTAGAGTTAGAATTTAGACTACAGAGCAAAAAAGGCCTATCAAAAAATCTGAATAAAAAACAAAACAATTTTGAGGTAAAAAAGCCCTATTTTAAGTGAAATTATCTGCCAGTGCAGTAAGACATTTTCACTTACCAAGTTTTCTTAAAACAAGATGAAATACAAATCTTGTTCTAAGCAGAAAACACTAATTTCAAGTATTTATGGCAAGATTTTTCACCTTATTGGTTTGAGAAGGAAGTTAAAGAGGCTTAACCTGGCTTGATCTAATATAAAAAGTGCTTAGAATAAGTTGTAATATCTAGATACGATAAATCAGGATGGAATATCTTGAAACAAATAAAAAATCTCATCTTATTAAGTAAAAAAATCTTAAAATTGGTCTTTTAAGATGAATCTGCTTAATTCAGGTCAGTTTAACTATGCTAGAAAATCCCTTTTTGCAGTGTAGAGTTTTGTTTTTTCTGTTTATCTTTGTATATTTTCATTTGCTCAAACTATGAGAAAAACTCAACCTATTTACCAGGTCTCAAACCAGATTGTGACGGAGTAGCCCCGTCAAAGCCCGTGCTAGCCTAGGCACGCCTGGAAAGCCCGCACCCGCTTACCTGGTTTCATTCATTCTCTGCCAGGTCCCCACTCCATTTCCCGCTCCCCGTCCGTCCGCTCTGTTCCCCGCTATCTTTACCGTCCACCACCGCAGTAGTCTTGGGTGCACACAAGTCCGCTGTCAAATCATCCATATCCATAACTTTGTCCTCCAGCTGGCTTCGGCCGGTGTCCATTTTCCGTTCGCAAGTCAAACAGAGCCCCTACAATCCCTTCCTATTTATGCGTTCCCGCGCGGGACCCTGGTGTCTGACGTCGCTGTGACGTCACCACAAAATATCACCTGTGGCAATAAAATATTAACCTTAATTTTTCCAGTTTGTTTACAGGTGCAGGGACATGGCCATATTGTGCAATATGTTTTTCCATATTTTCCAATATTTATGTTAGATTGATTAACCCGGGTTTAAGGTAGAAACCCGTAGTAAAACGTTAATTGGTTTGGGGGAGGAGCCTTGGGGGTATAAAAGAGGGCCACTCACCCTCCCTCAGTCAGTCTGGATCGGGACCTGTATGTGCAAGGTAACTACACATTATGAAGCATATTTCTGTATGTATATGTATTGTAAATAACTTTTCTTTTGTTTCACTGTTTTGTATATAGCACTCTTCAAACTTTTCCTTTTGGGGACACAATTGTTCAATAAAACATAAAAAAACCACATCCTTCTGACTACGCCATCATCATTTCCCAAGTAGAACCCCGTGACACAGATACTAAATATTTTTACTTTACAGTCTAGTTAAAAAATGTAGTGCAGTAGAAAGTACAAATAGCGAACTAAAAGTATCCACGTTAAAATCTACTTATGTAAAGTACAGATACCTAAAAAGTATACTTAAGTACAGTACTTTACTACTTTTACTTTGTTACGTTCCACCACTGCTAATAAAGCACAAATACACATATATGTTTGATCATTATTTGAACAATAACTGATTAATGATGGACAAAGAAAGAAAGAAACAAACATATACATAAGTTAAAAAAAACAAAAAAAATTGATATACTTTTGGCATTCCAGTGAGCCACATCACACAATCTCTCCTCCACTTTTCTCCAACAACTCCATTTAAAGCCTCTAAAGGTTTAAATCTACTGTTCTGGCTGAGTCCAACTGGTGAGTGATGGTTTGAAGCACTGGTTTAAACTCTGAAAACTCTGGGTTACTTCAGAGTTGAGCTTTGGTCCTGCTTAGTTGTTTCTGGTACAGAAAAAAACTATGATATTACAGAATATTTTAAAACATTTTATTGATCAAATTATGTAAAACTAATGTAAGGAGTTTGTTTGAATCTTGGGGAGATGGGAGACGTCGTTTTTTGTGATGTTACACTGGGAAAAACGGTAGTCCCAAAGTAAAATAATGCATAAATGATTCTAATGAAGGTGTCCATCCATCCATCCATCTTCTTCCGCTTATCCGGGGCCAGGTCGCGGAGGCAGCAGTCTAAGCAGGGGCTCCCAAGCTTCCTTCTCCCCAGCCACTTCCTCCAGCTCCTCCGGACGGACCCCGAGGCGTTCCCAGGCCAGCCGAGAGACATAGTCCCTCCAGCGTGTCCTGGGTCTTCCCCGGGGCCTCCTACCGGTGGGACATGCCCGGAACAGGAGGCATCCAGGAGGCATCCGGACCAGATGCCCGAGCCACCTCAGCTGGCTCCTCTCGACGTGGAGGAGCAGCGACTCTACTCCGAGCTCCTCACCCTATCTCTAAGGGAGCGCCCGGCCACTCTGCGGAGGAAACTCATTTCGGCCGCTTGTATCCGCGATCTCGTTCTTTCGGTCATTACTTATTACTAATGAAGGTGTATGGAGTTTAAAAACACAGTGGAGCCATTTAGAGTGTTTTCTGTTTGAGAGAACTCAGGGATTGTGCATTAAACATTACATGGGGACTTGTTCTACACAAGCTGAGAAAGCTTTACTCACTTGAGAAATTTCAGGTGAAAGTTTTCGGTATTATGAAGTCTATTAGTAACATAAGTAGGCCAACTGTGGTCCATGTTATGATTCAGAGTGACAGGTGCCAGCATGTATGGCTTCACTTTTCACCTCCGTCACGTTAGGCTACAACATTTCAACTACTTTTTGTCTAGATGGAGATTGTCAAAACTGCCAAGATGGATTTTCCCTTACATTACTCAGTGACGTCTGTCAAAGCCTTCAACCAGGCCACACTTTTTAGAGTTTTATATTATATCCAAGGGGGCACAATATATCACTAATTTGTCATTATCACAGTTTCACTATCCCAACTTTTATATTGGCAAGATATGACAGATATCCTCCTTTCACCTGCCAAGTAGCCCCAGTGTCCAATCATTTCATACTCGTGGTGGAGCCAATTAAAAGTTAGCGGCCAAAGTGTTACCAGACTTAGTCTAACTCAAGGGCAGATCATGTCACATTAGAATTCAATATATGTCTTTCAAAAGAAACACTGGATATATATAAGTAAAGATCCCACTTCTGTAGTTGAAAGAAGACCCTTTATACAAAATCAATTTAGAGCTTTTAAACCATGATATAGTTGTTTCCTCTTATTTACTTCCTCAAAGTTGTATTTAATGTGATTTGTACTTGTTTGAGTAAACTTTAAACTCCTGCATTCAATCAACATTTTCATCACCGCCGGTATACGCCCACTGCAATCACTGATACATGCAGGATTCAGCAGAGTTTTCATTTTGGTACAAGTTACAAGGAAAAAAAAAAGTAACAATACTTGTCCTGTTTGTTGTGATTTGCAGATATTATTATGTTATTAGAGAATTGATTGACTGATAAAGGTGAGGTTAGGAGTTCAAGACCTACTATCCCTACATCTCCTGACTTGTAATTGAAATTGAAATCCCTTTGCTAATCTTAACAAATGTTTGTCTGCTTAACAGTGAGCTCCAGTGTGTTTACAGTGTTTGAATTCTCATAGTTATTCACGGTTACCTGCTTCCTGTTATACAATATGGTGTCATTTGGAGGACAGTTGATCATAGCAAAGACACAAATATTCTGGTTTGAATTGTTAATTGCTACAGCAATGGCTGTAACTTTTTATAATTTTGAAACCATTGGAAGACAGTTTCAAAAAGGTTTCTTAGCACTCTGTTCTAGGAATGCTGCCAATTCACCAGAGCCATTCAAGTTTCAAAGTAGTACAAATGAAAGTACATCGAATGGAAACTTTACTGGAGTCATTTCAAATGTGTATAGAAGCACACGCCTTTGCAATCAACTGTTCATTACATAACATGCTAATTGAAAGTGGAGTCCGACCAAAGCTACACACAGATTAGAAACACTAATTTAAAGTGTGCTGTGGTAGTTCTGAAGTATAGAATCATGTGTTAATATGGAGGACGGAGTGGTATAGTGTAAATCTATTAAAGCTTTACTCTATTAAAGCTATTAAAGCGAGATCCACCCACTGTCCTGTTTGTCACTCAGTGAAACAACTCGTCCTGGCAGTGGCTTCAGTGTGATTCTACAAAAATGCCTAAGCAGAATACAGTCTTTTTATTAACAATCTTTTTATTTTTTCTGAACTAGAAGACATAAAAGTCATGTGCAGGATCTTTTATAGACTGTATATACAAATAACTTCAGGAGCATTCCTAATATGGAACTTGGCTCCAAATTCACTCCCTTACTGCTAGCCTCATGAGCTTCATTTGACTGGAGCCGAACACTATGGGTGATGTCACACTCCCTCAGTCCACTTCTTTAAACAGTCTGTGATCTTTACACATTTGCTGACACGGACACTTATTTTAAACCGATACGTAAGTGTTGTGTATCGTTTAATACATTTAAAATCCCCCTTTCACACTTGGCTAATTGTGAGTGGGAGGGCATCAGGCGTAAAATACCACATCACCCATTTTGACAAACAAGTGAGCATACACCTAAAACCTGAGAGCTATGTTGCTTTTCCATCTGCATCCCCGAGCTATGTATTTAAGAATAAAAATGGCCAATTTGGAGAGTAGCACACTACGCCGGGCCTGCAGTGATAATCGCATTTGATTAGGCAAATGAGCTCAAATCAAACCGCATTGATGGGCCTTTTCATGTGTATTCAGAGGAGCGGCGGGCATGCGGGCAGTCTTTTGTGCCCGGCCGGTCGAGCCTGCTCACCCGCTGGGATGTGTAGGGCCAGTCCACGTCACTGAGCTGCATTGCCACGGGCTGCTACCTGTGGCCCTCCATTATGACCCCATTCAGTCACACGGCTCCCCGCCAGCACGCCTTCCATTGGCCCTGCGCAAAGAGCCGGAAAAGACCCACAACAACCTCCTCATCACTGCTGCTTCACCGTGCCTGCAATCTGCTGACAGCACTGCAGCTCTCCCGAAGAAAAGGAAAAAGAGAGGGGGGTTTAGCTGCAGAGAAACACGAGGTATACGGAATCATACGTCTCCATAGTAACGTGAGGATATCTGATGAAATGCTGACCCTAGTTTAAGGCACTGCACCGCAAAAAAACAAATCTAGTCAAGCTAAAATGACTTGGATTAAGAAAGGTTTACCATGATTTGTGTAAATTTCACTTGACAAGTAAAATGATCTGCAAGTGCAATAATATTTTTGTACTTAAAATATGAAAATACATCTCGCTACATTTAAAATAAGAAAAACAACAACTTTTTGCACTTAAAATAAGAAACTTACCTTAATTTACCTAGATATTGTTTTTTCCAGTGTGTACCAGAATTTTACTGCTTTAAAAAATGTGAAAAACTAGTTCATTCTAAAGGTGCATTGTGTACATCGATAAAGAACAATATCTGGGTAAGTTAAAATGACTTAAATTAAGAACATTTTACTTTATTTGAGTAGATTCATCTTGACAAGTGAAATTATCTGCCAGTGGAATACGTGTTTTTTCTTAATTCAAGCAACATTTGACTTTCTTTCTTATTTTAAGTGCAAAAAGTTGTTGTTTTTCTTATTTAAAGTGTAGCAAGATGTATTTACATATTTTAAGTATAAAAATGTTACTTGTCAAGTGAAATTAAGGCCTTGTCCACACGCAGCCGGGTATCTGATAAACCGAAGATGTTTTGCTGCGTTTTGACCTGTCATCCACACGAACACGCATCAAAAACGAGTATTCAGGGAAAACTCCGGCCAAAGTGAAGATTTTTGAAAACTCCGTTTATGCCTGTTTGTGTGGACAGAGATAACTTGGGTTTTGCGTTTTAAAACGTCACTGTCTGCGCCAAAAAATATGAATCTGCCCTGACGTCAAATGTGCGACCTTTGTTTAGGCGACTGCAAAAGCCAAAGCCAAAGCCAAAGCCGACTATGGATCGGAGTTGTTTCTTGAGAGCTGTGTATGTGTTGAGAGCAGAATTGCTCCTAAACTGTGTTTAGGAGCAATTCTGACTCCGAATCTGTCCAGACAAAGGAGCTTGGCGACCATGTTTTCTTTTGTTTATGTTTAGGCGGAAGTGACTGTTAAGTGATGGAAATAACACCATCTACAGGTTTGGAATGTGTATGAATGTGGTTGAAAACGCAGATGTTCGGTTATGTGTGGAAGGTCATTTTTTCGAAGACGAGGTGGTGTGGATAAAACTATTTTTATAAACGGAGGGGGAAATGTTCGGTTTTAAAAATACCCGGCTATGTGTGTACATGGCCTTACTCAAATAATGGTAAAACTTTCTTAATCCAAGGCATTTCGGCTTGACTAGATTTGTTGTTTTTTTGCATTGTAACTTTTTCTGGTAGACTGTCCGTCAAACACTTTTCTCCATATTACTTTGTCTGGTATGTTTCACTGTATGATTTTAAATATTTCTGTCTTCATGGAGACAAGATCAAGATACAGATACAGATCTGTAGTTTTTGAGCTATAAAACCACCTGCAATTGAATAAACGTAAGGTAGAGCTGTTTTATGTCCCCGACCAAGTGCACCTTTAAACGTTTTGCGGTGATACAAAGTTATTCCTCACTTATGCTTTCCAAATATCCTAATTATTCGCTGCAATGAGTTTATAAGTTCTTTCTGCAACTCTGCACTGACGCTAAAGCGGGCCACAATGAGCCTGCTAATGCACACTGTAAAACGCTCTATAATAAACTGTAGGCGGCACACAAAGGACACACGGCAAATATCTCTGATCTGGCAGAGATTTTAAAACTTATATCAGGTTCTTCATCTTGTTTTCAGATTTATCACCGACTTACTCATTCTGAGACGGCTTCATTCTAGTCCAGACGTCGTTTATTTTAAGATAACTTGTCAAATAAAATGATCAATCCTTGCAGCAAGATCATTTGACTACTTTTAAGTCATTTTCTGATAGATTTAAGTGTTTACAGCGTTCTTGAGCTTTTTTCTTTCAGATTTTGACCTAAAAAAGATTCAAGATTCAAGATTGTTCATTTGTCATATGCAGATTCAACACAACATCAACAATGCAATGAGATGCTTAGGATGAAAAGAACAGTTGACTCGCTAAAATATTCAAGAAGTACAAGTAGCATGTAATAAATAGTACTGTTGAAAAGTGTTTGCAGATACAAGGGAAATAAGTAAACAATATAGTCAAACATATAATGAAATACTAAGGTGCAGGTAGGATTAAATAAGGTGTTAGTATTTTACCTTATTTAACTACCCTAAAGAAACTGATTAATATCCATGGAGATGTTATACAGTATGTTATTGATTTGCTGGAATTTTCCACAGTGTGATATTAAGCTTATCTATTTCCATGGAGACAAGCACCATGCCAGTTTACAGGTCCGATCTGTGGAGAGATGAGCCCATTTACAGTACAATGCATATTTTTCAAGGTTTTGTTTTATTGTAAAAACACCTATAATTAAATAATAAGCACATTTAATGCCACACTTTGGTACATTCCAGAGAAGGAAAAAAAAATCGCTCTAGTAGAGCTCCATAGGCACAATCAGGTGGAAAAAGGTGGACAATTTGCATAATGCATCTTTAAGCATGTAGCATATAATTTATAGGCCATCTCAAATCTTGAAAAGCAAGGGAATGTTTGGATTATTATTGTTTTATTTAACTTTAAGCAGCTCTACCTTGCATTTATTCAATTACAGCTGATTTTATACCTCAAAAATACCTAGAAAACAGACATTCTGACTGCACAGATCTGACCTGTAACTTGGTCTGGTTTGGTCTCCTTGAAGTTTGAAAGGTTTAATCAAATGAAACAGAAAATGCACACCAAAGTTCTTGCAGAGGTGCAAATGCCAGGAAGGGACAGCAATCTAAAAAAAATAAATAAATAAAAAGCATAGCACACTCAGAGGGCTGATGTCCAAATGCTTTTTAAAATGTTTTAATTACCCTTCGGCAAAAAGCCTTCATCAGATCATTTTTCTTGCTTTAGACCACAGTACCAGCCCAGGTGCTCCCAAAGTGAAGTCACCCAGTGAGATCAGCCCACTCTACAATGAAAATATATATATATATAAAAAAAACTAGAAAAAATATATTTATGGTTCTGTTTAGCTGTGCATATGACTGAAAGGTTTTCATTTTTCATTCCGCATTTCATTTCATCATCATTTCTTTCTGTAAAGCACTTTGAATTACTTTGTGTACGAATTGTGCTGTATAAATAAATTTGCCTTGCCTTTTCTTGCCTACATATAAACATTCTCATAAAATACAAAAATAGAAAAAAATAGTTTGAACATGTCACAAAAAGCATCTTAGCTCAAAGCCCACATGAAGTCGGTGAGGAGTCTTAAGTTGGTGAATCCAGAAGTGCTTTCTTATTGACAGAAGCATTTCAAGATTCCCACATCTAGGGGGCAGTTTTACATATTCAATGCCAATATATCATAAGGAAGAAACAGGATAGTAGTAATCTACAGGCTTAATACCATACTGTGGAATCCATAAAAGCATTTGACGGACCTTCCACCAGAAAAGTTACATAATGCACCTTTAACTGACAGTGTACCCACCATGGGAGTGAAAAAAATAGTTCTAAAAAAGTCCGCCATAAGTCAGAGAGCTTCTTCAGTAAGATCATGTCTTATTGATAAGATCAAAGACGACACACTGATTCAAGATGATGGAACAAACTAAAGACTCCAGAGCAAGAACTGTCACATAGAACTTAGAAACAGATGGGTACCACATTGGGGAAAAAGGCCGACCTAATAAAGTGGCCACCCAGGACTGCTTATGACGGCAGTATTTCAGAATCACACAGTACTCCCATGGTTCTGTCCAGCCATCTGCCCAACAGTTAGCCAATTTCTTTTGTCAGATTTCTAGGCCAACTAAAATATAGCCTACTGAGATAAAGCTCCTCCTAAAACTGGAAAATCAGTTCAGTTCTAGCAATCACAGCCCATTCAGCTTGAAAATACATCTCACTATCGCTGTGTCCAAAATTTTTACTGTCTAAAGATTTCTTGAGAAAGACATGTCCATAATGTGAGCAGCTTTGTGTAGTATAAACACCTGCAGACCCATTGAAATAGCTTTTATAGTCTACTGAGGTTGAAATTAAAGTATTTTATGGTCCTCGAACCTAGCTAGTTGTTGTTAGCATTACTGTGATAGCAAATCTCTGCACCTTTGAAAGTTGTGAAAAGCATTCATTGTGCTAAATAATTAGGATTAGAAATGAGGAATAAGTAATAATAATACATTAAGTAATACAGCTGCAAACAGTTTTTCAAATTTTTAAGACAGAAAAAATAAGAGATGGGAACTTCTTTCAACTTTGATTTACAGTTTAGTGCAACTGAGGACATCTGCTGCACAGCTCACTGGGATCCTGCACGTTCACTTCACCCTGAGTCAGAAGGATACCAGTGCTATGGAAGACCTCTTGCATTGTGCCAAGGCCCAAGAAGCCTATTCCATCTGGACTTAATGACTTCAGATCAGTTTGACATCTGATGTCAAGAAAGTGTTTGAGAGACTTGTTCTGGCTCAGCTCAGACCCCTGATGGCACATTCCCTGGAACCTCTACAATTTGCCTATCAGTGCCATTTAGGCGTTGAAGATGCAGTAATCTGTCTCCTTCACTGGGCTCACTCACATCTGGATGGTGTTAAGGGTTTTGTGAGGATACTGTTTTTCTTCAGTGTCTTTAACACAATCCAGCTCTTTCTGATGAGTGAGAAGCTGCTCAGGATGGGTGTCAGATCCTCTATTGTCTCCTGGATTCCTGACCACCTGTGAAGCAGGCCTCAGTACATGCAATAGGGAGCACCCTGTCTGATACAGTGGTCAGTAATGTAGGAGCTCCCCAGGGTACAGTCCTGTCTCCGTTTCTGTTCACTCTATACACCTCTGATTTCCAGTACAGCTCAGAGTCTTTCCATCTGCAGAAGTTCTCCGATGACTGTGCAGTGGTTGGGTGCATCGGAGATGATCAGGAGCTGGAGTACAGGACACTGATTGCAGATTTGGTGGAGTGGTC
This sequence comes from Odontamblyopus rebecca, assembly GCA_030686955.1. NCBI lineage: Eukaryota > Metazoa > Chordata > Actinopteri > Gobiiformes > Gobiidae > Odontamblyopus > Odontamblyopus rebecca. Next base: position 8,960,747 of record CM060655.1, read on the forward strand.
CCAGGCAAACCATCTGCTCCTGAATGTTGACAAGACCAAAGAACTGGTGACTGACTTCATGAGAAAGAGAACACCAGTGGAGGCCATCACCAACCAGGGCCATGATGTGGAAATAGTGGACTGCTACAATTACCTTGGAGTCCATGTGAACAACAGACTGGACTGGAGGGATGACTGTAATGCTGTGTAAAAGAAGGGCATGAGTAGACTCTACTTCCTAAGAAAGCTCAGGTCTTCCAATGTGTGAAGCAAGTTACTGGAGATCTTCTACCAGTCTGTGGTGTCCAGCGCCCTGTACTTCACTGTGGTCTGATGGGGGAGACAAACTGCACTCCATCATGGACACTCCTGCTCACCCACTGCACCAGACTATAGAGGGACAGATAAAACTCCCTACAACTGTACAACAACTCACCCACTGCACCAGACTGTAGCGGTACAGAGGAGCTCATTCTCCAACAGGCGCCTACAGCTCTGCTCAAACAGTGAGAGATACAGGACTATATTCATACCACACTCTGTTCATACAACTGTATAACTCTCAACTCTGTTTGTTGGTTCTAATTTTTCTTGTTTGAAATATTCCACCGTACTCACCATGATACCATGTTCGTTTTGACAAATAAGGACAATACACTCTTCTAATTGGTCAACCTGTCTGTCAATCCCATTTGACCTTTTTGCCTTATGACTATGAATCTAGTATCAATTTCAATATACAAATGCAGGTCAATCATCATCTGCTGGCACTTAGACTGTATAAAGGAGTGAACTAAAGGACCATGGTGTAACCCATAGTGGAAATTTGGAGGCGAGTTCCACATTAGGAAAAGTCATTTATTTACAGACAAAACAGTGAAATAAAAACACCAGAATCAGACCAAAATGTAAAGTCGATTAGAGCCAGAGTCAATGGAGCCCATGCTTATTTCCTATTTAGATCGTGTCGGCTAGCGGTTTAGCTACGTCCATTTACAGACCACATGATGGATTAGCTGTAACCCACTTGACTCATGCCAGATACGTGTTCCACTCTAAATTGAGTTCTACACATGATCAATCTGAAAGGCTCTTGCTGAAAGTTACGGGGAATGTCAAGACTAATATTTGAATTGTATTTGTCAAAGCATCACAACAGTGGAACAAGGCTAAAAATCAAACTTTTGGTTGACACAGACAACTTGCCTGTTCTACAAATGCTCCCCAAAAAGAGCTTCCCTTCTGCCCATTTTTCACATACAGTATTTTCTCTAAAATAGACTGAAGTACATCTGTCAGCATTTATTTTCAAAATTAATGTTTAAAATATCCAAAAAAAGAGTGTGCTCCCTGCTTGTAAATTGTTGTTTCATTTGGGTGGAAGTTTGTGATTTACTTGCTGTAATTTTCAACTTTTAACTACATTTTTCTTCAACTTGCACTTGAAAGATGTGAAACTCCGATAAATATTTACAAATACTATCTCATCAATGTAATTACTTTCACTTTAATCATGATCTACAGTTTTTCGTAAGTTCACTGCTTGTGTTCTTGATAGCTGTCAGAGAGTCAGATGCCCCGGTCTAGTGGGAGGAGTGGAAGCCATCTTTCATGATGGTTTATTCATCAACATTTGGCCTGCTGCTAGTTATGCCTCATTTGTGGATCTTACCCTTAGCCTCGCTCTTCCCTCTTGAATGAACCAAAGATCTGACAGATTTATCATTCAGCACGCCGCCTGCCTTCCTTCTACTTTTCAATTGCCACCCGTCTTGTAGAGTTTGAACTCTGACAGAGATAAAGCGATCAGCCATTGACCTATTTTGCAACATATTCAGTTTGAATTCTAACATAAAAATATTTCACCACTTTAGATATCGCACCATATTTGACCTACTTCTCACTTGCGGCACAGACATCACAGCATCAAGTTTCTTCTATAATTTTCTTTCTGAACATTTCTGCTCACAATTGACGTTAGAGTGGAAGAAATTCTTGATACAGGATACAAAAGTAATGGTAAAGTTACCACGTGTTTTTTTTCCGCTATTTTGTCAGTCAAAAAAATCCTATTCATAATATCGAGCCTGGTTCCAAATTTGCTCTTGTAATCATTAGCATCGCGAGGTATGGGTGACGTCACACTCGCTTAGTCCACTTTTTTATACAGTCTGTGGTTTACAAGCACTTTTGTCAAGTCTCAGAGACCAGAGTGGAGTTTTGCTGTGACACTAAAGCTTATAACTCTTAGAATGGCAATGAGCACTTTCTGACTATCAGACATAAGATGAAGACAGCACACAGGGGACTTATTCTGACCCAAAAAGCTGCTTATACAATATATGTTTACTGGAGGGAGAAACATTTACACAAACACATGCTTTTCTCCATGGAGATGTTTTTGCCTTGCCTGGAATGTTTCACAGTATGGCATTAAACCTTTCTATCTTCATGGAGACCAAACCAGACCAAGTTAGATCTGTGTTTGTTAGCTATAAAATCACCTATAATTGAATAAATGTAAGTAGAGCTGTTTAATGTCATACTGCACTGGAAATAACAATATCTAGGTAAGTTAAAATGACTTAAATTAAGAACATTTTACTTTATTTGATTAGATTCATCTTGACAAGTAAAATGATCTGCCAATGGAATAAGTTTTTGTTTTTTTTTAAATTCAAGCAACATTTGATTTTTTTTTTCTTATTTTAAATGCAAAAAGTTGTTGTCTTTCTTATTTTAAGTGTGGCAAGATGTATTTTCATGTTTTAAGTACAAAAATCTTACCGCACTAGCAGATCATTTTACTTGTCAAGTGAAATTTACTCAAATCATGGTAAAACTTTCTTAATCCAAGTCATTTTAGCTTGACTAGATTTTGTTCTTTGCAGTGTGTGGAACATTCCAGGCAGAGCAATGACATATCCATGGAAACAAGCAGGTGACAGGCTCCTAACCAAAAAGTGACACAGTGCATCTTTAAGTATTATGAGAATTTGCAAAGCGTTCTGTCCAGCGCCTTCACTGTAACTGGGAGCCACACTTACCCACATTAGCCTCTCGCCATTTGCTTTCATTGAAACCAGAATTGATTTTTAAATCCTTCTTCTGAATTACCAGGTTCTTGTAGAGGCCAAGATTCATTATGTTTTTAAGAGCTCAGCGTGCTTTACCATCCTAATAGAGTTCTTCAGACCCAGGAAGAGGTGTCACTGGTGCTGGCGAAACACACTCAGAAACCTGAATTAGCCCAGACCCTTAAACCCTGTGCCAGCAACACAGTATCTTATAATTGAGCTCGTAGCTGTTGTTCGTATTTCTCTATTCTGAGAGTTTCACTGAAGCTGTCAGGTAATATGTCTTTTCACCTCAAGTGTCCATACTTCCTTTTCATACTACCTGTATTTTGCCAAGCTGTCAGCATGGTGGTAAAACTTATTATAATCTTAGAAATTACTACTATTTTAAGTGCTTCATTATGTAAATGAAAAGCATCCACATGCCACTGCTCTTGACGAAATCAGATTAAGTTACCGTTTTAACCCTTAAATACTTGAGACATTTTTTGCTAGTTTTTGTCTGCCTGGTCTTTCTGTGTATTAATGCAAATAGAATCTCAACCCTTTCAAATACAGAAAAGTTAAAGACATCTTTTTTTTCAGGACAACTTGGGCTATCATATAATAATTGATGAGTTCATGTCAGAGAAAGAAATTAATTTGTTTAATAACTTTATACACAGAAGAAAAAACTAAACGGAAATTATTTTTTAAATATTTAGATAAAAAAAACCCACAAAGATAAATAATGAATAAGCCTTTTGATTCTCAAATATAATTCTCAGAGGCCCTTCCTGTGGGGGAAGGGGGGGGGGGGGGGGGATTTGCTTTTGTCAAAGAATCCTCCATTTGCAGCATTTACAGCATTGCAGACCTTTGGCGTTCTAGCTGTTAATTTGTTGAAAGATGAAAGAAAAGAAATTTCACCCCACACTTCTAGAAGCTTCTCCCACAAGTTGGATTAGCTAGATGGGCACTTTTTATGTACCAGACAGTCAAGCTGCTCCCCCAACAGCTCAGTGGGGTCTGTCCATAACATTTCTTTCCAATCTTCCTCTGTCCAGTGTCTGTGCTCTTTTGCTCATATTAATCTTTTTCTTTTATTGGCCAGTCTCAGATATGGCTTTTCCTTTGCCACTCTGCCCTGAAGCTGCATCCCGGAGTCGCCTCTTCACTGTAGATGTTGACACTGGCGTTTTGCAGGTACAATTTAATGAAGCTGCCAGTTGAGGACCTGTGAGGCATCTATTTCTTAAACTAGAGACTCTAAGGTACGTATCTTCTTGCTCAGTTGTGCAGCGGGGCCTCCAGCTTCTCTTTCTACTCTGGTTAGAGCCTGTTTGTGCTCTTCTCTGAAGGGAGTAGTACACACCGTTGTAGGAAATCTTCAGTTTCTTGGAAATTTCTTGCATGGAATAGCCTTCATTTCTAAGAACAAGAATAGACTGGACCATAGTATAGTTTGTAGAGCATGTGCGTAATCTTTGTGTATATGTCATTGTACAGGTTGCGTGTATAGGTTTATTTATTTATATTTTTGTTATTTGGCATTATTTTTCCTTGATTATACCCACCGTTGTTTTCATTACATGTAACTAACCTGTAGTAGCTCTTTGGCTGCCCTGATGGGATGTTATGGTCATTTGTGCATCTGATTGGCCGAGAGACCGACACAGGACATGTCACAGGACGTTGTCATTATTTACATCAGAAATCAAAATGGAGGTCTACGATGAAAAGTTACTCTTTGTTATATCATAAAATGTAAAAATAATCACGTTACTGCACACCTACCACGGTGAAAATGGATTAAACCTCACCGGAAATAACGCTGGACTTTACGCTGGTGGTGAAAATGTTTTTGAAAGGATATATTTGTCCTGAGCCCATCGTAGATCGTCCAAAGGGTAAAGCTTCCAAACAAAGTTTTCTTCATTAGAATCCTTTGCATGGTTTTTGAGTTATTTTAAAAAATGCTGACCGATGGTGGCGAGAACTACGCAGATTCTAAGGGTTAATTATTCCTATCCATATTATGTTGCATTTACTTGTATTTACTTACTTTTAACTTCCCATGGCAACTGAGTGGATAGCCGCTTTTGTGGTTGCATGACTAGGGATGCAATGATATTCAATATAATATTAAATCGTTCTATTCAATACACATGTTTGGTCGATATGAATACATACCATACATACTTTGTGTTGTAATTTATTTTGGTCCAAAAGGAAAACAGTTATTTGAGTGTCCTGCTCAGATGCTGCAGAAAACAGCTCCATAGTGACTTACAGCTGAAATATTGTAACAGAGGTGAGTTTTATCTTTCAGTCACTTTTTACTTTTATTTCACTTTTAAATACTTTAGAATCACTTTTGCCTTTACAACGGCTTCAATCAAATGTGCTCGTAAAGGCACACACGACGCAACTCATGATATACGATCTTTTTCTCACACTATCTCATAAGTTTTAGTCAGAAAATGGTAATTTCTCTGTAACATAACATGGTTTGAGTGCCCAAAAAGAGGATGGGAGAGCACATGGTGTCTGTAAGAGCACAGACTGTAGAGGGCAGTGTGGGAGGAGCTACGTACTGTCTTTGCTGGAGGAGGCAGAGCAGTGTGGACACAGGCCTGAGGCCTGTGCACCCAGTGAGAGGACTCAGAAGGAGGAAAAGAAATAATCAAAATCATCAAAGAAGGAAAAGTCTGATAGTATAACTCCACATCCACTCTATATTAAGAGGAGACTGACTGTATTATGAAATATAAAATAGCCTGAGAAAGCTCTGTTCTTATTTTCACTGAATAAAAAATCACTGAACCAAAATGAACTCAAACCCTTCACATATAAACTCTAACTTTACAGTAGTTGTGCTGTGCTACATCATATTTGCATCTTAAAACATATCTAAATTGAATTGATGTGACCCGTGTATCGAGATATGTATTGTATCGTGGGAAAACCGTATTGTTGCACCTCTAATACACACTGAGCAGTTTTAAAATTCATATCATGGGATTTTAACCCAACTAAGAAGTGCAGCATGTGCAGTTTAAAGAACACAAGGGACTGTTGGATTTTGTGAAATGAGCTGTTTGTTTTTCCCATATCCACAGACACTGAGCTAGTTATGGACATTTGAGATGCTACAGGCTTTTTACATCACTTGGAGCAGCAAATGTGGCAGAAGACCTTCCAGAAGAAACACTTTGAGGGATGAACTATTTCCTCACAAAGCCTCTAATAATGTTATATAATCTATAGTCTATAAAAGAGCCATCTTCACCTCTTCAGTCGTGGGTTAAGTGAAGTCTGCTGGTTCTGTCCTGTGGGTTGGTCTTCATGCTGAGGTCATCGTCTGTCTCTGTCCTCCACTCATGTCTCTCCCTGGTGATGTCCTGGGGTTGTTTACACGTGGACTCTCCTGATTTCACTTCCTGCCCTTTGTGAATGATGTGGTGACATTTCAGTTTGGGCATTTCTGGTGTTCAGTGACCATTAGATCAGTTAGTCTGTGGCTGCTCTGTGTAAACAACCTAAGCACTATAAATATCATGGTGAATAATTTGTGTATAATGCATAAGGTTAGGTGAGAAATGACTTTGGACCACTGGAAATCATTTAAAATAAACAAGTTCTGTTTTTCATATTTTAAGACAGTATAAATCAGGTACAGCTTTACGATCCTAACACACTAAATGAAACTCCTCAAAATTACTATTATTTGCTAGAAGGAGATGTCACATTTTCAACCCATAACTTTTTAAAAGGGCTTATATTACACTATTTTCTCATAAGTGCTATTATGTTTCCTCACCAAAAGCATTTATTTAGCAGATTCAGGCTGAGTTCTTCTCCCAAACGGAAAACAAGCATTTGGATTTCAACCCTGGAATCTCTGATCTCTACTGAACTAAAGGTAAAAGGAGCTGTTAACTTGAAAACATCAGCTTCATGACATCATAAGGTGGAACAGTGCATTTTGAGCTTAGCTGTAGACATTCTAATAAAAAGGGTTATTCAATGTGTGAATGAAACAACTCCAGATATGTTTTTGAGGAGGTAACAACATTCTAACATGGCTTAAAGCTCAAAAAGGTCAATTTTGTGTAATATATGACCTATAATGTCAAACTGGTGGAATTGTTCTGACTTAAAGTTGGCTGAGAAACAGACCGGCTGATGAGTGTGGAAAGCAAATATCGAGCACGGATTACTCAAATGCCAAAACATACAAATACTTTGTTTGCAAAGATGCAGTTGTCTAAATAATAATTAAAAAAAACCTTTCAGACTTCAACTGAATTTGCTTTTGGTGCATTTTATATTTACAAACGCTTAAACAGCTAGCATCGGGACCGAAATAAACACACTCTTTCTCTGTGGGGCTATCAAAAAAGTCAGCTGTCTTCATCCTGCCATTTTCCACAGCTACATTTGCATTTTCAATACGCAAGGTTTAAGAGCTCAGGCCCTCAGAATGGGATTTGCTCATTGATTCCCTTTGGCGTCATTACCTGGAGCTTGTTATGGCCGGGCTAGTGGTCAGCGGAGGATTTAAACGCAGACATCACATCTCCAGAGACGCTCCTGCCTCACGGAGAGCTCCAACTGCACCGGCCGCTGTCAATAAATCCTGGCTGGCAGCAAGCGCACAGGAACAGGCTAATGGGCGTCTACGTGCACAGAGAGAATTTTTCAACTGTCAATGCTAAGAACACATTGATTTGCATAGACCAGAGCTCCACGCAGGTTCAGGCGAAGTTGGTTATGCGTATGCGGCGACTGTAACTACGCATAATTAGACTTAAGAAAGCACAAAAGAAAGCTTAAAGTGCTTAATGTTGTGATCTTATTAAAAACATAACTGGAGCTGTGTTTTGTTTCATTCACACATCTGAGTAACCTTGCATTATTTGTCTGTCCACCTCTCCAAAGCTAAAAACACTATTTTCCACCTTGTGATGTCATGTAGTGGTAGTTTTTAAATTACTTTTTACAGGTACTTTTTACCTGTAGTTCAGTAGAGATTGGCAATTCCAGGGTTGAAATTTTCCAAATGATTCTATTATTGTGGTATTTATCTATTTTACGGGTGGGACTTGACCCCCAAAGCAACATTTATTTTCTGTAAATGAATTCTAGTGGATGACTTAATCAAATAATACACAGAGGTGTTAAGCTTCTTCAGTGTGAAGCAAATTGGCGTTTTATGTGGAAGTTAAGAACTTGCCCCCATCACTACACTAGTTTGTTGCTTTGACATTCTCACTACCACAGCGAGATCTCCACCGAGGCAACACTGATCTGTGCCGTTTTTTGGCTTCTGACAGTATTCAACCACCTCTAGCAACGGACTTTAGCTTCAAACATGCCAGAGTTCCCCTTTAAAGTCAGGAAAAATGTCTTGAAAAAATAAATTGCATTTCATTTCAAAATAGTAGACAAAGGTAAGGTCCATGTCCAAATCTGAAGAGACTATAGTTAAAGTGCCATTTCACTTAAGTTGTTGCATTCTAAATGTACAGTAGTAGTTTTGCATTTAAATGGTATTGTAGGGTTGAGGTGCTTCTGTGTTTTGCAAACTCTTTTCTGCACAGTTCACAATAAACAACGCCTTTGTCAATACTTTCATCAGGTCGTTTTTTGAATAGAAATTTACCGTCCAGCAGACCTAGAGCACTTTCATGCTCCATTGGTCAGAACTGTGTGCATCAGTATAATTGGCGTACCAGGACATGGTGCACTGACAAAAGTTCTGCGTTGTTTGGCAAATTCAGATCAAATTAATTCATATTGTTAATGCATTATTTTCTTTGTAATTATTTAATCGTAATGTCCCACTCCTACTTTTTACCTGAAGTTAATTATTATTCACTATTTAGTTTAATACTTTCCAGCATTGCCTGGTATTTATTTATTTATAATGATGCCATTGTTTGTCCTCCATACTTCACCTAACAGTTACGTAGCACCCTTTTAAGAACATACATGGCCAGAATGGGTCATTTTTCAAAAGGAAAAGCAGATGCTGCAGAATACAAAGGAGAGATGTGAGATGCAGACAAGAGCGCAGCTCGAGGATGGGGCTGGAGTTATCGCCGTGTTAATGGGTTAAAAATGGAAACGTGTGGACATGTATGTGGTGGCACACAGCTTCTTTAGTCACACAATGGAGGAGCTGAGAGATCATTACCAGCACCCATTTCTCCTGCTGCTGCCAGGGCTTACAGAGGTCCCTGTGTCCATCAGCGCTTCACATTTAATCCAATTTTCACCCCAACCTGTCTAATTTTCTAAAAGGATCATCTGAACTTTGATCCATTTTATGTAATGTATCAAAAGCTGCAGATAAGTTTGCTTTTTGCCATCTCCATCCAGTCAGTAATTGGGCATGTAACAGCTTAGGCTACTCATTTCACTGATTTAAGGGGCCCATATTGCGACGTTTTCTGATTAATGTTCTAATGTTTCCTTAACAAAAACATACCTGGAGTGGTGTTTCATTCACACATGTTTAGCCTTGCATGTTTAGGTTGATCATAAGGTGTGACAGAGCATTTTGTAAACAGGTCACTCAAACATTTGTGAATGAAACAAAATACAACTCTAATCTTGCTTATTAAACCTAGCTAGTCTGGTTATTTCATTTTGGAGAAGATTATACTTACTATATATACGTTTTTACTTCCTGACTGGACATGGTCCCAAGCAACCATAAATGTAGTTAATATGATTAACTTAGGTTTAGAAGCAGAACCATGCCTCAACCGCCCTCGCCTCCTCTCCAGCGAATCACAGCTCACTTCTACCACACCTCAGTTTCCGAGAAGCCTATTTGTAGCAGCCTATCCCGGCAACCCAGTTTGTCCCGAATAACTTGACCCCACCCTCCAAACCCCCATCTGTTCACTTCCAGACATAAGACGCCTACTAGGGGGGCCCCGTTCCTGCTGGGCCATGTGAAGATTGAGACTGAACCCCCACCCTGAGTCTCAACCCAGCCGACCCGCCTCGTCTCCATATAGTAAACTCTTTTCTCTTCACACATGTGTTGTTGGTGTGGTTCTTGCTACTGAATGTTAATGTAAATTCTGTTTTGATGATATAGGGAGAGGTATTCCGTTTTAAAACTCACTGCTACTCTTCTTGTACTTTCCTTGTCAGCATTTTTCCACAAACTGTCACTTCAGTGATGCCAAAGTATGATAAATATATTTACTATCGTCCCAAACCAAAAAATAATTAGAAACACATGAAAATCTGTAATATATAATTGGACAAAACTGACTTCAATTTACTGTTATTGATACCGAGCAGTGACATCAGGCTGGGGTGTTTTACATGTATGTGTATTGGTGGAATATTCAGCCATTTCCATATAGACATGCACACATTAGCAAACACTGCCAAATACTTTTTTTTAGTTTTTAGTTTTAAGTCTGTCTGAAAGCTATAAATAAAATACAAAATGGGTTTAAACAACACATCTTGAGGAGTTTGATTTTCAAAACGCTGAGAGTGACTAACTGAAAAACGGGTGGCTAAATCTAGCTTGTGACTGTGAGATTATTTCAGAGGGACTTGTTTAACAGTAAAAATTCAGGTCAACAGTTGTAGTTTCAAATAACTCAGTTCTTTCTGGTCTCAGACAGAGCAGTGCGTACAGTTATCATCATACCCCCAAAAGAATAAGGATGACATCAGCTGAAAAGTATCGGTACATTGCTTGACACTGTGATAATTCTGCTGCACTAATCAGACTTAATATAATATGTGCAAATTGGCCACTTGACCACAATGTTAACGCAATAAAAAAATATATGAAATGAAGTAAAACCATAAAGCGTATTTACAATCAGATGGCCTCAGGGGATGTTTTTGGATGATTTCTTGGCAAACCTCAAAAAGCTTATATTGGCATTTTAATGTTATTTACTTGTCCTTGAGTCACATCTGATTCTCCACTAGAAGAAGCGATCAGTGAACTCCCGTCCATGTCCATGCAAGACTCTGTGCGCTTTTGGTGTTACCCCATTAAAAACGTACCCAGAGTTGGGTTTTGTTGCATTCACAGATGTTTGAGTGACCCGTTTATTAGTCTGTCTACATCTACAAAGCTCACAATGCTCTGTTGCACCTTGTGATGTCATGGAGTGGTAGTTTTCAAGTTAACACTTACCTTTTACCTTGGCAATTTACCTTGGAGATGGGCTATTCCAGGTCTGAAATCATCCAAATGATTCTAGTGAAAGTGTATGGAGTTTAAAAACACAGTGGAGCACTTCCACGACATGACATCACAAGTTGGGACAGAGTGTTTTCAGTTTGAGAGAAGAACTCAACCTAAATATGCAGGGTTTGTGTGAGGAAACAACATTATATCATAGATCAGAAAACAGTGTACTATGAGCCCTTTAAAGACTGTACTTAAAGACGGTAATTTAAAGCGTAGCACAGTGGATTAGATTCTCTCAGTTGGCAACAGTGGAGATGTGTATCACCATTAGCAAAGTGACGCTAATAAACAGATGAGCTACTATATCACAGTGAATTTAATTTAACTACTTAGATGATAGGAGTGAGAGAATCATCCAGAGAGGTTTACTCAAACAAGCATGAATAAAACAAAATTAGAGTAGCTTTTGCGTTGCAAAAATCTTAACCAGCCTTGCCTGGGAGTAAACTGATTCTCTTAAAGCTGCATTGTGTAACTTTTCTGGCGGAGAGCCCATCAAATGCTTTTATTCCCATGGAGATGCTATTGCTTTGTCTGGAAGGATTCACAGTATGGTATTAAACCTGTCTATCTTTATGGAGACCAAACGAAACCAAGTTACAGGTCAGATCTGTGGAAAGGCGGCATGCTCACAGTCAGAATGTCTGTTTTTCTAGGTATTTGTAAGCTATAAAACCACCTGTAACTGAATAAATGTAATGTAGAACTGTTTAATGTCATACTAATCCCAAAACGTTCATGTTATCTTCTTATGTACATTAACTTCTTGGGTTCTTTTTAAAGACTACTACTACTACTAAGTACGAGCCAGCTTCAGAACTGTCACCGCCGTTGATGTAGGGATGGTTAGCCTTTCAGGTCGCTCAGACTGTCATATCCATATCCATAAAAACAAGCAGGTGACAGAGGTGTAAGAAGCCAAAAAATGGCACAGATCAGTGATGCCTCAGGGAGATCTCGCTGTGGCAGTGAGTCTGTCAAGGCAACAAACTAGCGTGGTGATTGGAGCAAGGTCTTAATTTCCATGTGAAACGCCAAGCTGCTTCACACTGAAGAAGCTTAACACTACTTTAACCCATCTTACAACAGCCACGAGTCTAACAAACAAAACGCTCTGCCTGCCTCACTCATTAGTGTCTGGAAACATTATAAAATAACTTTATAAGCAGCCTTAGCTTTACCTTTGCTGATTTCCCACTGCACATGTGAAAGCCCAAAAGATTCGACCACCAACTCCAGCGGCGGGGAGCTGCATGAAGCAACAAGTGAGGATCGACTACTGACGGTGAAGAAGAATGGAAACTGAAAGTTGTTGAAAGAAAATGGTTCTGGAATGTATTTTTTTAGTGTTTTTCAAAAAATATAATTCACTCGTAAATAAATGGGATTAGAAACGACATCGACAATCGAGTCTTTTGGGCTTTCACAATGCGCAGTGGGAAATCAACAAAGGTACAAAGGCTGCTTATAAAGTTTTTAAAAATGTTTCCAGACCACTAATGAGTGAGCCAGGCAGAGCGTTTTGTTTGTTAGACTCGTGGCTGTTGTAAGATGGGTTAGAAAGTGGTGTTAAGCCTCTTCTGTGCAAATTGGCGTTTTATGTGGAAGCTAAGAACTTGCCCCCATCACTACACTAGTTTGTTGCCTTGACAGACTCACTACCACAGCAAGATCTCCGCCGAGGCAACACTGATCTGTACTGTTTTTAGGCTTCTGACAGTATTCAACCACCTCTAGCAATGGACTTTAGCTTCAAACGTGCTGGAGTTCTCCTTTAAAGAATTGATTTTATAAGATCCTTTAACAGCTATCTCTGGTTTATTGAAATACATTCTGTCATTTTACACCAGTCCATCTTTGAATGTCAGGTCATGAGATTTGCCTGATTTTGGTTAAATGACTAAGTGGCTGTGAGTTCATTGTCTGACATTAAATAAAATGCTGATGACATTAAGAGGCTGAGTGACAGGTCCCAGCGCTCGCTTTGGCTGCTGTCACACGCATTTAAAACACAAAGCAGCTGTGGCATTTATGTTTCATCTCATGCTTCAAATCACATTTCAATATCCGTTAGTTTCCTGTGATTGATAGAAAATAAGTAAATACGCTCTGAACAGGTTTGACAGCGTATATTTAGGCTTTTTGAACTCTGAGTGATACTGTTATCCCCCACACCTCCCCTTGAAACGATCGTGTTCATTGTGTAGTGATTCTTACCAAATGTTGCTGACTTCATGGTTTCAAATTACACTGTTTATCGTCAACATTTGTCTATTCTTTTATATTTTATTTGTTAAACATGCACTGTGTAATTTTTTTTCACCTTCTTGTTTCAATGGACGTGTCATTGCTCTGCTTAGAATGTTCCACAATATGACATTAAACAGAGCTAACTTACATTTATTTATTTACAGGTGGTTTTATAGCTCAAAAATATCTAGACATTCTAGGCATTCTGACTGTGAGCGGGGTCGCTTCTCCACAGATCTGACCTGTAACTCAGTCTAATTTGGTCTCCATGAAGACAGACAGTACACTGTGAAACATTCCAGACCCTCCAACAGAAAAGTTTCACAATGCACCTTTAAAGAGAACGCAAGTAAGATGTACTTTTATGAACAATTGCATTTTGGGTAATTCTGTTTCTGTCAATGTCTTGCATTTCAGGCTTGAGTGTTAAAAATATCTGTTCCGCTTATTCTCTATCCCCTCCCACACCTCTGTACTTCCTGTATCATTTATTTATTTTTATGCACTGTTCAAATGTTACAGTCATTATTAAACTATAAATCCATATGAATGAAAACTGAATGCTTGCTACAGGGAAGTTTTGCAGTTTTGAACAGGTAGGCAATAGACTTGTCTTTGTAGGTAATAAACCAAAATGTGAAATAAGAATTTATGTACATACCAGTGAAACGTTTGGACACACTTTTTCATGTATTTTCTTCTTTATTTTCATGATTATTTACATTGTAGATTCTTACTGAAGAGATCAAATCTCTGAATGAACAAATATGGAATGTAACAATCAAAAAGTACACTTGAAATATCTAAAACTTGTTTTAGACTTAAAAAAAAAAAAAACATAAAAAGTTAAATAGCAATAGCCACTTTGAAGCCTGGTTTGAACTTTTGGCATTTCTTAATCCTGAGGCACAGCTGTGAAGTTCATGACAGAAGGTCAATTGTTTGCAGCTCTGCAGAAAAGGCAAATGGTAGATTTGAATTTAAAATGAAAATTATATATAAAAAAAATCGAGGTGAGTTATTTAAGTTTTTTTTCTTTCGGGTTACTATTACACAGTTGTCTTGTGTATATAAAATGTATAAAGCAGTAGAGGTAAAGAAAAAGAACACTGAATGTGGGCAGCAGTAGCTCGCGGCTCAGTAAGAGTGTTTGTTCACTGATCATTGGTTGAGTGGTCAGATTCACTGACCCACAGGTTGGCGGTGCGATTCCAGCTCCCACACATAAATGCTGTTGTTGTGTCCTTGGGGAAGACACTTAATCCACCTTGCCCCCAGTGGTGTGTGAATGTGTGTGTGAGTGTGCGAGTGGTTCCTTGATGTAAAGTGGTTTGAGCGCCTTGAAGGTGGAAAAGCGCTGTGTAAAGATGTGGCCATTTACCATGAGAGGTGTGTCCAGACCTTTGACTGGTCCAGTGCTATGTTTTATATAAGTTTAATAGTACAGTCTACTAAATATTGAAAAAATAATGTTTTCCTAAAATGTGCATGACGTAACTTTGCTGGTGAAGGGTCTGCCACCTGCCTGTCTATAAGAAAGGAAATTGCTTTGTCTGGAATGTTTCACAGAATGACATGAAATGTATCTATCTCCATGGCGACAAGTAGGTGATTCCTCCAGACCAAGTTACAGGTCTGTGTAAAGGCAGCCGAGCTCACTGTAAGAATGTTTTTCAAGATTGTAGTTTTTCCCTCCCGGTCTACCCTCCTCTCAACAATTAACCCACTATAAAATCATTAAATTGACTTTATTCAATTAACATTTTTGCATACTTAGCACAAACTCCTAATTTGCATCTAATGATATCGCTCTGCTAATTCAACGACAAAGAGACTCCCGCTCGTGCAGTACCCTACAGTGGTACCGGGCTGGTCTTGGCTTCCCCGCTGCACTCTTCTCTGTCAGCCTGTTGCTAAGAATCATTTCACATGGAGATGTCAGGATGACAGACTGTGCACGGTAGTGGGCCAACTTTTAACCACTAAAACAGTTATTTCTCAAGCAGCGGGGTGGTGGAGAGACAAAAAGGTAGTGCAGGCTCGTAATTACTTTCTAAGGGCCCATTAGAGTGGAGGAGAGCAGCCCTGATGTAATATAACACACACGGCTGCACCAAGTCACTTAAACAGCCAAAACTGTTGTGGCCACTGTGAAGTCAAGGAGCGGGGCACGCAGTTCAAGCCTTAAAAACAAAGCAGACTCCAGTTGTTTAAATCTTTGTTTAGATTTTAAGTACTTTATAGTGCAGTGTACAAGAGTAAAGGTAAAGGTCCTGTATTAGGCAAAATTGAGTCTTGTGAGCTTTAATCCGTCTTAGAAGTTATTTCCTCCTCAAGAGCATAGCTGGAGTTGTGTTTTGTTCCATTCACATGTTTGAGTAACTTTTTATTATTCGTCTGTTTACGTCTCCAAACCTCAAAATGTTCTGTTCCACCTTGTGATGTCATGAAGCGATACCTTCAGGTCAATTATCCAGATGATCCTAGTAGAAGTATATGGAGTTTAAAGTTTGGAGTTTCATTTACACATGTTAAACACACAAACACTGCATATTTAGGTTAAGAGAGAATACTTTTGCCTCAACACTCAACACCTTCTGATGTCATGTGGTCATACAGGCATTGCTCCACTGCGTTTTTAAACTCCTTACACTTTCACAAGAGCAGGGGTCTCCAACTTATAGCTTGGAAGTTACCAATAGCTCTCCACCCCCTTCCAAGTAGCTCACCAAAGGATTTCTGGATTACCGTATTTTTCGGACTATAAATCGCACTGAGTATAAGTCACACCAGCCAAAAAATGCGTAATGAAGAAAAAAACATATATAAGTCGCACTGGACTATAATTCACACTTTTTTGGGGGAAATTTATTTTATAAAATCAGAGACCAAGAACCAACATTTCATCTTGAAAGGCAAGTTATAGAAATTATAGTAATAAAAACAATCCAATCCATGTATCATTCGTTCATTCATTTTTCAATATAGAACCAAAAATAAGAAAACATCAAAACATCTCTTTTCTTTATTATTTGTCTCTAAAACCAAAATGAAAAAACAGATAACAATTAATTTTTTTCATGTTTGATTCATATATATACGATTCATATATATGGTCTATGGATTGTCAGTGTGAAAAATGTAACATATAAGTCACACCTGAGTATAAGTCGCAGGACCATGCAAACCCTGAAAAAATTTGGTGAATTATTCAAATTTGTGCACCAATAAATGAATAAAGGTTTATGATTCATAGGTATCTAACTGTTCCCCATCTAAGGCTTTCCTATGCTCATTTTTTTGTGATTGCTAAAATTGGTAGCTTTTGCTTTTTTTTTTTTGTAAAGGTAGCTTTTGTAAACCACTGCACTCGAGTCATTTGGATGATTTCAGCCCTGGAATTGTCCGTCTCTACTGAGCAAAGGGTAAAAGGGAGCTGTTAACTTGAAATCTACCACGACATGACATCACAAAGTGGAACAGCATTTTGAGATTTGGAGATGTAGGCTAATAATGAAGGATTACTCAAACGTGTGAATGAAACAAAACACAATTCCACGTATGTTTTTCCAGTGTTTCCAGCTTTAGAAGAACCCTAAATATGTGGTCTTGGGTGGAAAACATGTCTGAAAAAGTAGTAGTATAATGGCAAGTAGCTGTTATATCCATTTAGGCAAGTTGTTGGTTGAGAAGTGTGTGGGAGCGTACCTAGACCCAGAATACACACTTCTTCAATACTTTATGAAGATGTGAGTTCGGTCACCAGTGAATCTCCTCCTTGTCAAATAGGCATGATTGATACGTGGCCCTTGCTTTGTACGGCAGCCTCGTCTTTGGTTTCTCTTCATTTATAAAACCGTCCTCAGCAAGACCCCTACTCTTTTCATCACTGCACAATCTCACTAAAAACAGACAGCACCAGCTCCAGTCAGTTCCTCAGGTTCACTCTTCCTGAAACCTGTACTATTTTCAGCCTTTGATTTTACAGCAGCAGACAACTGGAACACTTTGCAGAACACTCTTAAAATCCCTCCTCTGCTGTCGCCTCTGGTTTTAAACAAACTCCAGCAGATGGTGGTGACACTTTACATTGGTCTGCTTTGTTGTAGCCTATTGAATGTGGATATGCTGTGAGTATTGTGATAGAGGAATAGTGCATCATTTTAAGTTGATTTCACCCAAACAAGGGGAAAAAAAATCAAGGAACACAAAATATTCCAATCAGGACTTTCCAGTATCAAAGTGATCAATAAGAAAGATAGGCCATACTGGACTGTCACTGCCCGATGTCGTCAGATCTCAGAACCTAAGCAAGACCACTCCTGGTTAGTACTTGGGAGAAGCAGGTGCAGCCTTCAATGTACATGCCACTGTATTCAATGCTACAGTCACATTTACAGTATGGAAAAAGATTCTTCTTGATTCAGCTCTGATAGAATCCATCCAACCAACACATCATCTAATGTGAAAGTTTTGAATCTTCAGGAGCAAAAAGATCTCACCTTGTTTTAGTTTTTGACTGGGCCTCATTAGTCCTTAGTCCCACAAATCTGAGGCTACATTTTATTCTCTGCTCAATGCAGGAGAAACTCGTTGCAGTCCAAGCTGAATAATGTCACATTCAGGCTAATGCAATGCGAAAAGACTACATTTTAATCAGCTTTTAACCTGTTGTTGTAATGTTTATCCTCATCCAACCCTGTGTTTTTTATTCATTCACATGTTTATGCAGATGCCAAAATGCCTGCCTGCTTCTCTTTACATCATACATTCTCCATGAAGTGTCATCTGTTATCTATTCTAGATTACATTAGATCTTAAACTGGTCATTTCAGAGCTCAAATTGTTTCTTAGATCGACATGATTTAAAGTTAAATCATATATTAAAGAGTGGGATAAGAATAATAAAAACATGATACAAAACTGTAATGTCAGTGCTTGGAAGGGGGAGAGAATGTCAAAAACGAAAATTTTACTTATGAAACATGTTAATACAATGTTTTTTGGCAAATATATAATTTTCAAAACAATGTGTTAGCAGTTAATAGCTCAGAAATAAAATATCCCTCTTTAAGGTTCAGCCTGAATAAATGAAGTCAATGCAGAAAGCTTTTGATGCTGAAGGTGACTTACTTGTATGTATGTCTTATCCATCTGTGTTCATGAACCAACATTACGTTGCTCCTGTCTGTCAATTTTACTTCCAAATCTCTCCGTCCTCACATCGCTGAGGGGAACTATCGGGCGTAGTAAGTAAAAAGAGAGGCCATACAAAACCCTGACATCTTAACACAGCAACATTTTCTTTTGCAGCCAGGATGTAGGCGGATGCTATTGCTGGAGTCATGTAGGTGGACACTAATGCCATTGGTAAAAGTAGCAAAAACAATGGCAGCAGTTAACCAGGTATAACAAGACACAAACATTATATTAAGTCACATTAAAGTCCTATATTATGCAGGACGGACTTATGTGAACTTTTAACTTTTATGTTATAATATTATTACCTCATCAAAAATATGTGGAGTGATGTTTTGTTTCATTCACATGGTTTCGAGTAGTCCTGTACTATTAGGCTGTCTATATCGCCAAAGTTCAAAATGCTCTTTTCCAGCTTGTGATGCCATGAAGTGGTAGTTTTCAGTTAACACCTACATTTGACCTTGGATTGGACTTTCCAGGGCTAAAATTATCCAGATGACTGTGGTGAAGGTGTATGGAGAATTAAATAAAACTCAATGGAGCACTTCCTGTATTACCACATGACACCACTAAAATATGCAGGGTTTGAGTGTTAAACATGTGTACAACAACAACAAGAACAAAGTGAATTTAATGAGTATGTCACAGAGTCAATATACAGTACATAATACCTTACACATACGCATGTATGTGTAGACATGTGTACATATGTAAATTATAAAATTATAAATTTTATAATTATAAATTTTATAATTTTATAAGTTGGCTTTATCGAACCAGGACCTGCAGCGTGCACTGGGGCGGTTTGCAGCCGAGTGTGAAGCGGCCGGGATGAGGATCAGCTGTTCCAAATCCGAGGCCATGGTTCTCGACCGGAAAAAGGTGGATTGCCCTCTCCGGGTGGGTGGGGAGTCTCTGCCTCAAGTGGAGGAGTTCAAGTATCTCAGGGTCTTGTTCATGAGTGAGGGGAGAATGGAGCGTGAGATTGACAGGCGGATCGGTGCGGCGTCGGCAGTGATGCGGTCGCTGTATCGGACCGTTGTGGTCAATCTACGTTCCTACCCTCACCTATGGTCATGAGCTCTGGGTAATGACCGAAAGAACGAGATCGCGGATACAAGCGGCCGAAATGAGTTTCCTCCGCAGAGGCCGGGCGCTCCCCTAGAGATAGGGTGAGGAGCTCGGTCACACGGGAGGAGCTCAGAGTAGAGTCGTTGCTCCTCCACGTCGAGAGGAGCCAGTTGAGGTGGCTCGGGCATCTAGTCCGGATGCCTCCTGGACGCCTCCCTCGGGAGGTGTTCCAGGCATGTCCCACCGGTAGGAGGCCCCGGGGAAGACCCAGGACACGCTGGAGGGACTATGTCGCTCGGCTGGCCTGGGAACGCCTCGGGGTCCGTCCGGAGGAGCTGGTGGAAGTGGCTGGGGAGAAGGAAGCTTGGGAGCCCCTGCTTAGACTGCTGCCCCGCGACCCGGCCCCGGATAAGCGGAAGAAGATGGATGGATAATTTTATAATTTACATATGTACACATATCTCATGTCATGGGAAAGTGTTCACGTTTTTAATCCGACCCTTTACATATACTTTTTATTATTACTGACGTCCAGTTTCCTCTGAACCATCTTCGTCACATTTACCTGGTTTTATATCCTGAACAACTTGTTTCTACAATGTGATAAAGTCATTTACAGTCATTTACTATACTAAACATTACATCATTGCATCACTATAACGACTCAGAAAACTAAATTAGTATAATTTTTTTTAAATGCGTAATGTTTGAACAGTGTTTCAGTTCGTCACTCAGGCTGTTCCATATTCACCCCACAGATCGATACACAAAAACTCCTCCTTGTGGTCACATTGTGTCTAATCCTAATAGCACGTTTTTTGTAAAATTGTTAATGGATGTATATTGATTTTATAATTATTTCCCCAAACTTCTGCACAATAGCTGAAGTAAGGGTAAATGAGTGAATAGTACAGTTGCTGAAGAGACTATTTATCTCACTCTTGTCATGCTTTTGCCAACATTGCAATGCTCCTAGATCATTTGGATTGGATATATTTAATGTGTGATTTCAGGTTTCGTTTTTCATCCATTATTACCCCCAGGTAAATGTTATTCTTGTTGATTTTCTTTAGTGATAGCCTTTTATATATTTTATTTATTTTTTGCTCCTGTATGTTACAAAATTAAGTAAGCCACATGCTACTGTGTGTACTACTGCTACTACTGTTTTATTGGCTATTTTCGTAGCGTTGCTGATGTTTGATGATTCCGATATATGACAGAGCAGCTCAGAGTCACACTGACACGACACATAAGGAGCGCCTCACGCCTCCCAGAACTCGGGGAGAAGCAAATCGCAGCCTTAATTGGGCAAATTCTCCTGTAGTGTGTAGCAGACTTTATTCTACTTCTTCACACTATGCTGTATCGGGCTTGTAAATGGTCACATTTTTATATAGCACTTTTCCACCTTCAAGGCACTCAAAGCGTTTTACATCAAGGAACTACTCATCCACTCACACGCATAGTCACACACCAGAATACACAGACAGACACTGGGGGCAAGTGGCAGCATCCATCTGTGGGAGCTGGAATCGCTCAGTGGATCTGACCGCACAACCAATGTTTTTTTTTTTTCGTTTTTTTTTAGCATCGAGAGTGGGATTCAGACCGCCGACCTTCAGATCAGTAGACAAACGCTCTACCAGCTAACCTACTATGCCCCTGGTACTGGTATCTGCACGTACACAAAGGCCAAGTATCAGTATCAGATTGGATCCAAAAAAACAGTATCGAAATCACAGTACTTGAAACCACCACTGTTTTGATGAGACCCTTCTACAGCTGAACCCTATCACAACCTTACCCAACTGGCGTGCAAGGGATACAAAACAGTGGAAAATAAACGGGTTCATTGTTGGGGCACAGATGGCACAAACGTTATTCATAAGCGCTTATCTGCCCGGCATTTTACCGTGCGCGGCTGGAGCAATGATGACTCTGTTTTGATCTGAAACACTGGGGTCATGTTAAATAGACTCCGGATATTGCAGTTGATAGAGCACATTTAAGGAGCAATGTGTCCATGCATTAGCTCCATAAGTAAGAAAAGGGAGAAAAAATAATAATAATTCAAGGGTGACTACCAGTGTCAGCAGAAATACGTGACCGGACTCCCAAGGAGATCTGGTGCTATCTCCGAATTACATCCTGAGGGGGTCATAGTGCATAAACCCATCATTACTAAGATGAATGCACATTTGAGAGTGAAGCCAGCCTGGCCCGATGGGAGTGGTCTATTCCACATCGACAGTGACCCCCAACAAAGGGCATGCGGGGTTGCGGAATAGCTCGATGACTATGTAAATGACATCAATCATGTCTAGTGGCCTCACTGTTCGGCATGCACGAAGCCAGATGAGCACTTACCGGTGTATTCATGCTATAATCAAAGGTATAAGACAGTCACGCTGTTCATGTCATCATGGAAAAGTCTGCATTCAGCAATTTGAGGGCTGGATTCCAAATGGGAAATGATGTTCTGAGTCACTTGATCATTCAGATGTATGCAGAAATGAACAGTAATTTACAGTTCTGACTTGGATTCCAGGATAGTGTGTAGGAGTTTAAAGGTTCTATGTTGCACGAAATGGATTCTTCTGAGCTTTAAGGCATGTTAGAATGTTGTTACCTCCTCAAAAACGAGTCATGTTTTGTTTCATTCGTACATGTTTGATGAAGCCTTTGCATCTCCAAAGCTCAAAATACTC
This sequence comes from Odontamblyopus rebecca, assembly GCA_030686955.1. Classification (NCBI taxonomy): domain Eukaryota; kingdom Metazoa; phylum Chordata; class Actinopteri; order Gobiiformes; family Gobiidae; genus Odontamblyopus; species Odontamblyopus rebecca. The sequence goes on from CM060655.1 coordinate 8,983,261, forward strand.
TGTACCACCTTGTGATGGCATGAAGCTGTAGTTTTCAAGTTAACGGCTTTAACTTGAAAACTTCAGCTTCATGCTGTCACAAGGTGGTACAGAGTATTTAACCTTTTTGATTCAAGTTTGTGTAATAAGGAGCCTTAATGAAGAAAATAAATAGTGTGAAAGAACTCCAACAGTTTTATTTTACTGTATCAGGTTTTGGTAACTGTTTTGCACACTCTTGCTATTCCACTAATGAATCATGACAAGGCCGACAGTGAAGTGAAAACCATTTGAGGCGACTTTCACTGAGAGAAGGCCAAGGGTTTGCAGCACTGACAACAAAGTAATTGGAGGCTGCTATGAGGAAGCTGAATTTGAATATGAAACAAATCTAGAGTTATTTAATGTTTTGTTTTTCTCTCTTTGCTACATGATTCCAAATATCCAAACTATATAGATGTAATAGCCTTAACATATGACATATGGAATAAAGTTATGACTTTTGGTTGAAAGTAAATGTCAAAAGGCTGTGCTGTTGGCCCTGTTGATGCTGCTCACTTGCCTGACCAACCAGTCCCTCCCTATATTCTGTTCCAATCCAGAAAGTGAAGAGTGTGAAAAACCTTCGGGCAAGTTTGAGACGATCTAAATACCGTATTTTCTGGACTATAAGTCGCTCCGGAGTATAAATCGGAGTATAAGACAAAAAATGCACAATGACATTACATTTCAACACTTCAAACTGTCAACCTCGGCTTAGAAATCTGCTGGAATTTTTTGGGACATCGTTGTCCAGGCTCTAATAGAGGTGGTTGCGTTGCATGAAGCGGTAACAACTTTTTTTCTTCTTCACAGTTCGATTATCTTCCGCTTTTCACCAGTTTCTTACAAGTTTCTTGCTCACTCCAAACTTTCTTTCTGCTGCTCAATCACTGTTTTCGGCTGCATATTACACTACTTGCAGCTTGCAAACTGCAGAATATGATTTTCTTTTTGGGGGCATTTGTGTTCAGTCTTTCTCAGTTGTCTTTAATTTAAATTTTCAGTGGTACAGGAGTAATGGGAGTAGCAGATACTGGCACACAAGCCTAGAGTGCCCCCTTATGGCTGTCAGTGTGTGTCATAATTTTTATACAATCACAATCCAGTGAAAGTATTTCTGACATTTAAACTCCAGTTTCCTACCAATTGGGATTGAATCAAACCACTGAGTCAGTTCTTTTTCACGTGCCTTGCACGGGGGAGAGCTTGGCCAGATGCGTGCAGCTCTCTCTAGGCTCGTCCACGCTCCTCTCCCAAAGCCCCTCCCCTTGCAGTACGGTTTTATTAATTTCCAACAATCCATCATGTCAGTACAAAGGCAACCTGGTCAACGTATACATAATCTCGTTAAGCTTACCACAGATAACATAGTGAAGTATATCATGACTTTGTTTTACATTTGATTAGATAAGTACAAATTTACGATCGGGAACCTAGCTCAGTACGAAGCAAGAGGTCACAAGAGGTCACACATCTGGTTTTAGCAGAGATAGCGTTAACACAGGCTCTTTCATCCTCTGCAAATTTGAGATCACCTTTTAACTTAGATGTACATTTTTTAATAACTTCATCATTATAAGCATTTTATTCTAACAGTGTGAAAATAACAAAACATGTGAAACTATATACACTGAACAAAAATTTAAACGCAACACTTTTGTTTGCGGTAGGAGGCCCCGGGGAAGACCCAGGACACGCTGGAGAGACTATGTCTCTCGGCTGGCCTGAGAACGCCTCGGGGTCCGTCCGGAGGAGCTGGAGGAAGTGGCTGAGGAGAAGGAAGCTTGGGAGCCCCTGCCTAGACTGCTGCCCCTGCGACCTGGGCCCGGATAAGAGGAAGAAGATGGATGGATGAACTTTTGTTTTTGCTCCCATTTTTTGTGAGCTGGACTCAAAGATCTAAAACTTTTTCTACATACACAAAAGGCCATTTCCCTCCAATACTGTTCACAAATCTGTCTAAATCTGTGTTAGTAAGAATTTCTCCTTTGTCCAGATAATCCATCCCACCTCTCAGGTACGGCATATCAAGATGTACATTAGACAGCACGATTAGTGCACAGATGTGCCTTAGACTGGCCACAATAAAAGGACACTCTGAAATGTGAAGTTTAATCACACAGCACATCGCCACAGATGTCGCAAGTTTTGAAGGAGCTGCAGTTGGTGCTGACAGCATGAATGTCCACCAGAGCTGTTGCCCTACTCTGGATCGGCGTATACAACAGTGTGTTCCAGTTCCTGCCAATATCCAAGAACTTCACAGCGAAGAGGAGTGGACCAACATTCCACAGGCCACATCAACAACCAGATCAGCTCTATGCGAAGGAGAGGTGTTGCACTGCTTGAGGCAAATGGTGGCACACCATTACCTGACATAAATTACAGCTTGGTTCTTCGAGTGTGGATTCTGAGCAAATCCATACTGTCTCTCAGTGCCTTATGTTTTTTCTTTTCTTTTTTTTATGTGTAAGCAGCCATGTTTGCCATGCTGTCTTATACATTACTCAGTACTAAATACTACTAAAATACAACATTAAATACATTTGTAAACACAGTCAATCAATTAAATACTGTCGCACTTTAACTGTAGGCTTTTAACTGTATGTTTTAATCGTACTTAATTTGTTCATGTTGTTGTAAGGTGATCTTGGGTGTCCAGAAAGGCACCTAATAAATAAAATGTATTATTATTATGTTTGTTTTTGATGCAAACAGAGCCTGCTTTTCTGATTAGTTAATCCGCCTGTCAATCACGCCCTCTGAAATCAGGGAGACAGGATACAGCTTCAGCTCCACTCGTTTTTGTACATTTTTGTCAAAGCGTGTGGTTCTGACTGGACATAATGCTGCTGAATCGATGTGTATCTCTGTTTAAGAAAAGCAAAAGAGAACATAAATAGCAGTCTGTGTTTAAGGGGGAGGTGAAGATGGGTATTGGTAACGTACTTGCCTTCGCTGAACGCCAGAGACAAAGCTGCCAATCAACGCCATCATTCTCCCTGACCACCACCAATCACACACTCACACCACTGCATACAAAGTGGGTGAAGTCTTCGCTAAGACAAGTCTTCACAATGACAGTTTATCTCTCAATCACTTCAATCACTCTCCCTCTTTTTAGGCTTGCTTTGTTCATTTGTCATTTAGAGTTAAAAACCTCAAGCTGAAAAGGCACCATGACACATTAAAGGTCCATATAGTGTAATATTGGGCCCTTTAAAAAACACAAACAAACAATAGACAATCAATACAGACAACATATTGGCACTATAATAAATAACTACAAACGAGTACATTGCTAAACACATAAAGGTGCCAGTTCAAAGTTTAAAGTGCATTCAAACTTGCAGCAGCTTGTGCACTGACCACTCTTTTGCATCTCCATTGCAGCAGCAGAACTATCACCTTCTTCTTCCTCTCTTCTCTCTGTTTTGTGCAGATACAGGTAAAAACTTACTTGAGTAAAAATAAAAGTATCACATGAAAAAATTAAGTAAAATCATTAAATTACTCATTTAAAAATCTATGTGTAAGAGTAAAAAGTAAGGTAAAGTATTTCACCCAAGTGTTGTTCATTTGTCAAAGTGTTAAATGTAGTGATATTGATTTTAAAAATTATACAAATTTTGGTCAACAGTTTTTGTATGATATTCTAGCCAGTAAAGAAAGTACTGTAAGTAAACTATTAGCCTTTAGCAGTAAATGTGTGAGTGCCGCAGTAATTAATGATATGCTAAATGCTGATAACTCACACCTCTATTCACAACTCATTTACATATCAATGCGTGTCCAGTAACATATATACAGCCACTATAGTCACTTTACAGTCGCTAATAGAAGAGAAAACAGCCTGTTTATGTGTGGGAGCTACAGCAGCTAATCGCTAACCAATGAGAAAGAACCAAAATGAGCTTCTGTAGCAACTCATAACGTAATACGGCTCTTAACGTAATAACAGCTCTTAACGTAATAACTGAAATGTAATAAATGTTCATAACGTAATAATCGACTTTTAATGTAATAAAATCATGAGCGCATAACGTAATAACATCTTTGCGCATAACGTAATAATGTAATAACCTATTACATTATGAGCTCCACTATATAGCAACTCATAATGTAATAAAACCTCATAATGTAATAATGTCTTATACTGTGAGAAAAGCTGCATTAACACTGTTTATCTAAAAAAGAATGGTTTTCAGTATATTATATGTAAATTAGAGAAACTGAGTAGCCTTTTATTCTGTATTCTTACATTTTGTATGGCACCGATGAGCTTTGTTTTGAGTCATTGAGAATATTGCACTCACATCTACTGACTACTGCAGGTAAGCAGAACTTTTTGTAACCTCTAAAGTTGAATTAATTGTTAAATGAATCCATCCACCATGTTTTTAATTGTGTGTTAAGATGCTTCTTTGCACAATGTTTTAGTGAGCCACTACTTGTTGTACTATTATTTGTATTTTATCTAACAGCTCTTTGTTGTGCCTTCACTAGGAGCTATTTTAGCTAGCATGTATTATAGCTAGCTAATGGACTGAAGAAATATTGTCCTCTTTCTCCAATCTTAAACTCAAACAAATACAATCAGAAGGTGTCGCTGTTCAAAACTGAAATAGGGGACTCCAATTACTCGATGTCGTAACAAGATCTCCCTAGACGCATTTTAGCACATACCAGATTGAAGACCAGGATTCGTGAAGTTCAATTCAAGCCAATTTATTCACCTCACAATATTTCTAATACAGCATGCTGGGTTACTAGATTCCCTGGGAAACAGTCTAAGCGTGGATTCCTCGCAGGGCAAACCGAGTGACCATTCATGTTTTGTGTGATCACCATGTTTCAGGTTAAGTGTACAGTTTTACAAGTTCTAAAATAAAGCAGATTTAATGTTTTTCTGCTTGTATCATGTATTTAATGTAAGTAGTAAGGACATGTTTAAAAGGCATTAACTTAATGAATGCATTATTAGTCATTAACTAACATTAATTGATTAAATAATGTTGGTTAGTTGATTCTTAGTTGTTGATTCATAATCATGATGAATTATTAAACATTAATTAACAGTTATTAATATTATTTAGTTATTATGAATTATAACAATTATATCAATATATAATAACAATATATTATAACATTTATAACAATTATTCTTAGGTACTTCGACCAAGGGGGGTTATGTTTTTGCCAGGGTTTGTCAATACTTTTATATGCTATCAGTGGTTACAACACCACCAACAAAAAACAGACAAACAAACAAAATAAACAGAAACTTCATTACCCACAAGGGGTGACTGAACTGACCAGATGGATATCTAAGCTCAAAGTGCATTTTGAGTTATTATAATGTATTGCTTAACATTAATTAACATATTAGTTATTCCATTACTCAGAAGTCAATTAATTTCTTCTGATTAGAGTGAATTGAAATGTCAAAAAATAGAAACTTGCTGTCTATGGCCAAATTTGAAAAATGGAGAAAATCGCGGTTTTCATTTATGAACATTTTAATTTTCCCAGTCACAATGAGTACTTAGAATTTGATGGTTGTGGTAAGTATTCATGTAAAAGGTCACATTTGTTAATGGGCAGCATGAATTCTGGACATATACCAAAAATATTACACAGTGCACCTTTAATAAACAATAGGATTGCTTCAAAAGCGCTAGTTAACCGTTAACCGTTTCACCTTGCAGCAATGGCAAAGGTAAAAAAAAAGATAATGCAAATTTAAGGCTACTAAAATAAAAGGCTATTCAGTTTCTCTAATTTACATATAATATACTGAAAACCATTCCTTTTTTAGATAAACAGTGTTAATGCAGCTTTTCTCACAGTATAAGACATTATTACATTATGAGGTTTTATTACATTATGAGTTGCTATATAGTGGAGCTCATAATGTAATAGGTTATTACATTATTACATTATGCGCAAAGAAGTTATTACGTTATGCGCTCATGATTTTATTACATTAAGAGTCGATTATTACGTTATGAACATTTATTACATTTCAGTTATTACGTTAAGAGCTGTTATTACGTTAAGAGCTGTTATTACGTTATGAGTTGCTACAGCTTCAAAACTGACACATTTCCAACACTCAGCCTCACATAGGCTCCTCTCAGATCACAAGTCTGCACTAAGAACTGTCCTTTTAATCCAGAATCAAACTGATTGTCCGTAAAAAGAATATAATCTCAGTGTTGCGCACATGGATCTACGGCTGCAGGTGTAAAAAGCACACGTGGGGGTTCAGGCGCATTATGCCATCACAGACACACACAAATGACTCAGCAGATAAATCCTGATGTGGCGCCACATGTTAGAACATTCATCTGTCTGTAAATTGGATTAACTGGGCATAATATAGAGAGTCTAAGATTTATAACAAGGTAGAACAGCATGTGGAATATCATCCCATATCGGCAAGATCTAGCCTGATAGCCGATATGTTTCTAAGTGCCCGTATCGGTCGATAATATCCACCAGCCGATATATCGGTCGGGCCCTAATTATTAGCCTGATTCATCAGCCGGTTTCAGTTTGTGGAAACTGTCTGACCTCGCAGCATTAGAATTCATGCGTTCAGCGTTAGGAGGGTACTATTTTTATTTAACCAATTGCTGCTATTTGGTCGTGACGTGTGTAATGCGCCGGAACGGTCAGTGGTGTCCAAGTAATCGCGGCACAACAGCAACAAAGCAGAGCGTGAACATGTCTGTCAACAAGCATTGTCATTTCTGCGAGGTGAACTTGTGAATTAAACGATGTATGATAAAAAATGCTAAGTTATTATTTGACAAAGAAAGTCCAAAGGAGGATAGCGTATGCAGTCTGCTATCGCAACTCGGATTGGTTCTGGTCAGCACACCACTTCGCTGATTGGCCAGTGTACTGACTACAACTTCCAGGGTTCTTGCAAACCGCCAAGTGAATTCTGATGCCTGACTAGTCACTGGAGAGAAATGAAAGTGAGTGGAGGCACTAGGTGGCGACAGCCTTGCAACTGTATTATTTCTTCATCTGGAATGTTTCACAGTATGACATTAAATCTTTCTATCTTCACAGAGACCAAACTAAACCAAGTTACAGGCCAGATCTGTGGAAAGGCAACTCCACTCACAGTCTGAATGCTTGTTTTTCTTGGCATTTTTGAGCTATAAAACCACCTGTCATTGAATAAATGTAATGGCAGAGCTGTTTAATGTCATACTGTGGAACATTCCTGGCAGAGCAATGTCATATCCATGGAAACAAGCAAGTGACGGACTGCCAACACTACAATTTTACTACTTGTACTTCGTTACTTACACTTACCCCGAATAATCTACATTCCTTTATATTTTTTAGATTATATTTCCAAAGCTCCATTTTGAAAGAGACAGGTCTGTGCTCTCATAAAACCAGGACACGACACAAAGGAAGACGGCGGTTAGCCTTGCGCGGTGGAGCTTTAAATGGCAGAGGGCCGGCCGCGAAGGATAATATCACAGACAGGAGCAGGAAGGGGCCCCCACCAAGTTGTCAGCAGTACAAAAGAGTATGCGCAAGATCTCCATTAAAGCAGACTCCATTCAAAACCTCAGACTGAGAAAGGTAACATTCTGGTCACACCGACGCCAGACTAACATTCTTTTAGTCCATTTGTAGGTAGTTCAGGGCCGCTTTGTCCACACGTCTGCAACAGTGTTTTGAGACGTACTTTGAAAAATGAGTGATTATGTGAACTCCTGCAGTCTTCCATGTACTCCACAATGAGCCTATATATAGAAGTGTCAGACGTGCAAAAGCCTTGAACTTGAATGCTTTTGTTCCTCGTGGAATCGTGTGAATTTTTGGTGGGTGTTTTTTGGAGATCATTTTTGGTTTTAATTTAGCAGTTAATTTATCTTGTAATTATTAACCTTAATCACTCAATAAACCAATTACTAATGCAGTTGCTTTTGGGAGATAACTAATCATTTTTGGGGAGAATATGAAGATGGATTTAAATACATAATTATTTTTTCACACTTTGAGCTCGCCAACTAAAAAAAAAAAAAGAAAACATGAAAAATACGGTGGTGGCACGGTGGCTGAGTGGCAACACACAGCCAGAAGGTTGCGGGTTCGATCCACGGGTTGCCCGGGCCTTTCTGTGTGGAGTTTGCATGTTCCTCCCCGTGTCTGGATGGGTTTCCTCCGGGTACTCCGGTTTCCCCCATCAACCCAAAACATGCCCGCACCCCTATGAACTAACATCAAGGACCATGTTGTCCACCCTCCTGTGCGCTCACCACCTGCAGAGGGGTTCATAGGATGGGTCAGGTGCTATGAGTATTGGGCAGTAAGATGCCCCCGCGACCCAGCCGGATTAAGCGGGAGAAGATGGATGGATGGAAAAATACGGTGCGGAAAATGGACTGTTTTTGAGTAAAATGTCACAATTCACATGTGAATATTCCAAAGCATTTAATTAGCCTTTATGTATACATAGATATAAATACTGTATGTCTTTTGTTATTCAAGGTCCTATATTAGGCAAAATTTACTCTTGGGTTCCCACGGCGCAATGTTCCCATGTTTCATAGAAAGCTCTTTCAGCTCAGTTTTCTCACAGGTACAATGCCGTTTCCTCATCACAAACATGCTTTGTAGTTGTGTTTTGTTTCATTCACACATTTAACACACACACACACTCCACAGTCCGTGCCACCTTGTGATGTCATGTGATAATGAAGGAAGTGCTCCACTGTGTTTTTACACTCAATACACCTTCACTATAACCATTTGGATGATTTGACCATTGGAATTGCCGATCTCTGCTGAACTAAAGGTAAAAGGTAGCAGTTAACTTGAAATCTAGACACTAAAGTCTGTAAAACCCCTCAGTCGTCCAGGTAGAATCCATGGCAAAAGTTCAATTTGTCAACTGGACAAATAGAACTTTTGCTATGGTCTATTTGGTCAAATAAGTTTCGCAGCTCATCCAAACTGCTTCTTCAGTTCTGGTTAAAATGCTGGAGGACACTGCCTTAAATCGGCCTGAAAGGGAGGAGCTGGCTACTATGAAATTACTCTGAAACTAATACCCAGTTGTTTCCAGTTTGTTAGGTAGGCCTATTGAAGCCAGATATAGGGCAGATATAAGACAGTCCTCCCGCATTTTGACCAGAACTGTAGAAGTAGTTTAGATGAGCTGTGAAACGTATTCGACCAAATAAACTTTTGTCCAGTTGACAAATTAAACTTCTCCTTTTGTCAAGGATTCTATCTGGATGACTGAGGGATTTTACTCATTCTTGTGTCTAGTTTTCAAGTTAACCGCTACCTTTTAACTTTAGTTCAGCAGAGATTGGCAATTCCAGGTGTCAAGCCATCCAAATGGTTCTAGTGAAGGTGTGTTGAGTCGAAAAACACAGTGGAGCACTTCCTGTATTATCCCATGACATCACAAGGTGGCACGAACTGTGGAGTGTTTGTGTGTTAAATGTGTGAATGAAACAAAACACAACTACTATTTGTGACGAGGAAACAACATTATAACTGCGAGAAAACCGAGCTGTAAGAACACAGAGTCCTTTTTTTTCAAACTTTCTAAGAAATGTGGGAACCTTGGGCTGTGGGAACATATACTCAGTATCTTACCGCCACAGAGTATGGAGTGAATGAATAATGCATGAAATTGTAAAAGCGACTTTGAGCCACCCGGAAGAAAAGAAAAAAAGCGCCACATAAAACCACATTATTATCATTATAACTATACCGTATAATGTATTATAGATTTACACATGTATTCGTTCCTGTGCGTAGAACGTCCTTCCACATCTAACACAATGATGATTTCCATCCACTGAACTCAACCATATGTTCTTCTTTGACTTTTTTTCCCTTCCTCCTCTTTGACGCCCACTCTTCTACCTCCTGCTGCGATATCGAGAGAGCTTCACATTACATTACCCATGCACCTTGTAGCCTCAGGAAAAAAAACGTGAAACGAACAAAATATCTCAATTAAACTCACCCATAAGAAATCTATGTTCCCTTTTAAAGCTGCATTGAGTAACGTTTCTGGTGGAGGGTCTGTTAATGCTTTTCTCCATGGAGATGTTATTGCTTTGTCTAGAATGTCTCATAGGATGGTATTAAATCTGTCTATTTTTATGGAGAAACCAGAATAAGTTACAGGTCAGAGCTGTGGAGAGGCGACCCTGCTCACAGTCAAAATGCCAGTTTTTCTAGGTAATTTTGAGCTATAATTTGCTGTAATTTAATAAATGTAAGGCAGGCATGTCCAAACTATGGCCCGGGTGGCAAATGTGGCCCTCAGACCAATTGTTCTCTTAAGCTTCCAGGTGAATTGGCCCATACTACCACAAGTTTTTTAGTTTATTTGAAAGTGCAATTTCATAAAACACATGATTACACATGGTTAAAAAAGCCAGAATTACCCAGAAGGCTAGTTTTCATCTGTTGTCTTCTGGCCATGATATAAAAAGGCAATAAGATACATCTATACAAGAGGAAAGAAGAAGAAAAAAAAATTAAGGGAGAACACAGAGCACACAATACCTATACAATATAGTAATAATAATAATGCATCAGTTTTATATAGCGCTTTTCTGGACACTCAAAGACGGTTTACAGAGCATTATTCATTCACTCCAGACCCGGTGGTGGTAAACTACTATTGTAGTCACAGCTGCCCTGGGACAGACTGACAGAAGCAAGGCTGCCAATCTGCACCATCAGCCCCTCCAACCACCACCACCACTCACGCACACACCACTTTCATAGTACAAGATACATATACATACTTGCTATACAATTAGGAAAGAATAAGACATCACAACATAACATTTGATCACAACATCAAAACAGGCTTATCTTTTAGTGTTGGTAGCTGTAGGTGTTGATAAGCCACATTTTCAATTTTTTGTGAAGGCCTTGTATGTTGGAAGCAGTTTAACCTCCTCAGGTAAGAGTTCCCTGCACTAGTGCTCCTCACTGACCAGGCCGACTTACTGAAGGTATTGCAGAGGAATGAAGCAGTCTCCTCAGACAGAGCCTTGAGTGACGCTCAGAGCTGTTTCTTTGGCTCATGAATGCTGCCAGAGGATCTGGAGCCAAATTATGCACTGCTTTATAAATCAAATTTAGGTCTGCTAATGTGTGAAGACTGTCCCAGTTTAAAATACTGTATTTTTTTATTTTGTGATGATAAGGCCTAGGTTTTTAATCCATAACTTTAATTGCTTGTTTGTACAAGACTTCCAATGTTTGTTTTTTTGCACTCTAACCAGCCTGGCACCAACTAGTTATGCAATAGTTGAAGTGACTGAGAATCATTGAATACAGGTACATTTTTGCGGCTTCAGTTGACATTTTAATTTCGGATTGCACTAAAATTTGTGAGATTTTTTATTGCATGTTTTTGAAATCTACCTTTATCAAGCAAATTTTGTGTGTCCTTTTGACGGTTTAAGCATGAACAAAGGTCTGGAGGGTCATTCAAACCTGTTATAAACGCACATATTTGAATTACTCACTGTTTTGACCACCCGTCTATGACCCTCGATCGGCCCTCACGCTGCTCTGTGATTTAATATGTGGCCTTTGATGAAAAAAGTTGAACACCCTGATGTAAGGTATCCATCCATTTTCTTCCGCTTATCCAGGACCGGGCTGTTTAATGTCATACTTTGGAACATTCCATAGAAACAAGCAGGTGACATTCCCCCCAACAAAAAGTTACATAATGATGTTTAAAGTTACTTGGCAGAACATCGCTATGACCTCATGTTTCCAGTAGACGCAGTTTCTCTTTATCCCCACTTTATGGTAAAAGTTGGACAATAATAAAAATGCTTGCGTTTGTTACTCGCACTTGACGTAATGTGAATTTTAAAGGATTTCGGTGTCTTTCCTCTGTCTGGACTCCGGCCCGGATGTGTCCCAAGACAACGTCTAGTCCAATAACCTCCCTCATAACTCAGCTCCATCGTGCAGGAGTCGGAGAAGGCAGGCGCTTATAAAATTCAGAAGTTTCGCTGAGCAGCGCGGTGAGAGGATTCAGTCAGGTAAGGTAAACAAAAATGTTACAACACAATACCAAACAAGCTGTACTCGAGTGGCGGATATGTCTGCCGGTCAAGTGCAATCGTTCTTATTTTCACTCGGAGAAGCCGGGTTTGACTCCAGGCAGTTTGCACGCTGCATGCATTATTGATAGCGCATCAAGGTACAGTGAATGGCCCCATATATCCACTTCCATACAAAGAGTCTGCTACTTCTACTGTTTCGCAAAAATCAATATGAGTTAAGAGATGGGTCTAAAATGTTGTGAAGCCATGGAGAGGGATAGACAGGACGTCGACGTAATCAAGGACGTACCGTGGAGTAATTTGGAACTTTTCAAACCACATTTTTTGAAGAGGTAACAACAACATTACTTAACGCTAACACATTTTTGTATAATATCTACCTCCAGATCACATACAGCCCTTTTGTTTACTCTGACCAGCCTGTTTAAGCTCATTTGGAACTACAAAATAAACATATTTTATAATTTTGCCTCATGCATGGACTAAAGCTGCACTGATTTTATTTTAGAGGTGTATTTAAATGACATTTTTATAAGGCAACCTCACTTTTTTATTGCTTAGTCATAACATAAACTCTTACCAGTTTTACCAGCTTGTCAAAACACTGCTCTTTACTGCGTTTTATAAAGAAATACAATTAATACTATGCTGAATTGAGTTAAACCCTCCACAATATTTTCTGTTTCTCATATGGCCCCATGGAAAAAAAAATACTTGCCCACCCCTGCTTTAAAAGATATTTTTTTAAAGTAAATCCATTACCTTCATCTTGTCCCTAATCTTAAACATAATTTCAAAAGTACAATTCTACAAAGAGGGTCTAACATGACAAGAAATAAGAATATACACTTCTCCGATACTTTACAAATATGTGAGTCTGGCCACTGGTTATATTCAGTCATTCAGATGGTGATGATTGACAGTTGGATTAGCCAATCAGGGACATGCGTGTTTTGTCCTCATCAAAATATATAAGGTTGCTTACAAGGGGAAAAAACAAAACAAAATATTAAACTCACTAAATTTCCACTTTCCAAACAGAACATTTAACATACCAGATTTGCCCTAGCAACTAGCAACAACAAATCCATTGTTTAGTTCAAGCTTTTTTAACATACCACAGATACAAGCCTGATTAAAGGTCCTATATTATGCTAAATTGATTTGTGTGGGACTTAAATCATGTTATAATGCTGTTACCTGGAGTTGTGTTTTGTTTTATTTACACATGTTGGAGTAATACTGCATTATTAGGCCGTCTACATCTCCCAAACTCAAAATGCTGTGTGCTCTGTTCCACCTTGTGATGTCATGAAGTGGTAGATTTCAAGTTAACAGCTATAGGGTCCATTTAATAATGAATTGTAGCAAGAGAACATCAGAAACTCCTGTAAGCTCCCTATGTTTTTTATAAAGTGGAACTTAGATCACGTAAATATCACCTGTGTCACTAAAATGGTGCTTGGATTGGTTCATGACGTCCACCAGGAGGCTCATGTAGAATTTTTTCATTGCATTGTTTATACAGTATCGCCTTTCAAGACACTAAAAGATGCTTTACAGTTTATTGTTCATTCACTCCACAAACAGGTGGCAAGATACTATTGTGGCAGCAGACTGACAGAAGCACAACTGCCAAGCTGTGCCATCGGCCCCTCCAACCACCACCACTAAGCTTTTCATACTAGGTAATGTAGGGAAGTGCCTTGCCTAAGGACATAACAACAGTTTTTGTGACTGGGGCTCCACTGTGGAAGCTGGAATTTATGTAACCCAGTTTAAAAGTGTCACTTTAGTCTAAAGTGACTTTGAAAACATAGATTTTCAGCTGAAATAGCAATAAATATGACTGTGTAATAAATAAGTAATGTTACAAACTTCCCAAAATTGCATACATTTTTTTGAAGCGTGAACGCTATGGACAAGTTACAGATTTAGATACAAACTTTCTCCTTTTGCTGTGTGAAAATCAGGTACTCCAGCTTTAAGTATCAGACAGATGAAAATTACCTAAAAATATTATTTTGATTCCCTTATATGGAGGTTTACAAGCCTTTTTTCCCCAACATAATTATAAATCATGTATTTTTATTATAAACAATAGAAATATAGGCCTACTAGATGTTCCCAGTCAGAATGTCTTAAAAAGTCTGACTACTTTGGCACCTTTTGACAAATATGCGACATGTGATGTACGTTCAACATCTGTGTTGTTATTTTTCGTAAACACATGGCCTATGGAAGAGAAAATACTATATTCTAAACAGTACTTTTCAACATGATGAGAATAATTAAGGATTGAAGAGTGGACTGGATGTGTGGTTGTCAGTCTGGAGGAGGACATGTGTCAGTCTCGTCCCTACGCACTGTCAGGAGGATGGTTCCAGTGCTCCCGTGAATCACCACCACACAAGTTATTCTGATACTAAAGTTAGAAACTCAGCTAAACTGCTAAATAAAGTTACCTAAATACTAGCATAATGTACTTTTGTTGGTTTGGACCTCCATTTACATTTGTATTTTATGTTTTATAAATGGAAATAATAAATGTGTAACCCAAGGAAAACTGGTCATCTTTGAGTTCTGTACATACAAAACACCAGTGTTACTAGTGTGTGCTGTAGAGAACAACAATATAAAAGACGGGTGCTATTGTGGTTCATTCTCTTACCTCTTTCCCTCCCCGTTGCCCGACATTCTGGTCATGCTGTGGGCCTGTGTTCCTATGGGAGTGGCCCCTGTGGGTCGAGCGTGCGGGTCCCAATAGTCCAGTGAGTAGAGTTGTGTTTAATGTTTGCTTTGCTTCACTCTGTTTTGTCCCTCCTTTGGCTTTCAGTTTGATGTAAATACATTTCATTTGAGGAACTGTTGGCTCTGCCTCATACGCTGAGCTCCAGCCTGTCTCTGAGCGCTATACAGAGTGCACTGTATTTTAAGCCCTATACCTGGTCTGACAGGCAGTACGCTGGATAACTAGTTTAATGAAACAAACCAGTGTGCGTATAATTGGGTTCCAGAAATTGTATCCATTGTTGTTATTGTTGTATATTGAATATTCTTATCCTTCTATTGAAATTAATATACAAGAAAGACTCTGTAAATTATGGAACCTGCCTCTCTTATATTTTTATATGTTTATCTGCGCGACCCCAAAAGACTAAACCCCTCAATTGCAACACTAGTAACTGGCACAAAGACTCTCCCTTTGCTGAAACACTGGGAATCAAAAAGGGGAAGTCCGGCTAGTCCATTACTAGAGGTGGTCGAATACTCAGAAGCCAAAAAACGACACAGATCAGTGTTGCCTCGGCGGAGATCTCGCTGTGGCAGTGAGTCTGTCAAGGCAACAAACTAGTGTAGTGATGGGTCAAGGTCTTAAAAATAAAACAGCAATTTGCTTCACACTGAAAAAGCTTAACACCACTTTCTAACCCATCTTACAACAGCCACGAGTCTAACAAACAAAACGCCTGGCTCAGTGCCTGGCTCGGTCATTAGTGGTCTGGAAACGTTATAAAATAACTTTATAAAAAGTCAGAAAGTATAATTTACTCGTAAATAAATGGAATTATCAATCGAGTCTTTTGGCCTTTCGCATGTGCAGTGGGAAATCTACAAAAGTAAGTGTAAGACTGATTATAAAGTTGTTTTATACTGTTTCCAGACACTGATGAGTGATCCAGGCAGAGCGTTTTGTTTCCTAGACTCGTGGCTGTTGTAAGATGGGTTAGAAAGTGGTGTTAAGCCTCTTCTGTGCAAACTGGCATTTTATGTGGAAGTTTAGAACTTGCCCCAATCACTACACTAGTTTGTTGCCTTGACAGACTCACTACCACAGCGAGATCTCCACCTAGACAACACTGATCTGTGCTGTTT
This sequence comes from Odontamblyopus rebecca, assembly GCA_030686955.1. Taxonomy (NCBI): domain Eukaryota; kingdom Metazoa; phylum Chordata; class Actinopteri; order Gobiiformes; family Gobiidae; genus Odontamblyopus; species Odontamblyopus rebecca. Next base: position 8,999,256 of record CM060655.1, read on the forward strand.
TTTAGCTTCTGAGAGTATTGAACCACCTCTAGCAATGGACCTTAGCTTCAAACATGCCGAAGTTCCCCTTGAAGCAGTTACTATAATGCAAAAGACGACTGTTGCAAGTCTTGAAATAAAATCTTATAATCCAGTAGAACTTTATAATTAGTTTGCATTGAAAAAGTTTGTGCATACTACAGAGATATCCAGACCTTGATCAGTATTGGTTCCAGAACAAGAATCAGTCTTGGTTACCTAATGGTTCTGGATGACATAGACAAGTGGACTCAAGCACTCCAGCAGAAGCAGAAGCACAATAAATAAATAAATAAAACCCTTGCCTTAATAACTACTACAAGATATCACTTAGATGCATTGAGAGCGCTTACATCTCTAGGATAATGTAGAGCATTGGATGTTGCCTTGATTACATATCATCATTTACATTTGTGTACACAGCCAAGTGGCGCTATACATTCCATTAAACAGAACATTCTCCTGAGTTGGCATCTTATTAACCAGCTCTATGTGCATTTATATCACCGCGTCAGGCCCATCCGCCGCATAGACGCACCTAAGTGTTGGGCATCAATAATTTGCTCATTCCATACTCCCCATGAATCTTGTAGCAGTGATACATAATAAATACAGTTTAATTATGCAAGTTATGTCTTTCAGCAGCACACGGCATTACTGCAGGTATGGTATCCCTCAGTAGCACTACAAGATGTATGCACTTCTTGATCAGTGCATGTAAGAAGTATGTCCTTACCAGTAGCTAAACATTTGCCAAATAGGCTTCCATTCAATAATAGTAATAATAATTAAAAAAAAAAATTGGAATTATTTTGCGCCTTCTAAGATCCTCAAAGCGATTCACAGTGCATTATTCATTTACGACGTACGAGGGTTGTCAAAAGTATGAAAAATCAGACACTAAAACTACTATCAAAACCCATTTGAGTGAGTATCAGTACTAAAAAAGTCACATTCACTAGACAGAAATGAACTTTTAGAAGCTTTAGAATGATCTGGAGCTATATCAGATCACGTATAAGAGCATAAAGACTAGTAAATGTCCATGGACGACTGTAGAATCTACCTGGATGACTGAAGGAGTACACAGATCAATGATATAAAACAATTATTTAATGCTGAGGAAAGTGAGACTGCCATTCAGTTTACACACTACATGTATCCATAAGCAAAGTGGGCAACGTGTCTTGCCCAAGAACACAATGACAGTATGCATGAAAGCCACTGTGGCCCCACTAAGGTACCAGGCATTCCCAGTGGTCTCCCATCTCAACTAACCAGACCCAACTTTGCTTAGCCTCCGAGATCAGACAAGATTGGCCATTCTCAAAGTGTTAGGCCTTATTTTTTTTAGTTATTTCAACATGCACTCTGGGAAAAGCATGTAATGCCCACTTACACATAATGACGCTTTCAGAAATCACCATAAGTAAGGTAATCATGTGCACTAGAACCTGTGTGAAAATGATGTCTTTGCACTCTAATGTGGGCTAATAAAAGAACATTTGGCTACCGTGTACATCTCCAGGTATTGATCACAGAGTGGAGCGCTCCGAGGCCACACATCATCTGTGTTTAGCGGGAATCAATTCTGTTTTTGTACTTTAAGCAGTGAGAGAGTGGACACTTTTTCTTTAAAGGTAAATGTTCAATTTAAAAGCACATGGTTAACATGAGCAGTGCAGACAGGGCTCAGGATTATGCCTTTAGACGTCTTTGGATGTTTTTGATGTTAGACAGGAGTGAGCAGAAGGCAGAAGTAATGGTGAAATACTAGCGTTATATATACCGTATTTTCCGGACTATAAGCCGCTACTTTTTTCCCAGGCTTTGAACCATGCGGCTTTAAATGCGGAGCGGCTAAATTTAGATTTTTTCTTCCACCGCTAGGGGCGCTCTAACCGGAATTTCAAAAACAAGATAAACGGAGAAGAATATGCAAATTTTTATTTAGCAGATATAACACGCACGACAAATTACTAACTGGTAACTATTTTCAAATCCTCACCCCTTCATCATGAAAAGCACACGAAGGAGTATGATGCAAGTTTTAAGTTGAAGGCATCGATCTTGTTCCAGGAAGGAAACTGCTGTCGAGCCCTGCACCCGCGGGACCCAACACAAAACAGCGCGGCGCGGGACCATGGATGTAATAAGAACATTCTGAAAGCTTATTGCGGGCGGGAGCAGGACTGAAAATTGTGTCGCGCGCAGACCGCCGTGCTGCTGCACGTAAGCTCGGCGTCAGCGGAGATGATTAAAGTGACTTGTGGTTTCACTGCACAGGAGAAATGAAAGTAATCAATTACCGGTTCTTTTCTGTTTTTGACCCGTTTTAATCAGCACAGTTGCCGCCGTGTTAACAGGCACTGTTCAGAAAAGGCACTGTACATAAATGTACATTTACAGTACAAAATCGTTCTGTATATGCAGTAAATATCTAATTTTTCAACATAGATATCAGCGGCTTATAGCCCGGTTGCGGCTTGTACAACTTTTTTCTTAATTTTTTTTAAAATAGCGTGGGTGCGGCTTATATACCAGTGCGCTCAATAGTCCGGAAAATACAGTAGTGTAATAATTAAAATGGATGTACCTTAATCTATTGCAAAACTTTTTCATGTGAGTGATAAGCTTTAATGTGCTGCTTAGTTCCCCATGAACTAACATCAAGGACCATGTTGTCCACCCTCCTGTGGGCTCACCACCTGCAGAGGGGTTCATAGGGGGGTCAGGTGCTATGAGTATTGGGCAGCACGCTGCCCCGCGACCCAGCCGGATTAAGCGGGAGAAGATGGATGGATGGATGGATGGGTGCTGCTTTCAAGTCCTGTGCTCAGGTAAAGCACTTCAGAAAATATGCTGATGTGAGTAGAATTTTAGAGCTTCATAATGGATTTTCTTCTCTTTGGACATAAAATGTCATGCCCCAGTTATAATAAAAGGAATGTGTATGTTTTCCATCCAGTGTGAGCAGGTGAGCATTTTCAAACATAGACCTTTACATTCTGTACAAGTACAATCCTCTTTAAGAGGAATGGACTGTTGCCCGTTGCAAGAAGTGGATCAATACTTCAACGTTGCTACTGTATCAGCTCATTCAAGAAATCCAATTCAATTATCAGCAGCCGAGTAGAACAGATCTATCCAGGGCTTTGCGAAGCCGAAGAGGTGCTTTACCTGCTAAGCAGGTGAGAACGGGCTGTCTGTGTGTGCCTCTGTCATTGATTTGAACATATATCTGCAGCTACAGAGTGTGCGCTTCAATTAGACTGTGCACTGTGGGCCGTACTGATCTGCCACAAACCTATAGATGTTCCAACACCACTAACTGTTTCCACTCAGCAATGAGCCTTAGACACAAGCTTCACCACAACTAAGACATTTCTGCTACAACAAGCACAACTGTGCTAAACTTTAGACAAGACTGTGTGAAAATGGCACAGGCCTGTCCAAACTTTCCCATCAATTGTGATCCAGGTTACTGTACAGAACATGGCTGTAATTATGCATAAATCATGAAATATATGACAATAAGCCCAGAGGTCAACTCAGTCGACTGACCACAGTCACCACAGTAACATCAAACTGGACCAAAAGCTGTGTCAAATAATAATGATTTATCCATAATGCAATAACTGTCTCTACAGTCTGGTCATTATTTCTGTAAGGAGATGCTGTGCCATATAAATGTGTGATATCACTTAAGCACTGGCCAAAAACTAAAATATTCTTGCCACTCATTACTGCTCACGTCTGCACTTTCATTGTTATCAGAATTCTTGGGTCCACCTTTGTGATAGATTTTTTTTTTTTTGACAGAAAGTGTCTCACAAAATAAAAAGAGAGCTGGTGTATACAGCCTAAACCTGAGCTGGCTCCCTGCATATGTCCTGCAGCTCTAACCACTGCAGCCACCAAACCTCCAGTTTGTCATTCTAAACTCATACACATGGATTCCACTTCTCCTGCTTCTTTATTCTCTCCTCCCTTGCTCTGTCTTGCCTGTTGTGAGTTGTGTGGTGAGGTGTGTCGGGGCGGTCCGGAGGCGGTGCTGGGGGTGTGGGGGGGTTGAAGGGGGGTCGATGAATAATACAAGGCAGACCAAAGGGACAAAAGCTGATATGTTTCTCCGGCTCTCTGCATGGTGCTGCTCTGACATATTTTGTACAGCCTCCTCTTATCAATGTTTTATAAGCTTCCAGGCTGCAGGACATTGCTCAGTGAACTGTCGTCCTCCCATGAGCTTCATTTCCTTCTGCTGTGCATTTTTATTTCCATTCACAGGGGATTACCTCAGTCAAAGAACTGCACCGGAGGATCTGCGATATAATGGGCTGTATAGGGCTCTTCATAACACTTCCCCTAATGGTTATGTGACACTAGAATCTGCAGGCTAAGCTAAAGGCACGAGCAAACATTTGTCCTGTAACGTTAGCAAGAGAAAATGTATTTTATTTCAGCTGGTTTTGGCACTCTTCATGAATAGCTATAGTTTTGTAGACTGTCTTCCACTGAAGCTCAAAAGGATTCCTTTCTAGTACAAAAGAATGTGTCTGGATGGGTTTCCTCCGGGCGCTCCAGTTTCCCCCCATCAACTCAAAACATACCAGCAACCCTATGAACTAACATCCATGATGTCCACCCTTCTGTGGGCTCACCACCTGCAGAGGGGTTCATGGGGGGGTCAGGTGCTATGAGGATTGGGCAGCAAGATGCCCCCGCGACCCAGCTGGAGAAGATGGATGGATGGATTTATCTGTGTAAGAATAGTTTAACTTTGAGATTTTCAAACTGAATAATTGATTTAAACATCATTTTCTAATGTAGTCATTCTACTGCTAGATCCTCACAAAACGTGCACATGTATATCTCATAGAGGTACCCATAATGCAATAGAATCCAATAGTGCTTCTACATTCCTCATTCAGTGGTGTTCAGCTGTATATGGCTACAGGAGCGTTTGACTGCCTTTGGTATTATTCAGCCACTTCCTGAAGTGTCCCGTAACGGTAACATAACCACTGCTGGATCAGAGGTCTTCACGATCCACACGTGAGGTCCCAGGAGCATAAATGGACATGAGGGAAACTATATCCCGTAACACATCTAGGACGCTGTCCTGGAAAAGATGTGGACAGAACCTTGTAAGCAGCCTACAAGACATGTCACAACATCATCACGTGACCTTTCTGAGGAAGGTTACAGGAAGTGACTGAAACATGTAAAGCAGGTGAACAATACTCTCCTGTATGCCCAAAACTGTTACTTAGTTTACAACTGAACCTTTACTAAAGATGTATCTATGACTGCAGAGTAGTGGCTGCTAATCTGCGGCAGGAGCCTCTTCACCCACTGAAACACACACGGTATTCATGTGGAGGTGCTTAACGTGACATTATTTCAAAATAAAAAAAAATGGAGATAATGATTAAGAACAAAACTACAGCATATCTGAAGGAACTATGCAAGAGACACAAATATTCTCAACATAAAATTTTTGCAAACCAAAACCTTGACTTAGATACTGTTACACTGTGATATTAGTAATATTAGGAGTAAATGTATAGTGTGAAGCAAAGTATAGTTTTATTAAGTGAGTTAGTTTACTCAAGTAAATATTTTTGACTAAAAGTACCACCGGAGATGAGTTTAGATCTGTTCAAATGTTCTGTAGTGTTGAAAGTGAAGTTTGAAAAGGCGTGCGTAGTTTTAGACAGACACTCCTCTTTAGGGAAGATGAGATCGAACTTTCTAAACCCCATGAGTGAGCATTGCCTGCAGCTCTTCATATTGAAAGGTACAGAAAAATTAATCCAACTCTTAGGCTAAAAATAATTCTATAGTCAATTTTAATTCATTTTGGTCTAGTCACCATGTACAAAGATAACCCAAAGTACGACAACGGATTGTCTTCCATTAGGCTGGAGTACATCAGGTAGTGCACAGGTCGTGATATGCATGAGGAAACAGATTTGTTTAGAAAGTAAACTGATTGAAACTGATGAATCTAAAGATATTGACCTTTTGCCATCCATGTGGCACTTCCTGTGTTATGTCAAAGCCTTTAGAGCTTCTAGAGACTCCATTGTATCCTTATACGTGCAGATCCACCTCTTCTCTTGATGCTGAAGACTTTTACTCTCATAAAGTGGGCTTGCTGGCACAAGTCACAATACTATTAATAGGAGAACTACAGTATATTCTCAGCAATAATGACAATTCTGCACTGGTACTACAAATGTTTGAGTGTGACAGACATACATTTTTAATAAGGCTAAGACAAGATCTTGTGAATATATTGTGCTCCAAGACGGGATGAAATTGCCTTCCTATGTGTTCACATTTGCTTCAGACAAAAAAGGAAATGTCTTAAGTTATGATGACCATCTCTTAATTACAAAAATATACATATACACTTTTTGGAATGATATTGTTTTTAACTCTATAAAGAATATCCAATGTTTTAATATATACAATATTCCTTAGCTTTAAAGATGATTCTGACTAAACAAATTGTAAATTGGTTCACAATACGTTATTTTGTTAACAATTCTGATATCATTTTTTGCAATTTAACTAAAGTCCTGCACTGTTGTGGACAAAAGGATGAGGACTAAACTTCAAACTGTCCTCTCTTTTACGGACCATCCTCTTCGCAGCATTGTTAATGAACTTAAAAGCTCCTTTAGTGGGCGAATGGTGATGCCCCGATGTTCTACAGAACGCCTCAGAAATTCGTTTATTCCTGCAGCTGTGCACTTTTATAGACTGTGCAAATTTCAGAATGTGTATTTTATGACTAGGGAAGTTACAGTTGTTGCTGAGTCCTGTACGTTGTGCCCACTGTCTGTCTTTTATCTGTCTTTGTCCATGTGTTGTAGTTTGTATGTAAGTCCATGGCATTTTAATTTCCCCTCTGGGGATGAATAAAGCATCTATCTATCTATCTATCTATCTATCTAAAAGAGTCAGTACAGGTTGTTCCTGCATTCCCCCATATCTCTGCACAATAAGTGAAGTAAGGAACAAGAGTAACAATAGATCTTTTCATCCAATACATCTCTTGTTTCATACATAATGCCAATAGATGGTTATTGCATAGGGTTCATGTAATATACATGAAAATTGCCTCTGCCTCTTTCAGTCTGAAAGCCAATAGTCAGACTGAGCAGGTCTTGAAGCTTTTAACATCTCAGTACCCTACAGTCCACGGTTCATTTGGGCTTCTGATCATTTATGTTATTATGTCTCAACTGGTTCACCTGTGCCCAGCCTCATGTTTTACTTTGTATTTTAGAATGTTCATATGTGTGTGAGTCTGTGTAAGTGTGCGTGTGTGAGTGTGTCTGGGTTGTTTGGTCATGTGGGGTCGGGCAATTGTGAGGGCAGGTGGGTGGAAGGAAATGTCGGATTGTTTTTAATCACTGTAAAGCACTTAATGTGAGATTTTTTGTATGAAAAGCACTTTATAAATAAAAAAAATGATTTGATTTGATTAGGTTCTTTTTTTCAGAGCAAGGGTTTGTTTTTATACCTGACAGTTTGGACTACTCACTAGAGGTGTTTCCTCAGAGTGGTCACGTGATGTTGTTGTGACGTGTCCGATCAGCTCATTTATACAGGTTTTGGCGCTGTCTTTCCACCGGTGGAGTCTGACTTCCTGAGAACAGTATCCCAGGTGTGTGAGAGTAAAAAAGCCCCCTCGTCTTGGTTGACAGTCCCGTGGGCACATTTCCGTATTTCGATTGCCTCTTTAATCAGGTGAACGAACACGTCACTGCAACATTATGTGACCGCTGTGGAAGACACTTAGTGAGCCGTCCAAACTGTCAGGTATGAAAACAAACCCTTGGCCAGTGACATACAATGCACCAATACAAAGAAAATATTTCAATAACCCAGTATAACTTCTGTCTCCAGCTCCTCCTTTATTAAAACTTTTCTCGGGGCCAGGGTTAGGTATCTGTCTCACTTAAACAGGAATCGTACATCCCTCTGAAATTCCCCTCTGTGGTAATGCTGTGGCTCTTATTGAGATGACATCGTCTGTGGCTGAAAATGCAGCTTGTGTGGAATAGGTCAGTGGGCACGGTGCAGATAAAATTGGATTCTGACACTTGAGATGGGAAAATGGAAGTGAGTGTGCAGTCTGTGGCCCACCTCTGCAGATCCGCTGTATTTACCAGGCTTTATGACAGAACTCACCAAAGTGTGTGTTTGTGGGATTTGGACAGGTTTATGCATTTTTGGTACAATGTAGATAGGTATTTTTCCCTTTGGCTCGATGGAATCTTTTGAATCACTTTTACACTTGACTAGACTGAAATGTAACTATTTTCTAGTTGATACATCTAAGGTATTTTCCAGAATAGTGTCAGCATGCCCTCTCAGGAGTTATTGTGGCTTCTCTTCGGTCGCTCAACACCAAAGCCACACTTGAACAGAACAGATGAGGTGAGTAACTCTTGAAAAGAAACCCATAAAACTTTTCAATCCCTTTCCTTTTATAAAACCATGGCATCTGACAATAGTGGTACCCATGTGATTTAAAAGTACTCTGCTTAGGTTTACATTTGAGGTACATCTGTTCTTTAACTTTTAATATTTTTAAAGTGGGTGCTTTTTATTTTTGGTTTTGAATTGGCCTGGAAATTAAAAATATTTTTTACTATTGTTTGAGACCTGCTGAAAATCCTTAGGGTTTTATTTTTTTTTACCAATTTCTCTTAAAGGAATTTTTTAAATACTTAAGTCGATTTTTTTCATGAGGAACTTTTAGCTTACTTTTTTTTTTTAAGTAACAAAATTGAATTCTTCTTCCACCATATCACTAATATGTTACACTATGATTAAAAGAAAAAAAAAAAAAAACTTAGATTAATTTGTGACTTGACACAAACACAAAATAAAGCATAAGAACGAGCGATGATTTTTGGACTTATTTGATAATTTATGGACTTATAAAGAGCACAGGACACCTCTGGACTTTTACCTGTGACATAACAACCCTGGTAAATTAAAAGTTTTTAGGTCTTAGAAGGATAAAACCATAAAGCGTATATATGAGTGGACTACAGTAAGTAAGTGTGACGTTACCCACAGCGTTCAGCGCCGCTCAAATGAGGCTCCTGAATGGTTACAGGAGCGAATTTGGAGCCAGGCTCCATATTTGGAAATCCGACCACGAGTATCATAGCAACCACAAGAGCCAATCATGACTGAGGTCATTAAATGTGCCGCCCGACTCATGGCAGAGCAGAGATACTCTGCACCATTCTGCACAGACCACTGTATTTCAGTGATTCTTGAGAATAATAAGGAAACTTTTAGCTTTTATCATCAAACTTTAAATAGTAAGTTTAAGTCATTGATTTATGTTGTATGTTCTGTTACGCGCGAAGAACAATAGACCTGGCAATTTAATGAAATTCACTTCACTTTATGCTAGTTCAGATTCTAGTGACGTTAGCTATTGTAATTGTTTATTTTGTCATTTTATTTTAAAAATAGTCAATCGGGGCAGGAAAGTGGGAAGGGACTTACTTAGCAGCCAAACTGTCAATCAAACCTGTTGCAAACGCTCGGCGGCAGCAACCTCGGGGAATGAAGGCATCTGATTGGTCCGTTATTTATGTTCATATCTTGATTTAGGAACAAGATAGCGAAATGAAAAATTCAGGATCATGTAGAGTGATTTCATACGAACATTTTAAGACCAGAATGACGAGGCCACAGCAGCAGTTACAGAGAGAGGGACGATAAGATCCCAATGTAACTCAATGGAAAAAAGGGAGAGAAGGATCCGGAAGAGCCTCCTGGAGCACTTCCTGTTTGACACGTGGCGGCTAACGCTTTAGCTATGTCTACTCATATATATGGTCTATGTATAAAACTTACTGAACAGGATTCCTCAAACAAGCGTTGATGGAGCAAAATACAACTCAAATTTTTTATGAGGGAACAAAGCTCAGCAAAGTAACGTATATGTTATATATGTTGCATAACGTATATGTTTTTAAAAGTTGTCCTTAATCTTGTGGTAAGACTTAAAACTTCATCTATTTGCCTTTGGTAAAAAAGTACTTCTTACAAGGACACTTGAGCGCCGAAATAAGAATGAGTAGGCTGGTGAGTACATGAATATGGAGGAGTACTATTTAGTTTATGACTTATTATTTTTAAAACTCATAGAGATGGCTTTTAATATTAATTTCCTGAACATGCACATAAAAGACATTTAATTTTCTTCCTCAAAATAGTGGAGCTGTTAAGGACCAAAAAAGTTCCCAATTGTTCACTTTTATGGTATAAGCAGGAAACTTGGCCAGATTATCAATGTCGTTAGGACCAACATTTCTGGATATGGAACCGAGTACTGCACATGTCACAAAATGGCCAACATGAAATCAAGGCTGGAAGCTAAATTACTGCTTAAACTGCCTTTTTTGAAAAAAAAAAAAAAAAAAGTTAAATTATAACATATTACCATTAATGCTTCCACTAAATAAACATGAATCTTATATTGGTTATTTATACTGTTAGTGATGAACAATGGACTGATATTGTGAATAGGAAAAAAATAGAGAGAGATTAAAATGCTGCATGCAGCATAAAGCTGAACTATGTAACTTATTGATCAGGGATCTGCCACCTACTTTTATCTATGGATATGTCATTGCTCTGCCTGGAATGTTCCACAATGTGACATTAAACATCCATTCTTTTTCATTTATTCAATTACAGGTGGTTTTATAGCTCAAAATCCTTAGAAAAACATTCTGACTGTGAGGGGGGTCACCTCTCCACAGATCTGACCTGTAACTTGGTCTGGTTTGGTCTTCATGATGATAGAAAGGTTGAATGCCATACTGAAAAGTTACACAATGTACAAAGTAATTTTTCAGCCAAAAATATGTAGGAAAAAAAACAACAATGAGAGGAAATAGACAATTAGGTATTATTTACAATCACATGTATGGTACTGGGAAATAAGCAGTACACTTTTATATTGGCTTCTCATAACAGTCAGAAGGCTACAGACAATATGGTAACAAATAGATACATACTGTGAATAAGTAAAAATAAAGAGAGAGATTTTAAAAAAGGCATTAAAGACTGGACTCTATCTGGACAATGCAGACAGTGAGCTTCAATGTGGACAATGAACCCCAATGTAAGTATAGTTTCCAGCAAAAAATATTTATAAAAACTGTATTTGTTTACTCTTATATGATTTTAGCTTAGAACCTACAAAATAAAATCATACAGTACAGTGTAAAACTGCCATAGTTTATTTCTAATGTAGAATGATGGGCAAGGTATTGGAAAGAAAGAAATAGTAATAGAAATAGAAGGCTACGTGCAATGTGGTAAACAAAGCATACATACATTGATTTTTAAAAGGCATTTAAGATGATAAATACATCTGGACAATGCAGACTATGAGCTTCAGTGTCTGGATGATGGACCCTAATTTAAGCAAGTTTTTCAAGCAAAAATATGTATAAAAAGTATATTAGTTTAATTGAATCTTATAAAGACATACAGTACAGTAACACAAAATACATATAGTGCAAATACAATACAGTCATTACAAAATGAAATGACTTCATAGTGCATTATTATGGCCATAAAACTATCCAAGCGTATTTCATTCTTTCTTTCTTTAGAATCATATGTATAGTATTTGAAAATAAGTATTTCAAAAAAGGCATTTCAGACTGTAAAAAGTACTACATTTGGATAACACACATGAGCTTCAGTGAGGACAATGGAAATCAACTGAATCATTTAATTTAATGACAAGGTCATTAAATGTACTACCTAGAAATGAAATGTACTACCTAGAAATTACATGAACAAGAACTTTCTCTGAACCAAGGGCTTATCAGGCTTTCTCAGCAATAACATCTCCTTCTATCTGAAAAAATACACAGTGCACCCATATTTTTATTTATTTATTTATCTAACTTGGTATTTTTATTAGAATTATTTTAATGTGTATTTTCATTTTTATCCTCCTGGATGGTCAAAATATCATGTACTCCTTTCCTTATATGTATATTCAGAAGGAACCACCACCATAAATGTAGCTAGCATTTTTGAAAACCAATTTACATATTGTGTATATATGTGTATATATAAGCCTGGCTTCCATGCAGCCAAGGCTCTACGCTAACTTTTTTTTTTCAGTAGCACATGTGCCCCTAAGTTAAAAATTTTTGGAGCACAGAAAAAAAATGGGGGCACAAGAAGGTTTTCGTTTTGAACGATTATTACAGTGCAGAACTTGCGCGCACCAACACTAACACTGAATAAATTGAATACAAAAAAAAAGAATTATGACTGTACTTTTCCTGTATGATCGCAATGTTTTTTTATATCTTCATTTTATCTGATTAATATTTAGACTTAAAATAAGCCAAACAAACTGTACTGCACTGAAACACTCTGTGGCCCTTTTTGGACCTTCACCCACAGTTTAAGAACCTCTTCTTTAAGAGAACTTCCACTGGCACTTTACACAAAACTGCTTCAAAGTGTAAAAGGTGTGCAGGATTTTTAAACCTGTATTTTCAAATTCCTAACTGGAGTTACATTCTCTTAGTGGTTTTACAGTGGTTTTTAGACTCTGCACATTTACCAAACCAAACGCACATTGTGACAAACAGATTTATTTGGCATTTTCTTAGGCAAACTTCAGCCCACATATCACCTGCTCTGTGCTGTAGTTCTGCTCTGTGCGGACACGGACATAAAATTAATATTGGCGTATTTGATGTGAGGCGGATGGACAGGTGGGATGTTTAACCTGCCCTGTGATACACACTGGTACACGAGGGTGCGCGGGCTCCAGCGCACAGGTCCCGCACACCGGTACAAGTTTATTGCCGAAGGCAGCGGCCGTAATGAAATATGACCGCACTCAGTATTCAGACCTTGAATCCGTGACGAGACCGAGTCCAAATGCGCTCGAGTCCGAGACAAGACCAAGACAAAACCATCGCTTTAGCAGAGAAGGAAGTTCAGTGGCACGGGGGTGTCTGTGAGTGGAGCAGGTGTGGGTCCTGCTGCGGTGCCGCTCCTCGTTTAAGGGGGCGTGGGTGTGTTTTGAAGCGGAGTTCGTTCGTATCAGTGATATCGGCCACACCCGGAGCTCGTATGCTGGGGTCGTGCGCGGTCGGAGGTGTTGTGCCCGGGAACAGGTTCGGTTGCGCTCACGCTGGGCAAGCGTGCGGCGCTTTAGGGGCGATCCAGGCTTGGGCAGGTTCCACAGTCCTAGTGTGAGTTTGCCCCTAATGTTTGACACATTTAGAACGTTTAACTCGTCACGTTACGTGTATGCGCAGTTCTCCTTATTGTGGCTGCAGAAGCACTCGCACTGGTGCGACTGTTTTGATTTCCTCGTTCGCACAACGAAATATTTACTCGCAAATGCGAGTGAAATGGGCGCACTGTAGAGCCCTGCATGCAGCATTTAATTATCATTATGAAATATGATATGAGACGTACAGATCTTTAGAGATGGTTTTTGTTATCAAAAACCCAATAAATATGTCTTTGAAAGATACTTTTTTTTTTAACTTAGACTTGGTGCCATATCCAGAAATATTAGTCCTGGGGGTGTTAGTAATCTGGTAAAGTTTCATGCTTGTACCATAAAAGCAAACTATTTTGGTCCTTAACAGCTCCACTAAAAGTCTGAGCTCTGCTCCCCCATGTTTTTACTGACAGAGAACAGCTCTGAACATCTAGATTTAAAGAGTCCATATGTTGTTTTTTCTGAACTATTATAATGTTGTTTCCTCATCACAAACAGACCTGGAATTCTGTTTCGTTTCATTCACACATGTTTAACACACAAACCCTGCATATTTAGGCTCTCCCAAACAGAAAACACTTATGCATTAGAGGAGACGCTCCACTGTGTTTTTAAACTCAGATTTGGATACTTCTAACCCTGGAATTGTTCATCTCTGCTAAAATGATGGAGGTGGAACAGAGCTTTTTGAGCTTTGGAGATGGAGACATATTAATAATAAATTGTTACTCAAACATATAGGTATGTTTTTAATGAGGTAACAACATTATAACATGGATTAAAGCTCACAAGAGTCAATTTTGCATAATATAGGACCTTTAAAAACCCAAGATGATCATTGACAATTAGAAATGGATCAATCTCAAGACAAGGAAATTTAGCATAAATTGCACACAGAGCAAATGTTAATATATGCGTTCTGGAGAGGTAGGAGGACTAAATATGCAAAATTACTAACACACGTGAATGGAATGAGAACATATCAGTAGGTATTTCTGATGTGGAACAAATAGGGTAAAGAGCTAAAAAAAATGACTGCATAACAAACTGATAATGTGCCATATGTTTAAATGAACGGAGCGAGTTAGTACGTAGCTAAATCTAGCATTAGCGGGCGCACTTCAGCCCCTTCCGTGCAATAATCTGGCATCAGTAAGCCATTTCTAAGTGTAAGACTGTCCCCGGTGTAATGCGCACGCCAAATCAGGTCTTGTTAAAAGATGCAAAAGCCCCTCATTAGATCAAAGCATATGGACCATTTGCATATATCAACAAGTTGCTGGCGTGTTATGCAGATGTGCTTGTGTCAGTTTACCCGGCCATTACTGTGGAACATGCCTCCTAAGCTGCGCTCATATTAGACCTCTTTAGTGTCGACACAAGTCCAGCCCTTCCTCAAGCTGCTCCAGGGCTTTCTACAGTTAGCTGCTTACTGAGCGCACAGTACCAAATGATATTTTTAGACTGTACATTTTGTCCATTAAAGGGGAACTCCTGCACGTTTGAAGCTAAAGTCCATTGCTAGAGGTGGTCGAATACTGTGAGAAGCCAAAAAACAGCACAGATCAGTGTTCCCTCGGCGGAGATCTCGCTTTAGTAGTGAATCTGTCAAGGAAACAAACTAACGTAGTGATTGGGACGGTTCTTAGCTTCCATGTAAAACGCCAATTTGCACAGAAGACACTTAACACCACTTTCTAACCCATCTTACAACAGCCACGAGTCTAACAAACAAAACGCTCTGCCTGGCTCACTCATTAGCGGCCTTGGAACGTTATAAAACAACTTTATAAGCAGCCTTAGAAATGCTAATGCTAAGTCTTAGCATTACCTTGTTGATTTCCCACTGCACATTGCGAAAGCCCAAAAGACTCGACTGCCAACTCCAGCAGTTGAAAGAAAATGGTTGGATTTTTTTAGCGCTTTCAAAAATATAATTCACTCGTAAATAAATGGGATTAGAAATGACATCGGCAATCAAGTCTTTTGGGCTTTCACAATGTGCTGTGGGAAATCAACAGAGGTAAAACTAAGGCTGCTTATACAGTTGTTTTATAACGTTTCCAGACACTAAGGAGTGAGCCAGGCAGAGCGTTTTGTTTATTAGACTCACAGCTGTTGTAAGATGGGTTAGAAAGTGGTGTTAAGCCTCTTCTGTGCAAATTTACGTGAAAGTTTAGAACTTGTCCCATCACTACGTTAGTTTGTTGCCTTGACAGACTCGACTCACTACCACAGTGAGATCTCCACCGAGGCAACACTGACCTGTGCTGTTTTGTGGCTTCTGACAGTATTCAACCACCTCTAGCAATGGACTTTAGCTTCAAACATGCCGGAGTTCCCCTTAAAAGAACAATTTTTAACGCTGTTCATGAAAGGTATTAATGCAGGTTAAAGGTGATATACTATGCAATTACAATTACAATGCTGTTACCTCATCGAAAATGCTCCGTGTACCATTTGTTCTTTTGAATTTCAATGAAGAACAAAAACAATAAAATGGGAAAACAGTTTGTTATTTAATTATTCCGTTTTAGTGTCAAACCAAAAAACAGATTTCGACCTCAGTTTCAGTTTTGATATTTTATTCTCTCTGGTTTATTTGCCCCAGAATTTCTGCTGCTAGAAGGATTTCTTTGCAATTTTGTGGACAAACACGTCCTCTCGTCCTTTCGCGGTCCGTGTACTTTTTCGTTCATTCATTATTCTGTTTTGGACTGACAGATGGAATTTTAAAAAGGGTGCAGCTTGGTGTTTTATTTAAAACAATACAACCAGAAAGGGCTCTATTTTGTTTTCAAAATGTATTACCGTTTTCAAATTGTGGCATTAGAAAAATGGATACGTTTCTGATCATTTTTAACTTGTAATATTTTATTTATTCCTTATTAGTTTCATGGTATATTTCACCCGAAAGTACATTACAGCGTCTGACTCGCGCGAAGATAAGCTAGCCGTGTCCCAATTCAGAAGGCTACATCCGAGTATCCTTTGCGGCCTCCAATATCCCAGCATGCACCGCGCAGCGGCTGTAATGTTCGAAAACAGCAAAAACACTGAGCACAAAACACGGAGCAAAAAGCAGGCACGTGAGTACACACTTTTAACTATTGGAAATCATCACTAACACAACGGTAAACTTAAAATATGGCCATAACTCCCACAAAACAGTCAAAAAAGTTTGTTTTTAACTGCGTGAACTTTGGAGCTTTGAGCTAAAAGTTTGGCTAGTAATTTACAGCTAAGCAAGTCCGCTCAGACTTTCATATTTGGACAGATTTCCATCAAACACTTTTTATTTTTTTACTGCTAGGGGAAAAGACCATGGAGTGATTAAAGAGGAAGAAACGCCACGTTTTCACGGACAGGGGGAGCTCGCAGGTAAGGTAAAAACATACTGCATTATTTCATGCAGTATAAAAATATTTACTTGTAAATCACGTAATATAAGCCTCCCACACATGCATTTCATTCTGGGAATACATTATATTGACACCTGTGTCTGTTAGGCCAGTCACATTTAATATAACAATGAGAAAACTGTTTGAAATGTTTGATATGAATTTTCTTTTCTCATCTGCAACTTCCTGGATGAGGACACAACACACTTTGGATGTGAATGTACTTTGCTCTGTGGACCTCATTTTCCTGTAATAGTTGGTAGTTTTCTTAATGTGTCAATACAGGTTTTCACTCTGCAGGACAGGACTTTGAACCAACAGAACCAATCAGACGTAAGGTTCATTCTGCTCTTCCTCCTTCAGAAGATACAAGATGTCTCCACTGTCCATGTCCAGAGTCACTGAGGACTTCTGCAGAGTCACAACCTGCAGAGTCACAACCTCTGAGTCACAACCTGCAGAAGACCTGTGGGGCCTCTGGTTGCATCTGGCTTCCTGCACCCGCTGTCTGCTGCTGTCCTGAATGTGTCCTAATAGTGATGTCTCCATGCAGTTTAGGTTCATAATAAGTTTATCTGAACGTTTTTCACTGTGACATTTGATTCATGATGAGATGTCCCAGTTGTTTGATGTGTCTTTTAATAGTAACTATAATTACATGTACTATAAGAATGGACTATTGTACTGCAGTGAAGCAGTATTCAATCTGATCATATTTGGCAAAGATAATTTGTTCATTTTGGATTGGCACCTGCTTCTGTAAAAAAAAAAAAAGTTACACAATGGGAGTACACTGACAT
The DNA here is from genome assembly GCA_030686955.1 of Odontamblyopus rebecca. Lineage (NCBI taxonomy): Eukaryota > Metazoa > Chordata > Actinopteri > Gobiiformes > Gobiidae > Odontamblyopus > Odontamblyopus rebecca. Next base: position 9,016,799 of record CM060655.1, read on the forward strand.
GTTGTATTTATTTATTTATTTATTTATTATTAACCTATTAATGCATTGTGTGTATGTGTGATGGGTTTAATGTTTGACTATTCATATTATGACAAAGTATTTCCGGAAGTTTATTTGATTGTTTAATAAACCATTTTTTCTCAAAGGAGAGTCTTTATAAAATGACTTAAATGCATTCCCTGTATACATGTAATCCCTTATCAATTTAAAAATACTTAATGCATATCTCATCACTGTTTTTGAAACTTTAAGGTAATTTAGCCTATTTTAGATGTATTGGAGCAACAGCAATATTTTAGCCATAAAATGTGGATTAGAATTATTAGAATAACTTGTTCTCAAAATGTGACACTTTGATTACCCATGCGTAATCTTTGTTAATGATCTGTGTGCGTAATCTGCAGGTGAGTGTTGTTAGCATTAGCATTAGCAGCGTGTCTCGGTTGCTGGGCGACGGGCGCGGCTCCGTGGGCTGGACATGTCCCATTTCAACACGGCCATGCGGTCCGCGGAGGTGTGTTCGAAGGCTACAGCCTATGCGGCTTCAGGAGGCTGCAGCCTCCGGAGGCTGTGAAGGCTGCAGCCTCCTGAATTGGGACACGGCTATAATGTGCCTCCAAAGACGCCGTGTCGCGGATGAGTCTACAGCCTACAAACTGCGCCTAACCCGCCCAAAAGCTCACGGGTAGGCAATCTACTTCCAGGCCACACCAAACCTAAACCGCAAATAAACTAAAACGCAATTCAGAACGCCATTTTTACAAATTGCTTTTTCCCTTTTTATACGGTTCAATAATTAATTTTCAATAACAAAAAAAAATGTCAAAACATGGCGCCGGATTCCATTTCACAAGTTACTTTCAATCATAAAAAATCATCAACGAGTCCTTTTTTCATTTCTCGTGCCACTCCCAAAATAGAATAATGAATGAACAAAAAAGTACACGGACCTTTCGCGTCATAGAAAGTCATTGTTGAACTTCATGACAAGAAACAAGAAGCAGCGATAAAGTCGACTTTGTTCAATTGACACCATAATAACCAAAAAATAGCAGAACTTCCAGGGCAAATAAAGAAGAAGAAAATATCAAAGTTAAAATAGGCACAAGACAAAAGAGAAATTAACTTTAAATAAAATATTGGAAATAGATGTCAAAATCTGTTTTTTGTTTGACACTAAAACAGAGTAATTAAATAACAAACCGTTTTCCCAATTTATTGTTCTCGTTCTTAATTGAAATGGTTTGTTATTGTAATATACTGTTATTTGACAGTATAAAAACAGTAAGTCCCAGAATATTTTTTCTGCTAGTTTCCCCTGCAAAACTTTAGGGTTATTTGACAATTTATGCAGTTACAGTACCTTAATATCTACAGTTACATAATTCTATCATCAGATTTTCCTAAATAGGGAGTTTTTTGGGCCCTGAGACCAAATGGGGCCAAGTCGGGAGTGGACCTGATCAACTTATGATGGCCCAAGATATAAAATAACAGGAAATAGCATTGAAAAAGAAAAAAAGGCTCCCAGCCTAAAATCAAACCAGACCAAGTTACAGGTCAGATCTCTGGAGAGGAAACCCTGCACACAGTATTCGGCCAAAAACAAAATTTAGTCAAGCTAAAATGACTTGGATTAAGAACGTTTTACCATGATTTGAGTAAATTTCACTTGACAAGTAAAATGATCTGCCAGAGCAATAAGATTTTTGTACTTAAAATATGAAAATACATCTTGCTACACTTAAAATAAGAAAAACTTATTGCACTTAAAATAACAAATAAAATCAAATGTTGCTTGAATTAAGAAAAAGAAAAAAATTCCACTGGCAGATCATTTCACTTGTCAAGATGAATCTACTCAAATAAATGAAAATGTTCTTAATTTAAGTCATTTTAACTTACCTAGAGCTTGTTTTTTTCCAGTGTAATAATCCTGTTTTTCTAGGTATTTTTGCACTATAAACCGTCTGTAATTGAACAAATGTAAGGTAGAGATGCTTATGTCATACTGTGAAACATTCCAGACATTGTAGTGAGTAATGACATATCCATAGAAACAAGCAGGTGGCGGACCCTCCATCAGAAAAGTTACACAATGCGCCTTTAAGCGAAACAGACTCTTAAAGGAGAGGAGGTGTTTTACACTGATAGCCCACTGCAGTCACACTCTCGGTGATCCAGCACAGAGATCCACGGTACTTAGTTTAGTTGCGGGATTCAAGTTGTTGGCTTTTATGACCTTCATTGCTCCTCTCACAACAAGTACAAGGAACATCAACATCAGGCTGTGCGCCAATTCAGCACCAGGCACCGGAGTGTGACGTGAGAGGAGGAAGAGGTCACGCCAGGTGAACCACCCTCTATTTATAAAGTAATGGGGCTTTACAGTGGCATTGGTTTGGCTTGTGTTTTGACTGATCCATGCATGTTTCAAGATGTTTTTAATGTGTGCTTGTCTGCTCAACAACACATTTTCTTGGCCACAGCTCTATATGCATTAGTGATTCTTTGACTCATTTTTTAACATTATAAACGCTGCAAATAAAAATTCACTGTTTGCTGAAATAAGCCAAAAAATAGACCAGTTTCTTTTATTCTGTGTGTTTAGAGCAATTTTGCAGTTTATATTAAAAAAAATGTAAAATAAATATCCATTTCCAATATCCAAATATGGATCCCCGGGAGACCCGGGGATCAAACCCGCAACCTTCTTGCTGTGAAGCCTGAATGTTGCCACTCAGCCACCGTGCCGCCTGATTACTTAATATATCAAATCTAAATCCTACCTGAATGAAACTTTTGCTCATTACTCTTAGTGCTTGTGTACTGCAAGTAGGTACTTCTGTTTCAATACCACATAATCACCTCAGAGAGGGAGCTGTTTAGCAATGTCAATGACACCTTCTAGTCTGCAAAGCTCAAACTTTCACCGTTCCTCTCCAACCATATTTGGAGCATATTTGGAGCTGACTTTGTCATGGTTGTGCAGCGGTTTAAAGGGCTCTTCAGGACCCCATCACTACCCCTGATAAGCATTAACACTTCAAACTAAATGAGAAAAGCCAATTTAGAAACACTCGTTATGACTGGTTTGTTAGCTCATCCCAATTTACAACATTCACCATTCAGATGCTTTACTTTCCATAAATGATGCTGACAATATCGGACACTTACCCTTCAGAGCACCTACCAATCAGTGCATGTTAACTTCACAAAAATGGCTATTGTCTTTGGGAGATTCAAACTTGTCCAACTGTATCAAAAAAAAAAAGCACCTCAGTACTAGAACCCACTTTGTTATAAACATTTAATAACCTTTCTCACTGGTAAAACAATTTGAAATGAAAAACTCAATATCTTGCCCCCCAAGGATTAGGTCAAAACAGTAACTAAAGCTATGTGCTTCAGTGTGATTGGTTAAATCCAAGTTTCTGAATGAAAAGTGAGGACATCAAGTGTGTTTTACCATAGAAGTGCAGTAAAGCAACTGTAACTATCAGATTCTTATTTTAACTTCCATCTGTGTCCAAGGACACAAGGCAGAGATGTTCAAATCTAAATTTTACTGATGACAATGACGACAAGTGCTGATTTATTCTTATCTACAAAATATTGGACATGCTGTGCCTTTTATTTCATTTGTTTTGATTATTCAGTCAGGAAGCAGAATGAAGCTCTCATTTGGGTTGCCAGTTCTGATGCTGAAGTTTCTTTGATCTGAATCCTCACTACTTAAAACCAGCTCATGCAGCAATCCTGAATCAGTATTAGTGCTTGTGTGTGACTCTGTCTGCAGGTAAGGTTGGCAACCCAGGTTCAGATGTGACGAGTACTTTTTTCTCATTTTTTTGAACAGTAAGAGTGCAGAGAGACTTCATGATAATAACAGAACAAGTGAATATGAATATACCACATATCCCTATCTTGGTCTTACATTATTTCATGTCAACAATCCATGTACAATTAAAGCCACAAAGTCAACCTACCAAACACTCTCTGCCAGTCACAACCTGTGGACCAGAAAAAAACAATATCTAGGTAAGTTATAATGACTTAAATTAAGAACATTTTACTTTATTTGAGTCGATTCATCTTGACAAGTAAAATTATCTGCCAGTGGAATAAGTGTTTTTTTCTTAATTCAAGCAACATTTGATTGTATTTCTTATTTTAAGTGCAAAAAGTTGGTGTTTTTCTTATTTTAAGTATAGCAAGATGTATTTTCATATTTTAAGCACAAAAATCTTACCACACTAGCAGATAATTTTACTTGCCAAGCGAAATTTACTCAAATCATGGTAAAACGTTCTTAATCCAAGTCATTTTAGCTTGACTAGATTTTGTTTGTTTTGCAGTGTGTCTCCAGAAATCTCTAACCCCAGCAGCAGAACCATGAACCTCCTCAGCCTCTCCATCTCCTCCTCTTCCCCACTGTCTAACACACAGGTATATTCCCTTAAATCCAAGCATCACTCCCACTCTTCTGTTTAAGTCTCCGTGGTTGAAATATGCCTGAGATGATTGTTTGTTTTGAGCTGTTATGAAAAATCTGTCTGCACGGTAGCCCTGCACTTTTCTCCTGTGCATATTCCCCCATCATTTATTCCTGTAGTCTCTCTGAGTACATACAATACATCTCCAAAAGGTCAGGCGCGTGGCTTTATTACGCCATGCAGCTTCATGCATTATGGTTTCGTTGGAATGGGCCCATCTCTTATGCATAGATGCAGCAAAACAACACTTCACCTCCCTCTGCACAATTCAGACTCGAAATACTTCTTTTTTTTGCTGTTTAGTTATTGGAGTGAAGTGAATGTGTGTGAGATGGTGAGTAGGTGGCGAAATCAGAGCTCGCTGCCTGTGGGTGAAGAAAAAAACAAAAGTCCAGGTCCTGCTCTTGTTAAAAGTAAGTAAAAAGTGAAATGACTCATGGATAAAGCAAATGTGTTTCTGAATGCATTTCGGATTAATGAGTAAAGAGTTTTGGACAATAGAGAGTTTTGGTCAATTCTAAAACATACTTATAGATTGTTTAAAGGTGCATTGTGTGACTTTACTGGTGGTCTGGGATGTTTAAACCTTTCCATCATCATGGAGACCAAACCAGACCAAGTTACAGCTCAGATCTGTAGAGAGATGACCATCGTTAGAATGCCTGTTTTTCTAGCTATTTTTGAGTTATAAAACCACATTTAACCAAAGCTGGATTATCCAACCATTCACAACCAGTAGGGGGCACCACATGACACAAACTTTAAAAATATTTTTCGTGAATTTGTGTGTTGTTTACTTGAAAATGTTAAATGGCCATTGATAACTCATCATTAACACTAATTTCATAATAGCAACAATAATAATAATGATGATACTGAACAAATTACAGATTACATGGCCAGAATTGGATGCTGCAAGCTATTTTTGGCGTATTTGCTGGGCTGATGTAATTAGTGTTGGAGTGCGTGTTCTATTGAAAGACGAGCAATATTCGAAAAGGTTCAATATAACCAAAAATGTATTCCCGTAACAAAAAGTTTAATACAAAGCTCTGGGTCGATGTTTCCCTGTTAGCTTACAGTATGTGAGACTTACGCCAGGACGCCTTGACCCCTCGCATGAAGACATTATGAATATGTAAATAAAATATTGATCAGTTTCCGTCCATGCTCCTCCATGCCCACTTTCAGTGATGTCTCCTCTCACTTGCTCCATCCAGAGACATCTCCATTGCCACCCAGGTCATAAAAAACATTCCAAAAGACACAGTTATCATCAGTGCACACAGTATAAAGCCTTTTCTCATATGCATTAAAAACAGATGTATGACTGTTATTAATGGTATTTGAGTGATAGAGCAAATGTGATTAAACAATATAACAAATAAGTGACTAAACAATATAGCCAATATTTTAAGTATTAAGACAGTATCATGAATATATGACTTATGTGTTTCCTGAATATATGACTTATGTGTGTATATGAGCATGTGTGTGCATCTGCAAAGCTTTATTAATTTGACACTTTCTTCATTAGTAAATTACATATGAGAACTGCCCTTGTTTATGTGTACTATTTTTGAAAGGAAGACAAGGGTAAGGTGTGTGTGCAGTGGATAAATGTAAGGTAGAGCTGTTTAATGTTGTACTGTGGAACATTCAAAACAATGGCATATCCATAGAAACAAGCAGGTGATGGTTAAATTGCACATATTGTGCTTCTTTAACTCCCCTCTCAAATTCTTCTGGCTAACATCTGTACCTCACTGTCCTCAGATGAGTGGCCCGTGGCTTTAAGGTGGAGGGGACTTAAAGAAGTTATTTTTATCAAAAAAGAGAAGCTGTGGAGGACTCAGACACCATCTGTCGCCAATTTACAACTCCATTCTCAAACCTAAATCTAAACAAATTAAGAAAGCAACAGAGGCAGCCAGGCCAGACCCAGAGGTGTGAGGGCCCCATGATGGCCCCGTATGATTCTGCTCATATGACCCCACACCCAAACGCAATTTCAATAGGCTGAGCTAACAACAGAAACTGTAAACAAGTAGGGTATTAGTTTCAGAGTAATTTATTGGTAGCTAACTCCTCCCTTTCAGCCAGATATAAGTCAGTGTCCTCCAGCGTCTGACCAGAACTGAAGACGCAGTTAAATAATAAATACATTTTTGTCCAGTTGACAAATTTAATTCTCTCCTTTGCCATGGATTCTCCCTGGACGACTGAGGGATTTTACACACGTTTATGCACAATGTAACATCCACTACCTGCTTGTTTCTATGGATATGTCATTGCTCTGCCTGGAATGCTCCACAGTATGACATTATGCCCGGGGGAACTGTGAGGTCCCACACAGACGCACCACGTTTGTCAGAGGCACCAAGTTCTGGAACTCTCTCCCAGTATCAATAAGAGAGACTCCAACACTGGCCACTTTCAAATCACACTTGAAACAGTGGCTAAAGGAAAACCAGACTTGTGGACACTTACTTTTTTTTTTTATGTTTTAACATTTTAACGTTTTATTGTTTAAATGTTGTAATGTTGCTGTTACTGTCACCTGTCATTGTTTTTATTGTTTTTGCTGTGATGTCACCTGCCTAGGGACTTCAGATGGAAATTAGCATTTTTGCTATAATCTGGCGTATTTGCACTGCAATGTTGCAGATGTTCATTAATATGCACTGTCCCTATCAAATAAAGAATAAATAAATAAATTAAAAAGGTCTACTTTACATTTATTCAGTTCCAGGTGGTTTTATAGCTCAAAAATACCTTAAAAATACCTATCTCCATGAAGATAAGCATTTGATGGACCCTCCACCAGAAAAGTTACACAATGCATTTAAAAAAAGAAAAAGAAGAAGAAAAAGAAAAAAAAGGTTGCAAAGCAGAGATTTCCCTGGATATTAAACGCCTCATTTCTTTTGGGGGAAGAGGGAGGAGACCACTGGGACAGACCTAGAGTTCCTCCATGACAGATCCAGAACACATCCCCAAGTCGCTGCAGGGTCTTTCCTCATCTTTACTCCCACAAGAGAGACCAAGGTCCTCACTCTTCTCTCTGGAGGAGGGCTCACTACTCTTCTATTTCACCAAGTGTGAATTTTACACCTCAAACCGTGGGCCTTCATATTTTTGTGGCTTTTTGTTGCTTTTTTGTCTTTTTTTTTCAGCTATTTTCGAACAACATGCGATATACTCCTCTGGGTATCTACGGGGTAAAAATATTAGGAATAATACACCAAAAATGACTTTCAGTTTGTCATGGGGCACTTCTCAAAAATAATTAAGGCAGTATGCTTGAATCAATTCAGTTCAGTTTACATTTTCTTGTTCTCTGTGGCATTATATAAGTGGTGCATGGATCCATAATGAAAATGGTTTTCAATTCAATTCAATTCAATTTATTTTTGTAGTGGCCAAAATCGCAACAACAGTTGCCTCTAAGGGTGTACCAAGATATGGATGAGTAAGTTTTGTGGTATCAATATTTATAGGTCAAGATGTAGGGGTTCCAGGTCACCAAGCACAAAGTGCACCAGCTCCTGATCACTGTATATTCATTCAGTTGTATCATTTAGAACCTGTAGAGCAGGGTGTCAAACTCATTTTGGTCCGGGGGCCGTATGCAACCTACTTTGATCCCAAAAGGGCCGGATCAGAAAACTCAGTTCTCTCTTCAAGTTATTGTATTTTCTCCGTGTCTCGTAGTGGTGTTTAAGATTATATTCCTCAAGCAACGCCACTTGTTCCAAACACAGTGAGCACAGATTTCCCATTCACCTCTGTCAACAAATAAGAATTAGACTATTTTTCTTGGGAAATCCTGAACTCAGCATCTGCTTTTCTCATTTTTTGACATTTTGCTGATGAGGGTCACGGTCGACAGTCAAAAGGATCGTCCTTTAAGAGCGTTTGGAAAGAGGAAAGTCTTCATTTGTGCTGCTCTGGTGGGAGTCGCAACGTACAGAAACGCCGGAGACGCTGCTATGCAAACGGTGCAGAAAATTAACAGAAAAATCTGAAAATTTTAAGTATTTTAATAGAAAAATCAGCCGAGGGCCAGATTAAAGGTCTTGGAGGGCCGGATCTGGCCCCCGGGCCACATGTTTGACACATGTGCTGTAGTACTGTGTGAAATGTAGGTTTTTCCTGTGTTTGACATTTCTTCACTACTTTATGAAGATGTGAACCTGGTCAGCAGTGACTGACAGTTGGATTAGCCAGTCAGTGGCATGCATGGTTCATCCACATCAAAACAAATATGGCTGCTTAGGGGGAAAAAAGAAAGAGGAAAACAAACTGACAAGGGACTGCAAAACTGCAGAATCAACGACCAAAACACTAAAGTCTGTTAATCTGAGGTGAGATAAATGCTATTTTGTTCAAATAATAAGTGACCAATGAGCTCCTTCGTTTCACACTTGACACTGAAAAAACTAAGCTGATTGCACGATCACGTTTGGCAAAAGAGGGAGCGGGGACCAGACTGATATCTCTGTATAAAAAAATATCAACAGATGTCGTCGTGGATTTGTCAGGCTACTGGTTTCCCCTATCAACAGTATTCTAATTTTATGAGGCACAGAATGTTGAGTTCTCATTATTTGTGAACCATACTCATCAAAATGTCCAAAAATAAAGTCTTGATAGCTTCACTTTATGCATCATCTCTATTTAATACTCTGACTTTCTGAAATAAGTGACAAAAATAGCTGTAACTGAAGGTGCTGGCTGCAGTGGAAACAGTTCAAAACAATTATTTTACCCTGGAAACAAGTTCATCTCAGTGTTTGTAATGCACAGTATTTAACATATGTTTCAATAACAAAGATATTCAATTATAACAACATTCATGCTATCATGGACTGTGTGAATTTTGATAAAGGGCTGGCATGTCAATCACTACTGTAAGGTATTTTATACCCATTACTATTCTATAACATCTTTATTATCTGGAAAATTAATAGTTTTCTTTATAAGACAATAGCTTCTCAGGTGAAAGAAGAAGGACATTAAAGTTGCCAACTTTTTCCACAGGTAAATGGGGAGTAAAAAAAGGTTGGGATCCACTGACTTAAAACATCCTCCCTGTAGTTCCCAGACTCTGTGGGTGCCCACTTCTTCAGACAGCCTCAGTGCAGTGAAATCCTGGTCAAAAGCACAAAATATAAATGTCCTCTCTGGGAACAAACAATACTTACAATATCACCTCCAAATGTTGTTTCAGATTTACATCAAACTAATAGTAACGGCCACTGATCTTTTTAATAACTCACTGAGATCTCCCATCAGAAACCATTGCCTTCACTGTGTGTAATAAGAAACAATGCAGCAACAGGACACAGCTTTCTTTCTTTGTTCCTTTTTTTCCTTCTAGCCGCGGCCGATAAAGCTGAGCATGTAACAGCGCTAAAAAGAGCAGATAAACCAAATGTATCACTGTCAGCTCCCAAATGAAGTGAGATAAGGCGGAGCGGCCAGTACGGAGCAGCAGACCAGCGTAAATACGTCCTCATTCTCCGGTGTCACTCACGGGGGGACAGTGATAGGCGAGCTCCGTCACGCTCTACCAGGCTGACACACATGACATTTCTATCAGAGGGCCCATACAGTCAGAGGAGCACCCGAAGGCGTCAGGTATGTAATGGGTCCTGGGTCCTATACGCCTCAGCGACTGGCGTTTCCATTAGAATTCTGATAAATGTCCACAGCGACAGTTGCTTTTTCTTCAAAGACAATATGCCACCCCTGCAAACCTCTCAGGATGGTGGGTCATACTCAGTCGCACAGGAGGAGAGTCTGGTTTGGATTTCTTTCTCGCTAAAAGGCTAACCGAAAAGTTTCAAGGGTTACTCAGGCTTGAAATAAACACCTTGTACTTGCTCAAAAGAGACTAGGATCCTATTTTTAGACGACACTGCAGTGTAAATGAATGCTGTAATAAAATAAAGATGTTGTTCCTTTGTCCTCTGTAGCTTAGAGGTTTTATATAATTACATTTTCAGTTGTACAAACAATGAAGTGGTTCAGATTATTATCATTTTTAAATTTTTTTGCATATTTCTCTATTTGTTTTTTTTCTTGGTCATTTTAATGTCAAATGCTCATGTGCAGCGGTGGCACCAGACCAGAGGCACTACCGAGTGTACACTATGCAATATTTTCAATGGTTTCACTCAGCCCCAGCTCAAACTGCGCAACCAAATTGCAGGGTTTAAAAGTTCACAGCTCACGATTCATGTTCACACTATACAAACTACTTCAACAGTGCAAAAACCTCACAAGAGGTTTAACAGGTTTGATATTCTTGCAACCTACAATTGGCGATCGAGAGCTGGTCGTGAGGTATTAATCAGTTCTCATTACCCCATGTATACGACACGAAGCACGACACACGATTAAGCTAAACGTGGTCCGATCCCAAAAACAGTCACACCACAACAGTTGTGGTCATACCAGTTTGTCAAAGCCTGGTCCCGTCAGATCTCAGAAGCTCAGCAATACCGGGCTTGGTTAGTACTTGGATGGGAGACCGCTGGGAAAATCAGGTGCCACAGTGGGGCGCCAGTTGCAAAAAAACTGTTGTTGTTGTGTCCCTAGGCAAGGCACTTCACCCACATTGCCTAGTATGAAAATTGATTGATGAGTGATGATAGTGGTTGGAGGGACCGATGGTGCCGATAGGATTGGATTGGCAGCCTCGCTTCTGTCAGTCTGTCCCAGGGCAGATGTGGCTACAATAGTATTTTACCACCACTGAGTGTGGAGTGAATGAATAATGCTCTGTAAATAATACTCTGTAAAGCCTCTTTGTGACATATGTCTCTGAAAAGCACTATATAAATAAACACTTTAAGCACATACACACCAGTGAAAAATCATCTCAAAAAGGGCCAAAAATCGCACAGTGTACGTCCGGCTTTAGGGGGGCTGAAGGGAGTTCTCATTTAATGTGTTAAAATATTTGTTTTGCTGTTTTAAACCAGTTTAAACGTAGTTCGCTCCTGTAGTGATTCATAAAACCTAATATGGAATTCTTGTTTTATTGTAGTCTCATTTTGATCACTCTGGGGGAGCTGTGGGGGTGCATTGACCATTCTGCAGGAGGCTAGTGCTCCTAAGTTCATTTTAAACAGTTTACAAGGGTCTAAAGTCATTCCACACTTCACTTATGCAAGCTAAATATTTAATTAAGTAATTAAATCGATTAATTATTCACCACGATGAGTTTTTGAGTAGGTTTCACAGCTTTCAGAGGCCAGAGATTTACCGTCACAGTAGAACACTAACAGCATGTGACGGAGCAGACCCGTCCCTAAGAACGCTGCCCCGGGGGAGAGCACGTGAAGACGCACGCACCCGTTTCACGGCGCGCCAAACTCTTTTTACCGAGCGTACACAAACTTTTCCATAACTTACCAGAGGCTTCTGTCACGCCTTGCAAACCCTTGCTAAAATCGGTCAACTACTCACCCTCGCGCTGCCGTCTTCTCCCTCCTTCCGTGGTGCGGGCTGGCAAACCCGGACACATCCGCGCCGGTAGTTTAAATCCTCCCGTTGCGCGGGTTCCGGTGTCATGTGAGCCAGAAGTGATTCACATGGCCAATTATCTATATTCTCACTTTATTTAATGTGATTTCATGTGTTGTATTTATGTTAAATAGGAGCTGTTGTCTATGCGCTCTTTTGGACCCCTAAGTTAGTACCCATTTAGTGGTAAGAATGGAGTAAAGAATGTTTCAGGTGGGGATTATGTAATGTGGGAGGGGCAAATGGGGGTATATAGGTGCGCTCTGCAGCTCGGCTCTCAGTCTGGTCTTGGTTACAGTGACGGTAACGTGCAGTAAGAGCGCAGGAGCGAGAGAACTAGAGAGAGACTTAAAGGGGAAGTCTATTCTGGTTTTTGTTTGTTTTGTTGCCTGTAAATATTGACCTTTGAAGACCGTGTTTCACTGTAAATAATTTTCACGCACATTTGCCACCTTTTTTCACTGTGGGAGCTCACAATAAAATCACCAAAATGCATTTCCTGACTGAGCCTGAATTTTTTTGAAGAATCCCGCCACACAGCACACTTTGAGGATAAAACACTTCATATTAATCAGATGCAGACAGGACACAGCCATCTGATTTCTTTGAGCTTTCACAACATATCTGTACTGTGGCAAAAAAACATTTTTCTCAATTACATGGACAGAAATAGGTTGAGCCGCTTTAACCGTGTGCATACGCTAATCTGCAGCTTGTCTTTCTAACCACAGGCTGGCACAGAATCTGGCAATCGCCCACTGCTCTTGGCATGTCGCCCCAGTGCCATCGGATAGGCCAAAATAATACTGATCTCATCCAAAAACGTCAGCAATGGGAAACAAAAAATAAATTAAATTAAATTAAACTTGAACTAAGAATCTAGATATACAGCCTCAAAAAATGTAACAGACTCCATACTGATTTTGATACCACAGTGATCATCAAAAACAACTATGTAGACAATATAATTTAAGTTTCCACCAGTGGCGACTGATGAATAGAGGGCGCGAGTGTGCCGCACTCTCTAACTTAACCTCGATTAAAACATTTTTAAAATAATAATAGTGATTTTATATCAGGCTATATGTTTAATATTTTGTTTAAAATTGAACATGTATTTGCATAGACATATTTTTATCATGTTAAATGTGCTCATATCGCTGTATTTGAGTCAGGTGGTGCATTTGAGTGCGTAGAGACTCTGTGCCCCAATGGAGGTCTATGGAAGGGCCTGAAACATGTAGAAAATTTGACGTCATTACGTTGCTTTTGCCCATTAGTTGGTATTGCAGCCCCTGAAAAATGCCGCAGTGCGCAGGGTGGGGGCGACTCAAATCAGCTGATTGGTAAGAAACATTATCACAATTCTGACATATGAGGATTCAGCTGCTCTGTCCCGCCTCAGCCCAACAGGCTAACGCAACAAGCTAATGAATGGAGAACTACAGAGCTGTGTGCTATGGCCACTAGCTATTTTTGTCTAAACCAAAGCAGGAGAGCAGGAGGAGAGACCTAAAGCACGGGACACACTGACACAGACCGGGTCCTGGGGCACTCGCCACCGGGGCTGCGGCAGCCGCTGCGGGGCTGTCGCTGCCGTAGCTGGGGAAGTCGCTCGCTGCCACCAGCGGGGCATTCTGGGTGTAAAAGCGTAGTGCAGAGGGCTTAAGTCCACCCGGTGCCCTGGTGCTAATATGGACTGGCGTAATTTCAGATTGAAGTGGGAAGTGGGATTAAGACGAGTTTTCGAACAGCTCGTGCACTCGGCTCCAGGACCTTGTCCCGTGGACCGGACTGGACCAGGACAGAGACAGAACCAACAGGACAGAGAATAGAGGACACACTCTGCATCAGTCCTCTGGAGAAGGTAAGAGGCTTGTTTTTGTTAGTTTTGGGCAAATCTGAGGATGGAGCCTCACAGTAAACAGTGTTATAGTGTTAACAAGTAAATGCATAAATGAATGAGCGATGGAGCCGCTCTGGTGTTCGGCCGTGTGCTGTAGGAGCGGTGCTGATGCTGTGTGTTTGTGTTCTGACCGGATCCTCACATTTTTGCTGCATTTTCATGACGTTACAGGCCTGGTTGTGAGCGGTGTGTTAGGTTGAGTTTTGGCAGTTGGGTTTGAGCGGTCTATGGTTTGAGGAGGTGCATCAGGTTGTGTTGCTGCGTAAACTTTGTGCTTGGCTGTGCGTTGTGCTCTAGATAAAGTTCAGCCAGTAGTGACTAAAATGACTGTCTGTTCCTGGCATTTGTTATAATTTTATATAGCCTATATATAATACATATATTTATAATACTTATTTATAATTTTGACTTATTCGCCCCCCCCAAATATTATACCACCAGCCGCCACTGGTTTCCACATTGATTATCTGAGTAGTTTCTTCGATTTAGACAACAGTAGGTCACACATCACAATAAATAATAACAACAAGCAAAATTTGAATAATAAATTCAAAATAAGGAGCAAAAATAGCAAGAGACTGGCGTCAAGTAACACATAATTATGTATATGTACAAAATATATAGAAATTTAGTAATACAAACCTATCTCAGCCATATACAAGAGGTCGTAAGGTCATCCAAGTTGTGTTTTGTTTCATTCATATATATTTAACACATAAACCCTGCAGATTTAGGCTGAGTTCTATCACATGTGTAATGTGATAAAAAGGGTGAATTGTGAATTATTTTCTTGTGTTAATATTAAGGAATGATTGAAGGAAGCACATGTGTGCTTTGTTCTATTTTAACGTGAACATATGAACTTTGTGACAGCTGAAGGGTGCTATTTAAATAGATGTGCTGTCTCTGTAAGGACTTGTGTGCTACGTTATATGGTGGGCTAGAAGCTCAACATATGGGATCTATACATAGACAACAAGGATAGAACAGCAGCTCCATGCATCAACAGGTGGGGTAATGTCTGAGTCCGGCTATATAAGAGGACTTCTGCAGTGTGCTGGTCCAGAGACGGGGGTTTAGCACCGGCTGATTCGAGGCCTGTACCTACCCAAACCAAGAATAAAGATCTTCCTGTGGACCGCATTATGCCTTCTGAATTTTGTTCAAGTGCCTCCAAAAATTCAATACCCACAGTTCTTCTCTCAAACGCAAAAACACTAATAATGTAATAATAAGGGATTACGCAAACATGTGTGAATGAAACAAAACACAACTCCAGGTCTGTTTTTGATGAAGAAACAATACATGACTTTTTATTTTTGAGCTATGAAACCATCTGTAATTGACTACCGGAGAATACCAAATAAGAGCCGGCTTTCACTTAACTGCCGGGTCCTCTTTAAAAGCCGGGTGCAGGTGTATATTTTGATAAATAACCGCTGGTTCCAAATAAACGCAGAGTCTAATGTAAGAGCTGGAAGATAGAAGTCGTGCTGTAACAACAGGACATAGGACTGATGCTCATGTTGTCTCTACACAAACCAAACTTAAAACCACATGGATGTTTTGCATAAACCATAAGCACTGAAATAAGCAACTGTTTGTCACAACATTTCAAATGAACTCGCCTACGTCTCTATAGACAGTTCCCTAAATTGTAGTTATACTGGTTAAAAGAATTTGAGGTTTTCTCAATTTTGCTGAGCAGGATTTTTGTGAGGAAGGAATAATCAAATTGCCAAATTGCCGCCTGGTCTCAAATAAATGCCTGGTCTGTTAAGAGATTGAAACAAATAAATGCCCTGGCTGTTATTTGGTATTTTACGGTAAATGTAAGGTAGAGCTATATTCTTATTCTTGTAAATTTGTACATGTTTGTGTTGTATCATAGTCTATTGTTTTCTACTTTATTTTTTTCTATTTTATTTGTTGCATGTTCAGTGTTTGTCATTCCGCTCTAGTTTCCTAATGGTGTGAACCTGTTCACTCATATGGCAATAAAATTGATTCTGATTCTGCGCTGTTTAATGGCATACTGTGGAACATTCCAGGCAGAGCAATGACATATCTATAGAAACAAACATTTGAAGAACCCCCAACCTTTAAAATTAGAGTCAGTTTTGTGTGATTTTGTGTAATTTTGGCTCTACATGACTCTATAGTACCCCCTTGCCTCGCTTTTGAATGTGGTAAAAAAAAAAAAAAAGGATTAATTACTATCTGATTTTCAATATTTTAACAATCCCACTTAGAAAACATGCGATGCTGATTCCCTGATCTCCCTGGGTTTTGTGGTCAGGAGTCCATTTGCACACAGCCCTACGATAAGCCCCTATGTCATCCTCCTCATTTGATCTCTATTGACACAGTGCCCCCGATGTCTGTGCCTGGCAATTGCAGAGAACATCCCGGCTTGTCATGAATTCCGTGTGGGCTTGCTTTGACAAACTCGAGCTGATCTACTTAAGAAAACAATTGAAGAATAGATCCAATGTTGCAGACCATGGGGGCAAATGCAGAGTTGACAAGATTCTGACGGCAGCAAATGATCATTGATTTCATTGAGCCAGCTGCTGATTGGTTTGGAGGAGGATTTCTCCTTTGGGCGTCCATGTCAATAGTGTTATTAGCAGTATTGAGTGTTGTAAACTGATTACAGCTCACATTTCTGAGCTGACAGTGCTGGAGTTTTTAAAGGGCCCATATTACACTAGTTTCTGATCAATGTTATCATATTACTTCCTCATCAAAAACAGCGCTGGAGTGTTTTGTTTCATTTGCACGTTTAATACTCAAAACTGTGTATTTAGGTTGATTTCTCCTCTCAAACTGAAATCTCCATACACCTTCACTAGAATTATTCGGATCATTAAACATTAAACAATAGGTAAAAAGGTAGCTGTTCACCATCCATCCATTTTCTTCTGCTTATCCGGGGCTGGGTCATGGGAGCAGCAGTCAAAGCAGGGATTCCCAGACTTTCTCAACCCCAGACACTTCCCCCAGCTCCTCTGGGGGGACCCCGGGACATGTTCAGAACACCTCCTGACGGAGGCGTCCAGGAGGCATCCGGAACAGATGTCAGTGATGCGGTCGCTGTATCGGACCGTTGTAGTGAAGAGGGAGCTGAGTTGAAAGGCAAAGCTCTCAATTTACCGGTAAAGCTCCTTAGCTTTTAACATGAAAACTGAAAATCACGTCATGACATCACAAGGGGAAAGGACCATGATTACTCAAATATGTGTGAAGGAAACAAAACACATCTACAGCTGGTAACAATATTATAAACTGACATGTCAAAACCAGGATTTAAGTGCCTTTTTGTAGTTTTGTATCTGAATTTTTTTTTTTTTTTTTATGTATTTGAGCAAAATTTGCCCCAGTACAGATGTATTGTACAGACATTTTGTATGCAAGTCTGCTGTGTACTGTCTGCACACTGCAAATTTTCAGATCTTGTTTTCAGATTTATTATCTACTTATTGTTCTGAGACTGTTTAATTCTAGTCTAGTGGTAGTTTATTTTAAATCATTGTCTGATAGATTTAAATGTTTATATCTTTTTGGCCAAGCTTTTTTACAGTACATCTAATTATACTGCCTTTAGAATCAGGAAATGCACAGTTCACATGCTAGTTGTTGTTAGCTTTTCTTTGACGGCCACTCTCGCGTCTGAAAGTTATGAAACGTTCTTATAAACTCATTGCAGTGAACAGTGAGGAATAACCTTGGGTGGTTTTGTTTTAGCACATTATTAAACCAGTAGAAATCAAGTACACATCTGAAAATTGTATGTACTGCAGTGTTTTTAGAAATACTTTTTTGTGTTTACTCATGGTATGAATAATACTTGGCTTGGATAATTGGTTAAGAAGGCTTGAAACTCATTATAGGCCTCTTCAATCCACCATCCTGGACTTCAGAACACATGGGAGCGATCAGAACTCTCTTTGTGCTGTGTTTTGTTGTTCAGATAAGAGGTTTTGTTTTTTCTAAATGCATTTGAAAAAAAAAAAAAAATCATTGTACACAAAAATGTGCTCCATTTGTTATGCCTTCTGGAAATCATATTGGAACCACCAACAGAGCAAACCTTTGTTTGTATAGAACCAAAACAGTTTGATGGTTGGCCAGGGGGGATTTGATGTGCACTCGTGAATTAAAATTAATTATTGAATGTGTATCTCTTAAGCCCAGAAAGTTATATTATTTTTTGTTGTAAATCAAGAAGCAAGTATTAAGATTCTGCCATCGAGAACTGTCGACATCCAATAGAATCATGCACAAGTGAAACATTCTATATATTTGTATTAATACATATTTATTTTTATACATAACATATACTTAACATACCTTGGGCTATGATAATTGATAAATGGTAAATTGTCGCAGTTTAATAGTCTTCAAGGCACTCAAAACACTTTACATCAAGGAATCACTCACCCATTCACACACAGATACTTATTTATCCGCCAGTACATATATATAGACCCTGGGGGCAAGGGAGTTAAGTGTCTAGCTCAAGGACACAAGGACAGCATTCATCTGTGGGAGCAGGAATCACACCTCCAAATGCTACCAATGGACAAACAGTAACAACTGAGCTACTGTCGCCCACATTGGTCAAACTCCAGCACTTTATTTAAATACACACTAAATACAATGCTAAATACATTCAAACAATTAAATACTGTCCCACTTTAACTATAGGCTTTTAACTCTATGATTTAAATCACACTTAACTTGTTTATGTTGTTGTAAGGCGACCTTGGGTGTCCAGAAAGGCGCCTAATAAATAAAATGTATTATTATTATTAATATTTTTCTAATTGTGTCAAGTTTATATATATATATATATATATATATATACCGCGCCGTTTCCTTGGCGACCGGCGATTCAAACCATCGCATCCTGCCTCCTCAATGGGAAAGCAGGCGCCCCCTGCCACCGCGCCGTTTCCTTGGCGACCGGGGATTCAAACCATCGCATCCTGCCTCCTCAATGGGAAAGTTATATATATATATATATATATATATATAACAAGAAAAATAGAGCCTGATTTATAGTTAGATGTTGTTGCTTTGCATGCAATATTACACTTTATGGCATTAAACGTATCTATCTCTATAGAGACTAGCTAGAGGCCAAGTTACAAATCTGATCTGTGGAAAGATAGCCCTGTTCACAATAAGAATCCATATTTTTAGCAACAAAAAAGTCTGTAACAGGATACATTTAAAATCCTACTGTGGAACATTTCAGGCAAAGTAATAACATCTCTATAGAGCCAGATGAGATGACCGATCCTCTACCAGAAAAATTACATAAAGCAGCTTTAAAGTTGCACTCTGTAATTTTACAGGCGTAGAGTCCGTCAGATGCTTTTCTTCCTGGAGATATTATTGCTTTGTCTGGAGTGTTTCGCAGTATGGCATTAAACCTTTCTATCTTAATGGAGACCAAACCAGACCAAGCTACAGGTCAGATCTGTTGAGAGGCGACTCCACTCACAATCAGAATGCCTGTTTTTCTGTGTATTTTTTAGCTCTAAAACCACCAGTCATAATAAACTTAAGATAGAACTGTTTAAGAAATGACATATCCATAGAAACAGGTGACGAACCCTCCACCAGAAATGTCACACAATGCACCTTTAATTTGTTTGAATATTCTTCCAATACGTTTGATTCCAGCTTTAGGGATGAAGCCTTGGCGTTGCTATGCATTTGTTGTGTTAATTAAAAGGTGTGCAGTGGTAAACAACGACACACAAATGCCGAGCCAAGTTTCTATAGAAATACTTTCATTTGGCTTACTGGAAAGTGTGAGAAAAACACTAGTGGCGCGCTGTCTCCTCTCTATGATGTAATTTGTGGAAGGGTCTATATATCAAGCAGGGGGAAATGATTATTTTGTGTTGTATTTCAGTGACATTAGTTTTAGAAATCACAGTTTATTGCAGCTTATAAAACAGATTTATGTGAGTCATCTTCATACACAGCCTCACCGGACCTCTGGGCTGAAAATAATAGGTTCATTATTGATTCCTGTTTCCACTCGAGTGTTTTGTCTATAAAATCGCAGAAGCCTTGTAAAGATCGGCTGTACAGTCTATTCACAAATGTTTTTCGCTATTTGTCCTTTATCGATCCTGGGACAAAGATCTGGGAGCGCTTGGATTAAGGGGCCGATATTATGCATTTTTTTAAAGGTCTTTTAAAAGGTGGATTGTGTCATTTTTCAGGTGGAGGGTTTGCCAAATGCTTTTCTCCATGGAGACGTTATTATTATTGATGAGCCGAAACGAAACTTGGCCAGGGTGCAGGTCAGATCTGTGCAGAGGCGTCATATATCGTAAGAATATAGTAATTTTACACAACAAAAACACCTGTAATTGAATAAATACAAAATAGACAAGTGCAATAGTGTATTGTACAAGCAGGTGGTGGACCCTCTACCAGAAAAGTTATGCAATGCACCTTTAATCCTACTTTATTCATCACCGCGACTAAACTATTTCATTAGTTTTCATTGGTTTGCAGTAGTCCAAAGTGATTCCTCCCTATACTAAAGGCTATAATTCTCATAATTCGTCATAAGGTTTAGGGTTAGAAGGGTATGAGGAAAAGGCTGTTTTGAAGTCACAGTAATAACAAGAACTAGCATGCTAACTGCACAAAAGCCTTACTCGCTCGTTCAGAGACATCACACAACCCTGCTCAATATCTTTATTGAGGTTAAACAAACTTAAATATATGAAAAAATGGGTCCAGCTTTAAAAAATTAAGACATGTAGTTGTAGACTACATGTAGACTAAAAGTGTCAGCAGATGTATCTGCTGACATACTGAAATCGGCAGTAATCTGTATGAGCTAACATTAGATTCTTACTCTCCTAACCTTACTTATCCCTAACCCTTAACCTAACCCTAAACTTAGACAAACGTATTTGATCCTCAAGGAAAATGACCTGGACACAGCAGCTCACACATCACAGTTTATTGCAATAACAAGCAAAAATATAAATGGTAATAGTAAATTCAAAATACATAGCACGGACTGCTGTCAGTAAAGCATAATTATATAAACTGTATATGAGTATTAAATAATAACTTCAAGCACAGCGCTAGCATCCAGTAGCTTACTTCAACTTCAAATAACCTGGCATAACCTAAAATGTGCATAATATAATCATAAACTGAGAATGCAACGATTTTTAGAATTCACCTTTGGTTTCCAAATGTAACCCTTAAAATACTATACAGTAACTGTCGTAGCATCATATGCTTCAAATTTATTGAAGTTTTTTTGCCAGAAAAATTCACTTTTTCTGGCTTGAGCATGGAACGAAGTGAATGTACAACTTTGCCCCTCCGCCCAACCCTAGTCATGAGTAATGGAAGGAGCCAGGAATCTGCTTGAACCCGAGAGGGTCTCAAGTCCAGGGATAATCTTGAGCTCAGGGATCATCTCGAGTTCAGGGATCATCTCGAGCTCAGGGGTCATCTCAAGTTCAGTGATCATCTCGAGCTCAGGGATCATCCTGAGCTCAGGGATCTGCTCGAGCCCAGGGATCGGCTCGAGCTCAGGGATCTGCTTGAGCCCAGGGATCGGCTCGAGCTCAGGGATCGGCTCGAGCTCAGGGATCGGCTCGAGCTCAGGGATCGGCTCGAGCTCAGGGATCGGCTCGAGCTCAGGGATCATCTCAAGTTCAGTGACCATCTCGAGCTCAGGGATCATCTTGAGCTCAGGGATCTCCTCGAGTCCAGGGATCGGCTCGAGCTCAGGGATCGGCTCAAGCTCAGGGATCGGCTCGAGCTCAGGGATTGGCTCGAGCCCTGGGATCTGCTCCAGTCCAGGGATCGGCTCAAGCTCAGGGATCGGCTCGAGCTCAGGGATTGGCTCAAGCCCTGGGATCTCAGAATGAGTGAGGTCCAAAGGTTGTGGGTCATACACTACTTCAGAGGAGACTAGAATGTCTGTAAGACTGCCGTCTTCCTCTGAGGCTTCTTCGATGATGTCCTCAGGAGGAGGAGCAGGGGCAGCAGTCTCCAGGTCTCTGCTGGGGTCTTCATGCTCCTCAGGTTCAGGGGGGAAGAGGGCACAGATCTCTTCAACAATGAGGTGAGTGATGGCCTCCAGCAGGTCGAGACAGAAGGATTCCATAAGCTCCAGAAGTTCATCCTGGGGAAACATTTGATGGATCTTCTTTATAATCTTGAGAACCATTTGGTCCCGAAGACAAGTCTGAAAAGTGCATTTTCTGGAGCATGTTTCCCAGAACTTCTGTGAGACTGTCCAGGACATGATGAATCAGTCCAATGGCTGGGATGCTGAGCTCAGAAAATGGCATACTGAACAAATCTGCATCAGTTGGAGGCTGCCACAGAGTGTGGAAGACCTTTGGGACCACCACCAGTACCACGTCCCTGGGCTGGAGTAGGCAGGGACAGTCCTCCGTCTGCTCAGACAAAGACTCTGAAAACTCAAAAGTCAAAGACAAAGTCAAATGAGCTGAACATTCATTTCAAACAGACATGTAAAGGAAGAGTGTGTGACCTACAGAAAGTTTTCAGGGATGATTTCAGGAGACATGAGGAGTCTCCTTACCTCAAACACAGCGTCATTCATTTTGAGCTGGTTCATAACATCCCAAGTCTGCAAAAAAGAGAACAATCAGCATTAGTGCCCAGGACTGTCACAGATCTAGACTTCACAGAGGATTGAACGTCTTACCAAATTCAGAAGAGGTCTGGCTTCCTCTTCATCTTTCCCCTCCATTTCAAAGTCCCACATTTGCACACGGAAAGACCTCTTTTCCCGTGGCTGCACCGCCCTGATCATGTGGCCAGTAGTGACCGCAGAGGACAGCAGGCTGTCCTGCTAATGCCTCAATGAATGTAGGACCTTAGCAATCTGAGGGACAAACACACTTTAGTGTTCACTTGTCCTCTTTTTCTGGTAAATATGCGAAAAGAGAGGGATACTTACAGTGGCTTTATATGAGCATGCCCATACTTGACTTTTACGGTTTCCTATTCTCTGGATGTGGTCTTATGCGCCTCCAGTCCAAAAC
Organism: Odontamblyopus rebecca; assembly: GCA_030686955.1. NCBI lineage: Eukaryota > Metazoa > Chordata > Actinopteri > Gobiiformes > Gobiidae > Odontamblyopus > Odontamblyopus rebecca. Next base: position 9,039,814 of record CM060655.1, read on the forward strand.
TGTTCCGAAAGTACACTGTGTGACCTATTGACAGGCTTGCTTGTTGAGACCTAACTTAAAATAAAAAAATTGACTAAGATATGTCCTTAAGTAAATCTGGGGTTCAGTTATTATGGTTCTGCGCTTAACATTTAAAGATTGCCAGCAAAAACCACCACCAGCTCACCACTCTGCCGCTCTAGAGTCAATAGGGTTCAAATATATGAGGAAAAACTATGTGAAAGTGCCTATAACAGTATATGTACAAGTAACAATTAAATATAGAAATCTAGTAATACAAACATATCTCTGCTACATACGAGAGATCTTAAGGAAAATCAGTGCAAAGATTCAATTCAATTCAATTTATTTTTGTAGCGGCCAAAATCACAACAGTAGCCTCTAAGGGCGTTCCAAGATTTTGATGAGTAAAACATACACACAGACATATCAAAACAGGAATAAACAACATTCATGTAAAGCAGCAAATGAAACAGCGTCCAGTCATACCCCTGTCCTTAGACCCTCCTTCTCAGTAAGGAAAAACTCCAAAAAACCCAGGGTCCTGGGAAAAAGAAAAAACCTCGGGGAGAACTACAGTGAAGGAGAGATCCACTCCCATGGACGGACAGGCTATAGATGTTCAGGCCCGTGGGCCAGTTCGGTATGGCCACATCTACCCAGGTGGGGAAGGAGCCGGGGAGGAGCCAGGCGAGGAGGAGGAGGCCGGGCGAGCAGGCGAGGAGGAGGGCCGGGCAGCGGGTGGAGGAGGGCCAGGCGAGGAGGAGGAGAGTCAGGCAAGGAAGAGGAGAGCCAGGCGAGGAAGAAGATGAACTGATTGGCATGACATAGGGTTATCTAGGTTGTTGTACAGTTGTATGGAGTGTGGTCTGAATGTACAGTGGTCCTCCTGTCCCTCACTGAGCAGAGCTGTGGGAAGGGGCCACCAGGGGTCTGAGCTGAGCCACAACAAGTCTCTCAAACACTATCATGACATGAGACGTCAAAGCAACTGGTCTGAAATTGAATTGAAGTTCAGATGGAATAGGTTTCTTGGACACTGGCACAATGCAGGAGGGCTTCCATAGCACCGGTATCCTTTCAAGCTTCAGAGGGTGAAGAGAAAGTGCAGGATCCCAGCGAGCTGTACATGTCCCCATGCGGTGGTGAACAGGTACAAAAGAAACAGGAAATAGCATCATCTTCTGAAGGGGGGGCTAAAGCTATTTCAATAAGGAGCCATGGAAAGTTACCACTGTAGCTATACAGACAAACTGGAGTAGTGGTATAATATTTTGTTTTTTGAGCCCAAACTCTCAAGTATGAAAGTGTTATTGGTCATATAAAGATCCAGGAAGAGAAGATGTGTCAATGACAAAAACAGCTAAAAGCATTAAAGGCCAAAAACCAAGAAGTGTTGGAACTTGTTTTTGCAATTGTTAATTACTCCTTTCATATATTTTAATTGCAACTTTAAATAAGTAGTGGCACAAATCAAATGCTCTTTCATTACATGCAGAGGAAGAATATTAAAAGGCACTGGACCACTGGAAAGCTTCATGATGTCCAGGAGTTCTGCTGAACCATCCCAAAATGCAGATGATGTGCCAAGGCCCAGGGGCAGTCGCTCGCCGAAGCACAACCACATTTCAGAAAGAGCTGCAAAAATGGACAGTACCTGGAAGACTAAAGAAAAGAGTGAGATGGAAAGAGGGGCGAGGTCTGGGGTTTTAAGAAACAGTGTGTTTGGTCGATCAGGAATCCACACTTCCACACACACTTTGTTTGTAATGAGAAACACCCCTGCTAAAAATGCTGGAGATGCTGGAAATTTAGAACTCCAACCTAATTTGAGTGATGTGTAGCCAAATAATTTGTGTATGACTTTGCTGGTGCAGATTGTCTGAACAGTTTAAATGAAAAGCGGTTACTTCTTTAGTGTAAATTGGGGGTTACATTTAGGTGTTTTTGACCAGAAAGCTGCAAATCTAACTAGTTTGGACTAAAGTTGCCAAATAATGACTAGGAGCAGAAGATAAGTCCAATAAAACACAGAATGTATATAGGTTAGTCACCAAAAAAGTGGATTTAGTGTCTAATTCCACTTTTAGGAACTTCCTGGAGAATACATGATGTAAAGCATCTGTGAATTAACTGAAACACATCTTCAGATAAGGACACAACAATATAACTCGTTTAGGAGCCTTTCATTTTTCCATTCCAAATATCAGAGCCTTTTTATCTTATTCTTTCCTGCGTTCTCTGGCATCTTAATATGGAAAGTAAGTTTTACAGTGTTTTGACTAGTGACAGGCCTTCATTCTGCTTCCGTTTAAAATGTGACGCTTTGACACCTCTCATCTCCCACGGAAATAAATATCTCGCCTCAGAAGTTTTCAGCATTTTTTGAACATGTTTCCAAATATAGCTCCTTTTGAAGTGAAACCAAAAATCATTTCAAATATTCCACTCACCTTCAAAGTGAAATGTCGATTTAAAAAAGTAAATAGATTCTTAGCATTTTTCACCCCCAACACTCGGTGGGAAGCTGTGCGGAGCTAATCACATTTGAACACCTCACTCCGACACGCCATCAGTTTTAAGATCTTGCACCGTTCTTGGCCCGAAAGTATCACCAGTGAATTCTAAAATGCTGCTTACAGGTTATGGTGCTATATCTGTGGAGAGGTGACCCCGCTCACAGTAAGAATACATGCTTTTCAAGGTATTGTTTTAGCAGCTCAAAATACCTGTTGTGCAATACTGTGGAATAATCAAAGCAAAAGCATCTCTGTGAAGACAACTGGTAATGGACCCCCAGCACAAAAAAGCCACAAGCACCACCAGTCAAAAGTTTGGACACTTTTTACTTTGATCACTGTATAACCTGGATAAAAAAAATCCATGTGTTAAAAGTATAGTAACAAAAGTATATTTCATAGTTATAAAGGGTGAAAAAGACAATTCATTTTATTTAATTATTCATTCAAATATATAGGTCATGTTCTGGTTAAAAATATATTTTCCAAAGCTAAAAAGGGATAAGAAATATTCATATTTTATTTACATTATTGTACAAGGGTGAAGTGTTTTTCCTATTCTTATTTAGTCTTATTTTGTGAAGGTGACGTGAGTTCTCGTGGGAGGATGCGTAGAGAGAAAGAAGAGAGAGATCCGGCTGGGACACCCGGGAAACAGCCACAGCTAAAATGCAGTCGACACCCATGAGACGAGACTGTGAGTGGTCAGCAGGAGCAGAGGTGGACACTTGTACCTCAGGTGAGAGACACAAATGGGAGTGGAACCGGGACAAGCGGGAGCGGGTGTGACCAGGGAAGGGCAGTGGTCAGCGGGTCTGCTGTGGGACGGGGAGTGCGTGAGATGGACACTGGTATGCTGCGTAATGGGAGGCAAATGAAATGAGGAACACAGAGAAAACTAAAAAGGTTGACGGGGTGCGTGTACATGAGAGGGGCACATGTACATGCGGAGTGCCAGTTCTGTTACGGCCCATCTAAAATTCTGTATTCTTGTTCTTGTTCCTCATGTCTGTGGTGCCTGTAATGAGGGGCGAACTGGAATCTCAGGCCTTGCTCCAGAATCTTGAAACACACTCCACCATATCTGGCAACCTTGTCCGCCAACTTTGAGGTAAGTCAGTCTTTTTTTGGAGCAAAAATAACATTTCTTTGCCTGACTCAAATAAAGTTAGCTAGCACTTCTGGCATACAGTTACCCAATGCTTCGAGCAAAATGGTTAATGTAATGTTATTTCCAGCATTGTCTGATTGTCTTGCTAAAGTATTTAGCTTGCCATAAGGACAGTATTTCAGCTAGTCATCTTAGGTTGTACCCTTACAGTAGGCTTGTCATTAGCCCCGAACTTTAGCCAGGTCTGCCTTGAGTTCTGGGGCTAATACTTGAATTCTGAATTCTTCATTACGGAGGTTGTCTACCCCCCACCCCCAGTTTGCCACCGCCGGACACTGTCACCTTTTTTTCTCTGAGGAGTTTGCACCTCTGCCGGACCGGACAATGAGGGATGGACCCCAGATAGTGCTTTGAGTGCATGCGACGCTCAGAGTACCTCTGGCAACATGGGATACAGGAAGGAGACTTTTTGGCATGGGTGTGGACCACGCACCTGCATCTCCAGTGGAGACACACTGTAACCTGCTTTGTCGGAGGAGATGAAGACGCCACAGAACTGGACCATATGATTCTCGTGGGATTAACACGTTGTACCCCACTTTTATTTTATTTTGCTCTTTGAATGAAGTGACCTGGAGTTTTTGGTTTACCTGAGCATCGATACAGGCCTGCAATGTAGGGTGTATTTAGATGCCGACATTAGGACTAGTTAATGAGCAAAGGAGCTGCTGTACATTTTTGAGAACCTTGAAAACATTTACATTTGCACTTTTATTTTTCTTTATTGTGTCTGGTGTTAATTTAGTCCACAGTAGTAGTTTAAGTTTAGTACGAGAGTACACTGTAAAAGAACCCAGAACCCACTCAAGTAATGCATGAGTGCTACATACATGTAAGGGCTACAACTGTACTAATATTAAACATGAAGAAAATCTGGAGAACTGTTTTAGCAATAAACACACCAAGTTAGGTAAGTGTAATGTCATACTGTGGAACATTCCAAACAAAGTAATAACAACATCCCTATGGAGACAAGCAAGTGGCATACTCCCAAGCAGAAAAAGTTCTGTGGTGCATTTAGTGACCTCACAGTGTGAGCAGTGGGCAGTCCCATACAGTACACTGCTATAGCTTCTTAATTGGGATGCAGTGTTGGACAACCTGTTCGTCAAAAGTCTCCCAGAGCGCTCTATGAGCTGGAGGATTGATGAGCGAGTTCTGCTGCTTTACAAAGAGCCTGTGGACAGATACAGTCTGGCAGGCCAATCCATCACAGCCGCCTCATAAAAAAAGTGACTTTAGTGCGGTGTGATAATAGGGTTAAAGCCGCCTGTGTCAGGGAGCTCCTTTAATGATGACGCATTGACTGTCGGAGGCTTGAATTCTGGAAAAGCTGGTGTAGTGATGGGAGGGCTGTCAAAGAAATCCATACTCAGATACTAATCAGTCATAAAACTAGCATCAGAACTAGATACTCATCTGAATTATTTAAGTATCAATTCTGAAAAGCAAATCACATCAAGAGAACTGTTTAATATTGTAAAAACAGTAAGTGATTTGGCTGCCAAATCCAGACAGATTTCTCTTTGTATTTTTTATACAGACAGACATTAGTCGGGTCCCCATGTCCCCTGATGTGTCTGAAGCCCGACCAAACCTGAACAAACAATCAGATTTGTCTTTATACAGTGACACAAGTCATAAATCAAATTTAGCTCGCCTCATATTTAGTGCTTTGGTCATTAATTCTGCAGAAATTGCAGATGTTTTTCAGTTCCCTGTGATGTGTTTTTTTCCTTCATTTTTTTCTGCTACAACTGAGACTGCATGTGCCCCATTTGTGTCATAGGTCATAATTGTATGTAAAAAAAAAAAAAAAAAGTGAGTGGTACTGGATGAAAAAAAAAAAATTAAATGTCCAAAACTAACCAACAAAGCTGCTCATTTCATCTGGTGAAGAACTCCTTCAGCAGTTGCATTACTCGGTGTCGGGAAGAGATTTTGAAGTGTGCAGCTTGTTCTGGAGTGAGTGAAGCACGCAGTCTCGGTGATTGACAGATAAATCCACAGTGATGCCATGGGTCCAGGAGGAGCATCGCCGTGTGAAGACAGCCTGAATGAAATGTCCGCGAGAGGAGCTGTACGGCAGAGGGCGGGCAGAGTTTTCACCCGGGCAGACTGGGACAAACCCATCACCATATATATGCCAGTCACCAGGTCTATAACTGGCAGGTACTACACTGTTATGCAGATGGACACAATGCACATGGATGGTACTGTGGTAGTATTTCAACTTTTAACTTCTACTCTTTACTTTAGCTCTACTTTACATTTATTAAATTTAATCAGATTTCGGGAGATTGTGGTTGATAAGAATTGACTCCAGAGCCAGGTGAATAGATATGTGAAAGGAGTTTAATAATATCAGCTCCATGTTACATCTTCCTGAGTGGCCCTGAGACCCAGACAAAAGAGACCATCAGCATTTCTAGTTAATGATAATGAGTAGAATGGGTGTGTACACATGGATTCCTGGTACAGAGAATATACATATAAGGCAAAAGTAGATGTATGTATATCATTTAACAAAAACATGAACTCTTATAAGAGCTGGAAACTCCTGGATACGATTGTTGTAAATATAATCCACACCTGGATTATGAGAAGAGGAACATTTCATACTTAGGTGGTTTAAAAGCTTAAAAATACCTCAAGAAACAGGCATTCTGACTGAGAGCTCCACATATCTTACCTGTAACTTGGTTTGGTTTGGTCTCCAAGAAGACAAAGCAATAGCATCTCCATGGAGAAAAGCATTTGACAGACTCTCCACCTGAAAAGATGCATGACGCACCTTTAAACTACACCTGCGTTTAGGTGTAGTAGAAAGAAGAAATCTTCATTCTTTGGATTAAGTCTCATGAAGGCATTTTTAGAGGAAAAAGTAGCAGATACACAGTTTTTTGAGCCTCCACAAAACATTGCAATAAATATTACCGTGAGATATATATGGTGAAAATATTGTATAGAGAGATTTGGATATCGTTCCATCCCTAATGTTGTAATGAAATGTTGTACCAAATGACTGGTCAAAGCATTTTATAATGTCAGTCTTATTATGTAGAATATCGTAATATCACGAGCCTCCCCACCATATCGAGAGCTTTCCTACGTACGATATTGCAATAAATATCGTACCGTGAGGTTCATACTGTGACAAGAACGTATCATATAGACTTGGATATCGTGACACCCCTGGTTTAAAATATACTGCCCTCTGGTGTCAGCAGTGAATAAACAATATTAGTCTATGAAGCCATTTCCTGACTAGCATGCTAATAGAGTAATATATTTGTTGTGAACACATTTAGAAGTATTCCAGTGATGGTTTATGGACTTAAAAATGGCGCATGAGACTTTTTGGTTTATCTTCTGTTACATAATCATCCAGGGAAATTGAAACTGATTTCTGAGTGCTCGGGGAAAACAACTTCATAACCAGGATTAATGAAACCAGCTTGTATAAAACTAGAGATATTTCATGTTATGAGGAAACATTATAACATGGTTAAAATCTTAAAAAAGTCAATTTTGCACAGTACACCCCCTTTAACTGCTCCCACCCAGACAGCTGAAAATGGTGAGTGAATCGGCAGAGCATCAGGCTTATGGACGGCTGCCCCCGGGCCTGGCCCTGGATAAGCAGCAGAAGATGGATCCACGGGTGCAGAGAGCGACCGGGCACTGACGGAGACAAAGAGGAGGCTGGAGGCTGTGGAGGCTGGGGAAGGCTACGGAACTGTGAGCTTCAGAGAGAGGGATTCTGGGGGAACGGCATTTGTAAAGAGCTGTTTACAGGGGACTCTACAGATCAACAAAAAGGCCTAAGGGATTTGATAAATAAATAAAACATTCAAAAGTATAGACAGATATAGTATGCGCAAGAGACAAGGGTAAAATTGAGGCAGCACTCGTGGTCATTTTCTATTTTTGTGCGCCTTTCCTTTAGATAATACAATAGGACAGTAAAAAGTGCATTGTGTAACTTTTCTGGAGGGTCTGTCAAATGTTTTCACCCTGGAGATGTTAGTGCGTTGTCTGAAAAGTTTTACAGTATGGCATTAAACCTTTCTATCTTCACGGAGACCAAACTAGACAAAGATACAGGTCAAATCTATGGAGAAGAAACCCCGCTCACAGTCAGAATGCCTGTTTAACTAGGTGTTTTTGAGCAATAAAACCACCTGTAATTGAATAAATATAAAGCTAGAGTTGTTTAAGGTCATGTCAGAGCAATAACATATCCATAGAAACAAGCAGTTGAGAAGAAAGCACCGACCAAAAAGTTACACCTTTAAAGCTATCATTAGAATGGTCGCCCACGCACTTTTGTATTGTCACATAACACCATGAGATGATATCTATGCTTCTGCAGTGTGAAACTGTGCCAGCTTTGGCCCAACAGAAGATCAGAGAGCACAGGGAGCCTGAACAAACAACAGGCGAAGGACACAATTCACAAAAGAGAAATTATTTGGACACAGTAGCTCACACATCACAATATATTATAATAACACTGAACAAAAATATAAATGGTAATAATAAATTCAAAATAAGAAGCAAAAATAGTAAGAAAGTGGTGTCAATAAAGCATAATACTAAAAATGTATATGTACATAAAATACAGAAATATAGTAATACAAATACAGAGTTTCCCAAAAAAAATTCCCATGCCAATAATGTTTTTGGTGATTCATGTTGAAATAACCCCAAATGTTCACGAAATGTATAGAAACAGATCAAGATTTTATATTGAATGTTTTATTTTTGTTCTGTTTTCAGGTTGAGCCGTTCACTCCCAGAGAGAAGTCATGTAGCGTTTTGGAATCTGCTCACACACACTCACTCAAAACTGTGCAGCCTTCAATATAAAATTGAGAAAAAAACTTAAGCAACTGGCAAACAAAGTCCCATGATAAACCTATGATGTACAACACCTAAACCACATGTGTCAAACATGCGGCCCGGGGGCCAGATCCGGCCCTCCAAGACCTTTAATCTGGCCCTCGGCTGATTTTTCTATTAAAATACTTTAAATTTTCAGATTTTTCTGTTAATTTTCTGCACCGTTTAGCATAGCAGCGTCTCCGGCGTTTCTGTACGTTGCAACTCCCACCAGAGCAGCACAAATGAAGACTTTCCTCTTTCCAAACGCTCTTAAAGGATGATCGTTTTGACTGTCGACTGTGACCCTCATCAGCAAAATGTCAAAAAATTAGAAAAGCAGATGCTGAGTTCAGGATTTCCCAAGAAAAATAGTCTAATTCTTATTTGTTGACAGAGATGAATGGGAAATCTGTGCTCAGTGTGTTTGGAACAAGTGGCGTTGCTCAAGGAATATAATCTTAAACACCACTACGAGACACGGAGAAAAATACAGTAACTTGAAGAGAGAACTGAGTTTTCTGATCTGGCCCTTTTGGGATCAAAGTAGGTTGCATACGGCCCCGGACCAAAATGAGTTTGACACCCCTGACCTAAACTGTTCAATAGCATAGAGCTAGACTTAGTTTTCAAGATAATTTCTTTTAAAATTATGTCAAATTTTTAGAACACTCAGCTATATACAAGAGATGAACAGCACAGATGTGATAATGACTGATAGGTCCTGAGGTTATCTGTTGCATAAGAGTGAGCTGTGGTACAGTTGTACAGAGTATGGCATGGATACATTCAATACATTCCTGTATACATTCAATCAATTCAATGTTATTTTTTCACCATTTCCAACTATACTCCCACAAAGGCACACATTTACACATATATGTTACCTATGCATTTGGCAGTATATACTATGTCTGCCAATATGTGCTAACTGTGAACATCCATACGAGAATGCAAACAGTGTGGGAGCCTGTGGGAGAATAAGCTCCTCCGACTTTCTATAGGGGTGTCCATGACGTAGAGCAGATTGTCCATTGTCCTCCTGTTCCTCACTGCGGCTAATGTCTCCAGCACACAGCCAATCACGGACCAGTTTTACGGATCGGTTTTGCCATCTACGGGTAAAAAAATAAACTTATAGATGGTAGCTTTAAAGGCGCACTATCTAACTTTTTGGCTGAAGGGTCTGTTACCTGCTTATCGCTACTGAAATGTTCCTGCTATTGTCCACAGTATGACATTATCCACCTTCTTGAAGTCCAGTTCAGATCAGATCTTGTAGGAGGAATAATAATCCTTTCAATTAAATAAATTATTGACGTTCAGTAAGGTAAGCTAGGGAACTGTTTATATCCAATAGTCAATATATGGAGCATGTAAAATGTATATTTGGTTCATGGCCCAAACTGAAGGCTCTATGTCATGCAAAATTGACTCTTGTGAGTTTTAAACCATGTTATAATTTTGTTACCCCATCAAAAACATACTTGGAGGTGTGTTTTGTTTCATTCACACGTGTTTGAGTAATCCTGGTTTATTAGTCTCTCTAGTCATGAAGTAGTAGTTTTCAAGCTACCTTTTACTTCTTGATCAGTAGAGATCGGCAATGCCAGTTCTGAAATTATCCAAATGATTCTAGTGAAGGTGTGTAGTAGCAAAATTCATTTTAACATGTCCTTGAACATATTTACTGTTATAATTATCTGGCCCCAGTTTCAGTCATTTTCTATTGAAACTGTCATTCCTCTCTCAGGTGCATCCCCACACTGTCCAGTCATCCCCTCATTATTTATGTCATGATGACCTGTGTACATCCCTTTGTACAGCCTGTAAAACCCCAGTGGGACTGCCCCATACTCTCTCTCTCTCTGCTCTTTCTCTTGCACGAGAATAAACCCCAGAAAGACAATTGTATGACTCAAGATCTTTATTTCTTTCTAACCCAAATATTTCCACAACAGGTGTATGGAGTTTAAAAACACATTGGAAACAACAGTATAACAGATCAGAAAATAGCGTAATATGAGCCCTTTAATCTATATTTTGATAAGCAGAGCAATGTTTATCTAGAGGAACAGTGAATGACTTAAGTGCTCTTTTTAAAATGTCCACAAAGTAACGTCCTTGTGTGTATGTGAAAAGATTAGAATATAGTATGCAAAAAGTGTTGAATATAGAAGACCGGAAAGCTGTTCTTTTGTACGTTCTTTCTGTTAAGTTTAACTGGGAAAAAAGTCAACAGTGGCTTTTCCGTTGAGTCAGGTTTATACAATGAATAGCCCCAAAATAGACCCACAGTCAGAAAGAAGGTCTGAGCAGATTTAATAAGGCCATGGAACAAAGGCACAAAATCACAGCCCACATCACATAAGAGATAATCTGGCAAATGAGGAAAAGGACACGCAGACTAAAAAAGCTCAAAATAAAACAACAAATAAAAAATGGGAGCCAACAGGACATGAAGTAGTGTACTGTTTACTGTCAAGTGCCATAGTGGTAAAATCATTAAAGTGGACTTACTGTGCAAAATCAACTTTCTAAAGCTCAAAGCTCATTTAATCATAGTTGGTCCCCCTTGTCTTTTACCCACACGGAGTTGTAATCAGCTCCATTCATGAAAGTTTGAGTCATTGCTTCATCTCCACTGTTAACTGTGTATTAACTTTGTTCTCCAATTTCATTTCATTAACCCTTCCAGACCGACGGTATTATATATCATACCTGGGAATATGTTTTATATAACTGGGCACAACTTTCCATCCATAAAAGCTCGAAACGTACTAACTTTTCCCTTGAAAATTTGAGACTTTCGGCTTTCTGAGCATATTTCCAGCATTATCCCACACACGCCAGGAAAACGAGTGTCCAATAGGAACTTTGTTTTCCGCCAAACCTATGCACTCGATCCATTTTCACTGGTCCAAACTTTGCCAAAGAGTGTAGTCAAGATGGTGGATTGCTCTGAGGGTTTACTTGATATGTTGCACTTTTGTAACCCTAAATTGTGAATTTTTATGTCCAAAAAGTTGCTGTGTGTTTTGTATGAAAGAGAGTGAGTTTTTTTTGTTGTTGTTTTTTTTTTATTTGTATTTCTGCTATAGCTTTTTTTTTACAGCCACATGACAACTACAGCAGCAGACTGTGAAATAACATGTAAGTAGGTATAACACTTCATTGGAGAGTAAAAGGGGGAGTTAATAGCAAAATTAAGAAAAAAAGACAGGCGATGAAAAATGTGCGAAAATTGCCCATAGGTCTGCAAGGGTTAAAGGTGCATTGTGTAACTTTTCAAGGATCGTGTGTTTATCGAGAGACTGAGGATGGGACAATGTGTTTGCTGATGTCTATGTCAGATTCTGCTTCCATGTTTTCCACTGTGAAGCCCATTGGGGCAACTCTTGTTGTTTTGGGCTATATAAATAAAATTGAATTGAATTTAACTTTTCTGGTGGAGGGTCCGTCAATCATCCAATCGTTTGGATGATTCCAGCACGGGAATTGCCAATCTCTACTGGACAAAAGGTTAACTTGAAAACTACCACATGACATCACAAGATGGAGCAGTAAATTTTGAGCTTTGGAGATGCGGACAGACTAATAATAAAGGATTACTCAAGAGTGTGTGAATGAAACAAAACACAACTCCAGGTATGTTTTGATGAGGGAGCAAAATCCGTGTATCATTCATTCATTCGTTTTTCAATATAAAAACAAAAATAATAAAACGAAAAAACAAAAGTTTTTTTCATTATTTGTCTCCAAAACAAAAATGAAAAAACGGATAACCATTTGTTTTTTTTTCAGTTTACGATTTTGTTTTTAAATGAAAAATGGAAAAAACGGATAACGGCCGTTTCCCATTTTGTCCAAATTTGATCCTTGAGCAAGCTGCGTAAACCGGAAGTGAACCTTTACTGGGAGCAATGTGCGCACAGCAGAGGAGCCGCTACGAGATGGAAAACTGTACCGTGTCCCATTTCAGGAGGCTGCGAAGGCTGCAGCCTATGCGGCTTCAGGACGCTGCAGCCTATGCGGCTTCAGGAGGCTGCAGCCTCCGGTTTCAAAACTAACGTTTTTCAATCCGTGTATCATTCGTTCATTCTTTTTTAAATATAAAACCAAAAATAATAAAATGAAAAAACAACTGCTTTTTTCATTATTTGTCTCCAAAACCAGAATGAGAAAGCGGATAACGACTCGTTTTTTTAGTTTTCGATTTTGTGTTTAAATGAAAAATGGAAAAAGCGGATAACAGCCGTTTCCGCTTTGTCCAAATTTGATCCTTGAGCAAGTTGCGCAAGTGAACCTTTACTGGGAGGGACACACGTGTATAACGAGGGGGGTGAGCAAAACAAACCTAATGGCCGCTGGACTTGAGGATCATTATCATATGATTAAACAGCTTTTTAAGGTTGGAAAAACGCACGCTGAGATTTCTATCACGTTGCGACAGTTCGGTATTAAGAGATCCCCGGAAATGTCGGTGAGAAGGTTCTGTATTCAACACCAACTCCGGCGTAAAAGACAAACTGCTCCTGTCATCAGTACATAAGGTAAAAAGCAGACACGTGAGTACACACTTTTAACTATTGGAAATCATCACTAATACAACGGTAAACTTAAAATAACTCCCACAAAACTGTCAAAAAAAAGTTTGTTTTTAACTGCGTGAACTTTGGAGCTTTGAGCTAAAAGTTTGGCTAGTAATTTACAGATTTCCATCAAACACTATTTTTTTTTTTACTGTTAGGGGAAAAGACCATGGAGTGATTAAAGAGGAAGAAACGCCACGTTTTCACGGACAGGGGTAGCTCGGAGGTAAGGTAAAAACACGCATTATTTCATGCAGTATAATAATATTTACTTGTAAATCGCGTAATATAAGCCTCCCACACATGCATTTCATTCTGGGAATACATTGTATTGACACCTGTGTCTGTTAGGCCAGTCACATTTAATATAACAATGAGAAAACTGTTTGAAATGTTTTATATGAATTTTCTTTTCTCATCTGCAACTTCCTGGATTAGGACACAACACACTTTGGATGTGAATGTACTTGCTCTGTGGACCTCATTTTCCTGTAATAGTTGGTAGTTTTCTTAATGTGTCATTACAGGTTTTCACTCTGCAGGACAGGACTTTGAACCAACAGAACCAATCAGACGTAAGGTTCATTCTGCTCTTCCTCCTTCAGAAGATAGAAGATGTCTCCACTGTCCATGTCCAGAGTCACTGAGGACTTCTGCAGAGTCACAACCTCTGAGTCACAACCTGCAGAGTCACAACCTGCAGAAGACCTGTGGGGCCTCTGGTTTCATCTGGCTTCCTGCACCCGCTGTCTGCTGCTGTCCTGAATGTGTCCTAATAGTGATGTCTCCATGCAGTTTAGGTTCAGAATAAGTTTATCTGAACGTGTTTCACTGTGACATTTGATTCACAGTGAGATGTCCCAGTTATCTGATGTGTCTTTTAATAGTAACTATAATTACATGTACTATAAGAATGTACTATTGTACTGCAGTGAAGCAGTATTCAATCTGATCATATTTGGCAAAGATAATTTGTTCATTTTGGATTGGCACCTGCTTCTTTACAACAACAACAAAAAGTTACACAATGGGAGTACACTGACATGTTTTTATTTATTTATTATTAACCTATGAATGCATTGTGTGTGTGTCTGTGTGTGTGTGATGGGTTTAATGTTTGACTATTCATATTATGACAAAGTATTTCCAGAATGAAAATAGAAATAAAGAATTGTTGTTTAATAAATTGATTGTTTAATAAACCATTTTTTCTCAAAGGAGAGTCTTTATAAAATGACTTAAATGCATTCCCTGTATACATGTAATTCCTTATCAATTAAAAAATATTTAATGCATATCTCATTGCTGTTTTTGAAACTTTAAGGTAATTTAGATGTATTGGAGAAACAGCAATATTTTAGCCATAAAATGTGGATTAGAATGATTAGAATAACTTGTTCTCAAAATGTGACAGTTTGATTACCCGTGCGTAATCTTTGTTAATCTGTGTGCGAAATCTGCAGATGCGTGTTGTTAGCATTAGCATTAGCAGCGTGTCTCGGTTGCTGTGCGACGGGCGCGGCTCCGTGGGCTGGACCTGTCCCGTTTCGACACGGCCTGCGGTCTGCAGCCTTCGCAGCCTCCTGAAATGGGACACGGTACAGTTTTCCATCTCGTAGCGGCTCCTCCGCTGCGCGCGCATTGCTCCCAGTAAAGGTTCACTTCCGGTTTGCGCAACTTGCTCAAGGATCAAATTTGGACAAAACGGGAAACGGCTGTTATCCGTTTTTTCCATTTTTCATTTAAAAACAAAATCGAAAACTGAAAAACGAATCGTTAACCGTTTTTCATTTTGGTTTTGGAGACAAATAATGAAAAATACTTTTGTTTTTTCGTTTTCTTATTTTTTGGTTTTATATTGAAAAACGAATGAGCGAATGATACACGGATTGTTTTTCCAACCTTAAAAAGCTGTTTAATCATATGATAATGATCCTCAAGTCCAGCGGCCATTAGGTTTGTTCTGCTCACCCCCCTCGTTATACACGTGTGTTGCTCCCAGTAAAGGTTCACTTCCGGTTTGCGCAACTTGCTCAAGGATCAAATTTGGACGGCTGTTATCCGTTTTTTCCATTTTTCATTTAAACACAAAATCAAAAACTAAAAAAACGAGTCGTTATCCGTTTTTTCATTCTGGTTTTGGAGACAAATAATGAAAAAAGCTGTTGTTTTTTCATGTTCTTATTTTTGGTTTTATATCGAAAAACGAATGAACGAATGATACATGGATTGAGCAACATAACCCAGCTCACAATAGTCCATTTTGCGTAATTTAGAACCCTTAAATGCATAATCCAAACTGCACGTCACTCACTTTTTGTGCTGCCCAGTTCATCACATCCAAAATCGACCGCTGTAACTGGATCTTTTATGGTACACTCTCAAAAACTCCCAATAAATGCCAGCCTCCTCGCTCACTCCCATCCCACAAACCCATCACCCTTGTCTAGTGTACTTTCACTCTGGTCCTATCTTGCCACTTCTCCTAATTTTTTCCACAAATATTTTTTACCTGAAGCGAGAAACAACATTCACACAATCTCCACAAGGCATTAGAGCTTCTATTTTGACACCGACAAATGTAAAGCTAACGTAAGTAAAAATACTAATGCAATAAAAGGAGGTATGTACCATGGTTATGCATACATGGGATTCATAAATAAAAGTTTTTTAAAAAGTAAATAAATCAATAAAACAGAAAATGAAAGGTCACCATACGCTACAGAAGGATTTGCACAATTTTGGCTGCGATTTGCTTCTCCACAAGTTCAGGGAGGCATGACCCAACTTTTTGTGCGATTTTGAACCCGTGTGGCGTCACTGTCCGATTGTAACCACCAAACATCAGCAATGCTATGGTCAAGGCCAATAAAAAGGAGTGACGGACACAGAGGCACAACATACAAACTCAGGAAAAAGAAAAAAATGAGAAGACTTTATCACTCACCTCTCGTAAAGTGGTAAATTGCAGCATCTCATCCACATTATCCATAGAATTCGTCCTCCGCAAATAATGACATCCAGTCCACAAAACTGTGCTATTAATCCAGTTTGACGCGTTCTTTGAAGGTAAAAAGGCGAGATAGTTCCTCACGTGTTTGTTTCCATCCACACTGCGCATGGATCAAGGTGAAGCTGCAGATTAGCGATAGTGACTCTACTTCCTGTGGACTTCATCTCCAATCTTTTGTGCTTTAAAAATCCTGTATCTGAAGCATTGCTCCATATTTCACAAATAAAAATAACACAGTTTTGACTTGTATGTAAACTAGAAGTCCAGAGCTCTGATCTTTTGAACACTTAAGAGTCTCAGAGCGAGTGGTTTTACTATAGACAGGAAACAGCTGATGAGAGGTGCACTCACATCTGTATAGCCAGTGGTCTGAAGACATACCCCGCTGCAGTCTTTGCCATTGGAGATGTCAAGTCTCATAAGATTCTTCGCATGTCTGTGGTGTGCGCTTTTTGTAGCACGTTTAAAACCGAAAAAATCCTGTAGTGTGTGGCGGCCTATAGATTACGTTTACAGTGAAACGAATCAGTGAATCAGCGGAAACGATTTGCATGTCATGGCATGACATGTCGCCTAAAATGCTAGTCACATGAGTAGGCTGGCGTCGTGTCTTCACGACATCACAGCATCACCTGGGCAGTAAAAACAAGGAAATGGAGCACATTGTTTGAAACTGCAGCAGCCAATTTTGACCCGAGGAAAGTGGCAAGCGTGAAAACTGTCTTCGTGGACGCTGTTTTGTGTTTCTCTAGGGTTTGTTTAAACTGTTTTCTGCAATAGCGTCGCATGACCGATGTCACAAACCCAGCGAATCAAGAAGAAGCAAGTCACAGTGATGTGGTCCAATAAGGACGGCAACTAGAGCTCCTAGTGTATCCGCGCTTTCACTTGTTCACCCAGTGCCGGATCAGATCCGTGCTCAGGTGAATATGCGGGAGCTGGCCACCTCCGGAGCCGTTTTCCATCGGATTAGTGTGGACGAACACATCCACAACTAAAACGACTCAAATATGTGTGGATGAAGCCTTAGAAACAACTCATGCAAGGAGAAGATGAAGATAAACTAAAATAAAACAAAGTGACTGAAACTGGGAGATGTCTACCTTGCAGCTTCTGATTAGCAGTATTTAGGACAAACAAAGAGTAGTTTTGAAGAGTACAGATGTTTGGAAAAGAGAGCAGACAGATGGGCAGTGATCACAACAGCCTGTCCCTTGAGGTAATGCCTGTGCCTCGATAGAGCTTAGAATACTGGAAATGGCTCAGTCGTGTGGAGGAGGAGAGAGAGGAGTCAATGGATCAAATCATAAACCAAAAATAGTTCAAAATAGTTCAAGTTTATTACATAATTCTCAATATCAAATCATCAAGTCCTATGTTTTGTCTCTGCCCTGCAAAAAGAAAGAAATAGATCCACAACAAGGCATTAAAGGTGTATTTCTCCGTGGAGATGTTGCTTTGTCTGGAATGTTTCACAGTATGATATTAAACCGTTTTATCGTCGTAGAGGCCAAACCAGACAAAGTTACATGTCAGATCTGTGGAGAGGCAACCCCAAACCCAATCAGAATGCCTGTTTTTTTAAATATTTTTGAGTCCGTGATTGAACAAATGTAAAGTAGAGCTGTTCATTGTCATATTTTTTACTTATTATGAGCATTATTTCTATTTCTGCCTGTCTTTGAGACTTTGCAGCCTTCGAGAAAAAGCTCCAACATCTCTATGGAGACAAGCAGGCAGCAGACCATCCACCACAAATGCATACATATTTTCCACCTTTAAAAAGAATGGTTGAAATTCCACAGCGTGGGCTTTGAAAGACAGACTTAAAAAAGGAAAGAGGGAGAATCCAAAAAAGTGGAACGGTGTGCAGGCAGGCAGGCAGAGTGTGGGCATGACAGGTTTCCCAGCTTCACATCAGGAGCCAGATTGGAGTATGGTGGAGCCCGAGGAGTAGCCCAGCCTAATCCAGGGGTTCTGCTGTGGTGCGAAGAGCGGCCAAAACCCCTCCACCGGCCCAGTGAAGGCAGCACCTGGCAGGAAGAACGTCGCGCCGCCATGCAGTCCTAATCCCACAAACGCCTGCGGTCTGGAATCAACCCACCGTTTTCATTTTACAGTAGCCAACAAACTGGCAACATGAGAGAGGCCTGCAGTCCCCAGCACAGAGGTGACACCAGATGGATTATTGTGACATTCATACTGTTTGTACACCATACAAGATACATTTATGTAACATCGTAGTTCCTGCATCAGTAAGAATTCAGATGAAATAAGTTTAGCAAATAAAGCTGCATTGTGTAACTTTTCTGGTGGAGGGTCCATCAAACACTTCTTCATGGAGATGTTATTACTTCCTCATGAATGTTTCACAGTTTGGGAATCAACATTTCTATCTCCATGGAGACCAAACCAAAACAAGTTACAGGTCAGATCTGTGGAGAGGCGACCCTGCTCACAGTCAGAATGTTGTTTTTCTAGGTATTTTTGAGCCATAAATCCACCTGTAATTAAATAAATGTGATGTAGAGTCATTCTAATGTTATAATGTGGAACATTCCAGGCAGAGCTTTATTTTTGAAACACTGTTTACACATTTGAAATGCAGTTTAGACAAAACATAAAGCGTCTAAAGGTCGTAGTAAAAAATAAATAAAATAAAAAAGAGAGCTAAAACTAGATGAAGACTAAGTTAAAAATTAATCATTTAAATACAATTTAATAATAATAATAATTGTATTTAATTGAAATTAGTTTCAATTAAAAGAAATTTAAAACATATGTTAATCTCCTTAGAAATAATCAAGTGCAACTGTAACTAAAACTAATCGATTATGGAGATAATTTAGCGATTTAATAAGATCTTGTTTATTGCTGTCACGATACTAAATTCCAAACCCAATTTCAATCCTAAGGAACAGACTCTAGACTCGATACCGATTCTGATACCACTATGATAATAAACTGTTTTAGGCAATGGAATGTTAGTTTCATCCCTAAAAATGGTATTTTCTTTAACATGACCTTGTGTTCCGATACAGCTCATTCTAAAGCTTTATTCAGGAAAGGTTCATTTCTGTTCTGTGATTTTTTTTTGTATCAATAGCTGCTCAAATGAGTATTTCGTTTCAATACCAGTTTTAGTATCAATTAGTACAAACATCATCAAACATGGGTTTTCAACACTTTTTACAACCCTAATAATTTACAGACTGAACAAGTGTTATTTCCGCTATTCAGAGTCTCTAAAACACACTATGCGCTGACATGGTTATGGAACTCAGACAAAGCAGCACTGTACAAAGTTCAAAGCCATGTTTTTGATGAAAAACCTGTTAAAATCTGTTTTAGTACTTGATGAGGATGGCCTCAAGCAGCACCACTTTAGCTTTATGTGAGTCTGAATCTCATCATCAGGCTTTTCACAATCTGAATTAACAAATGGAGCAAACCAAAAAATAAATGAACTTAACAAAAATATTGCTGGACAGAATTTGTTACTTTACTAAATTAAATAAATAAATAATTACTAAAAAATAGATGTTAGTTGCCGTCCTAATTAGGTACTAGGTACTAGTGCAGTATTTGGTATTAGAAATGTAACGTCTCACACAACAGTATTAAACTAAGATGCATTTATTCTGTTATGGGTGTTTTTATTGCTCAGAAATACATTTAAAACATACATTCTTCGCAGATCTCACCTGTAAATTGGTCTGTGGTGTCTCCTGCTTGTTTCTATGGAGAATGAAAAGTTTAATGCCATACTTTGAAATACTGGAAGTAAAGCAATAGCATCTCCATGGAGACAAGTAGCTGGCGGGCCCCCTACCAGAAAGGTTGCACAGTGCACCTTAAAGCGATAGTGTGGTCCTCCTACTGAAATCAGGCCCATCCCTCCAACCCACAGTCTGCATATATCAGGGGTGGGAAATTATTTTTCTCATGGGGCCACAAGAGAAACAGAAAATGTGGAGGGCTGAGCCAAAATGCTTAACTCAGTTCTACACTGTAAACCTGAACAATTAAGCAATAATAGTAATAAAAAGATATAAATGCTTGCCTAACTTTTTCTTTAAGTTTATAGTCGTATTGTTTTTAATTAATATAAATTAAAAAAATATCACACACAATCTTTAATTACATTTATTATTTAATTAAACATATTTTTACATTCCTGATTTGTTTTTATTAAGGGTAATTATGTTTTTTTTTGTTTTTTTTTATTAACTGATACTAAAGATTTTAGGTGATACTTGCACTTTTTTCCAAAAAATTACAGTATTTTAAAAAAGTAGGATTACAAACATAATTTTCATAGTTTTTCTTTATAAAAAGCAGGAAATAGAATCGATGCGCTGGTCAGGCTGTTATGAATTAATGTTATGTTTATGTTATGAACAAGCAATGAAAAAGTGAGAAAGCCTTACAAAAAATGTAAAAAAAAAAAACAAACAAAGAAAAACTGTAAAATAAACCCCCTAAAATAAAAGCAGTCCAGCTTTAGTCCATGCCTGAGGTAAAATGATAAAATATGTTTATTTTGTAATTCCAAATGAGCTTAAACAGTCCGGTCAGAGTCAACCAAATATGGGTCTGGCATGTATAAATTGACATACCTAACCCGCTAACCACTGCATTCCAAACAGGAAGTGTGCATGGGTGTGCTTCTGGCTCCATCAACTCCGGCTACAATTCACTTTGCATTGAAAAAACGGCATACCTCTCTTTGCAACTGCTGCAGGCTCCTCATTTTAATCTTAAAATTAACCGGCTCTTCCTGATCCTGGTGTTGTTATTTGCAATTTTGTCCGTAAATCAATTCCTATTCCTCAAGTGAACCTCTGCTCCAAATTCACTCCATAACTGCTACTCTCAGTGAGCTTCATTTGACTGAAATCAAACGCAATAGGTGACGTCACACTTTACTTAGTCCACTTCTTTGTACAATCTATGCTCCAACCCTAAGGCACGACACCTCACCCACTTACTACACTTATACATGAATTCACTAGATGAATATATTTGTTTGTATTAACCACTGTATTATTATTTAGCTCATTTCTGCAGCTCCTGGAGTCTGCAGCAGCTTTACGGCCCCATTAGACCTGGTGGAAGTTCATTACAGTGCTCCGAGTTACCACAAAGAGAATCTGCCTCACTGTCTCTAACCACTGGCCCCTGTCGCAGTACAGCGCCGTCCGCCGTCCATTAATCTTTAATTCACTCTATCTTTAGTTCATTTTATGTCTTTTCATTTTACAAGTAATTGCAACAGACTGCTCACTTTTTGATGAATGTTTGGGTTCCATCAGCATGGCGTGTCCTTTGGCTGTAGTGCGCCGATTATGGCCAGGCCATTACGGACTTGGGCAAAGAAGCAAGTCACTTTGTGTAAATGTGTGTCATGTGAATGCTGAATATGGCTCCGTATATGTGCTCTGATTACAACTTTCCTGACAAATGACTCGATAGAAAAGGACGTCAGCGCAGCAGGGATAGACCACGCATCAATGATTCAGATAAAACTACGCAGAGAATTACAGATATGTTGTGTAACTTGTGACACACGCCAGATACAGTTTACATGAAAAACACAGCTAGTGATGTTTGGAGTAAATTTTGCATATTTCTATTCATAGTTGTGAGGTCGTGTCAGTCTTGTCACGGCAGATAATGGTCAGAGAGCGGAGACAGCTCAAGGCGCGAGTCCTGACATTTGAAAAGCGCTTCCTCCTTTCTGTCCGTATGTCTGCCCATAGAAATGCTGTTTTAAAATGAAAAACACAATCACTCTTAACAAGTTGTCAAAATAGTTTTCAGCTAGTTTTTAAAATCGTCTTTCAAATCCTAAATTATACTAAACCAACCTTTTTGAAAATTTTGCTGTTTCCTCATTACCCATAAGAACCTGAGCTGTTTTGTATTCATATATGTTAATGATGCTTATTTCAGCTTTTGTTTTCTTCTGTGCTCTGAATGCCACCTTCTGATACCATTAAGGCTTCTCCAGAGTACAGCTCAAATGAGGCGGCTGGTTGTCTCCATGGAGATGCTATTTCTTCGGCTGCATTGTTCCACAGTACAGCATTAAACGTATGTATCAGCATATAGACAGATGACACCACCGTCAGGTCAAGTTACAGGTCAAATCTGTGAGAAGGAGACATCACTAAGGTAATTTTTGCAATATAAAGACCTGTGATCGAATAGATTAGAAAGAAAGGAAAGGAAAACAATCCAGAATACACAATGCACATATAACACAATGAGTTTCATCTCGACAGCGATAAAGTGTTTTTCTTTTCAAAACAATGTGTGTTCAAAACAGTGATACATTTGCATCACAAAACTGCTGTCCACTAAAAACTGACCTCATAATCGCTTGGTACTATTTTCTCTCCACTCATATCAGAATCAGATTTACTTTTATTCATCTCCGAGGGGAAATTTTCTTTGCTACAGATGCGTTCGACCAAAAAGATGTAGTTGGAATCAAAATATCAAGTGTAAACGTTAAGCACCAGTGCAAAAGGATAAAAAGACAATTAAGAACTTAACGTTTGCTTAATTCCAAAAATAAGATAAATACAATAAGATAAAAATTGTTATATCACTGTGCACTGCTGCCAGGTGACAGCCATGCACGAATTCAACACTTTTTTCAGTAGTTGGGCAGCGTTTATGTGCTCAGACTGTTGACCGCCGTGATGCGAGAGTATATAAGCTTGTACTGTATAAGCTATATAAGAATATATATTAAAAATGGTGCAGACTTGTGATTCTCCAGGCTGTAACAACAAAAATCCAGCTTCAACTTGTCCCACTCCATCCCTCCTCTCTCTCTCTCTGCCCGTTCTGACTCCATCTGGTGAATTTGGGCATCAGTATTTTCGGGTTCATAAAGATCTCCCCTTGGCTCTGAGCTAAACGTCTTCATCGTCGGTGTCATAGTCACACATGTTGTCGTGAACTTTCCGAACAGTAAACACAGTGAAACAGGAGCTAGCATCAGAGAGGAGTGATATGACCGGAGAGAAAATAGTACTAATAGATAGTAATAATAGATTTTGAGGTCTGACTTTTTCGTGGTTCACGTTTTTGTGATGCAAATCGGGTATTTCAGACCCATCATGCTGTAGTGAAGAAAAAGAAAACAAAACAAAGATGAAATATAAGGGAGAGGTTTTGGTTAGTATTATGATGATCCTGTTTTGAATATTCAAGCATGTTATGTGTAAGTGTGTGTGTGTGTGTGTGTGTGTGTGTGTGTGTGTGTAGTGGAATGAGTCAATACGAAGATATAAAAAAGAAAAAGTTCTAGATTTTTCAAGTCGCACGACCCCATCAAAAATGTCTCAATATCACAAATAAAACCTCTACAACTGTATAATGATTTTCTTCTAAGCTAACGACAACCAGGTCTCAGAGCCTTGTTATTTTGCCCAGCACCTTGACCTGTTGTGCATCTGACACAGAGCAGCCCTATTGAAAACGTGTTGAGTTAAAACTACCCATGTGCATGACTACACCCCATTCACGGGCCCCGCTGTAGGCATCACCGCAAGGAGATTTAAACCATACACGGATGATTGTTTAGCCTTACCATACCATCCATCACCAGTACAAAGAGAGCAGCTCCGGTGAAGTAGCAGTCTGCACCCAAGGATCCTGTGGGGTATTTTTAGGGGGTTGTTTCCACGGAGATAGATCTCTTGGCCCTTGTGGAAATGGATCATCGGGTCTGGCTCAACGCGGTTCTGCTCCGTTGAAACAAACATGCCATAACCTAGCCCCGGTCGCACAACCTTTCACATGCCCGCGCACGGACACATCGGCCACGTGCACGCCCCCACACAGCCACGTGCACGCCCTCACACACCCATGTGCACAGCGGCAGGTGAGAGGTGATCCATTATGGCAAAGGGCTGACAGGTGTGAAGCCGACCAACATGTAGGCGTGCTGCGAGGGCTGCTACTGCGCCGCACCTGCTGCATGTGGAGAATACTAGCTCAGTGTCAGCATGTGTGTTTTAAAGAGGGGGTATTATGCAAAATCCACTTTTTGCTGCTTTCTACCATGTCAGAAACATGCCTGAAGAGGTTTGAGATGTCATCCACGCATGTTTGAGTAATCTTGCGATCTCTCCTGGGAGCTGTTCAAAACCTCTTGTACAAAATTGAGCCCACAAGCTTTCTGCAGCACTCTCCGGAGCCCATACTCCTGCACAGACACGTTTCATAAATATACAAAAGAAGGATAAAAAATAAAGAAAAACACTAAAACTTCACAAACCTGATGTAGTGTGCGGTACTTTCATTAGCAGAATGCACAGTGATTGTGTAGGGAGGGAAGACTCAAGGCTTTATTGAAGCAAGAAGTGTCTTTATTGAAGCAAGAAGTTAGTTGTCTCTTACCTCTCTCAAAGTAATTGCATTGGGGACTGTGTTACTTTGTGATTAAAGTAACTAATTACCAGATAAAGTAACTATTAAAGATATATTTAAAAAAATATAAACATTTGTACACGCAAAAGCTTTATTTGGCCTACAAATCACCAACGCACCCAGAATTTGTGTTAGTTAAAAGCCATTTCTGTAGAAATATAAAAAAGACCAGACCACAGTGTTGTGTTGCTGCTTGTAAACCAACCCAAGAGCCAAATCTGGATTACAAGATGTTTTTACCAAACACTGAAAGTCCAAGTTTGTTTGATTGGATTCCACACAGTGCATAAGCCAGTGTGTGTACCGTGTGGTGACATTAAACAGACAGAATCCAGCCCAAGTGAATCACAAGTATCCTTCATGTTGCCCACACAAAACATCTGAAAAGCTCCTCTCTTTTTCATCAAGCCTGTGTAAAATCCAATTTTCAGTCTCTGACATCAAACAAGCCTCTTTGCATCTTTTCTCTGCAACGTTTCACAAATGTTGCCTCAAAAACCTTATATTTTATAGAAGCATGATGAATGTTTCACAGAAAAACATACATGTAACAACGCTCGGTGTTCATGGTAGTTTCATAACATCGATTTCAGGGATGTGGGTTTATGGGGATGTTTTAAAAATATGAAAAACTGAACTTCATTTTGCAGTGGTCCGATAAGTTTAGAAGAGCTTTTCTCAAAGACCAGAACAGAGTTAAAGCTATCAAATACTAGCAAGCTAACACACTTCCTGATTACAATAAAATGCTTCGTAATTGTTGCCAACAGCACACAGTGGGCATATTTTGACCTTGAGCACTGCTTATACAATAGATCTACTGGAGTAAAACATATTTTGCTCAAACACATGGGAAAATCAAATTGTAGTATTTCTATGCAAACTGCACCAGTGTCTTCATGTTACATTTCCTCATGTTTTCCCTCAGTTACTTTTCAAAGCCCATTATACAGAGCTGACTCTTGTGAGCTTTGAGCCATGTTATAATACTGTTGCCTCTTCAAAACATACACTATATTGCCAAAAGTATTTGCTATAAAATCCAGCATCTCGGCATGCAGACTGTTTCTACAAACATTTGTGAAAGAATGAGTCGCTCTCAGGAGCTCTGTGAATTCCAGGTGCTGTGGATTCCACCTGTGCAACATGTCCAGTGGTGAAATGTCCTCGCTCCACAGTATGTATCCACAGTAAGTATTCCACAGTCAACTGACAGTGGGATTATAACTAAGTGGAAGCAATAGGGAACGACAGCAACATGTAAACTGATGGGGCGGGATCACTTTCTGCAGTCAATCACCACAGACCTCCAAACTTCATGTGGAATAAGACATGGATTAAGAATGGGATGTCACTTAAATTCATTTGCAAGACAAGGAATACTTTTGGCAATATAGTGGACCTATAGTTGTTTTTTGTTTCATTCACACATGTTTGAGTATCCCTTTATTTTTTAGTCTCTCTATATCTCCAAAGCTCAAAATGCTCTGCTCCACCTTGTGATGTCATGAAGTGGGAGTTTTCAAGTTAACCTTAACCTTTTACCTTTAGTTCATTACATTGTCAATTCCAGAGCAGGAATAATCCAAATGATTTTAGTGAAGGTGTATGAAGTTTAAAAATGCAGTGGAGCACTTCCTGTATTACCACATGACATCACAAGGTGGAACAGAGTATTTTCAGTTTGAGAGAAGAACTCAGCCTAAATCTGCGGGGTTTGTGTGTTAAAGGTGTGAATGAAACAAAACACAACTCCAGGTCTGTTTGTGCTGAGGAAACATGCTAACATAGATCAGAAAATAGTGTGATATGGGCCCTTTCATTACGTTCATCTGTTCTGACGTGTAAGCGACATGTGCACCCATCAAACCATGTTTCTGCTTTGATTTTGTTGCAGGTCTGAGCCGGAGCAGCTGCATTTGCTTTAAAATATTTGTGGAACTATCAAATAATGACAAGATTCAACATTTTGATTTCCAGATTGGATATATCTTTCAAAACTAATGAATGGCCCAGAATTTGATAGGCCCTGCTCTCCATCTGAAATGATGACATCAGATTACAGAATGTCATGAACAAAAAATATTCTGAGTAAAGACCACCTCCCGCTGACACTGTTAATCATCAGATCCTTTAAAGGGCTTGTATTACACGACTTTCTGATCTTTGTAAAAATGTTGTTTCCTCATCTTCCATTCAAAGATTTTAACACACAAACCCTGCATATTCAGGCTGACAGAAAACACTATTCCACCTTGTGATGCCATGTGGTAGTACAGGAAGTGCTCCATACACCTTCACTATCATCATTTAGAGGATTTCAGCCCTGGGATTTTCTATTTCTAACTAACGGTAAAACGTGGCTGTTGAAAATACCACTTCATCACATCACAAAGTAGAACAGAGCATTCTGACCTATGAAAATGTAGACAGACCAATAATAAAGGGTTGTTTTCGATGAGGCAACATTATAACATGGCTAAAACCTCAGAAGAGTCAATTTTGCTTAAAATAGGACCTTTAAAGTGCATATGACAGATTTTTTTTTTTGCTTAATTTTCTAAATTTTGGCTTAATTTGGTGGGATTCTAACTATTGTAAATATAAAGCGTTAATGGGCGGATTTTTATACAGCACTTTTCCACCTTCATGGCACTAAAACCTTTACACCAAGGAACCACTCACCCATTCACACCCATATTCATACACCAGTGTACACAGACATTGGGGGCAAGTTGGGTTAAGTGTCTTGCCCAAGGACACAACAACAGTATTCATCTGTGGGAGCTGGCCAATTTATGGGTCAGTGAATCTGACCACTCTAAAAATGATGTTTATCACAACAGCAGGAATCAAACCACCAACATTCAGATCAGAGGACACGCTGTACCCATTGAGATGTCGCTTTTTTACACAAAACAGGAAGCAATTTGTGAAGAAAAGTTTAAAAATGTGTTGGAAAAATAAAGTAGAATGTTTTCAACATACAGATGACATCACGCTAGGGAGGATTCTATCCAAAATTCAGTACAATTTACACAACACATTTTTTCTGATACTTTTAATATTAATTCAACAAAATAAAGTGTTTTCTTATAGTTGTATTTGTTAGATAATGATTTCTATGTACGTTAGACTTTTGCTATGTAACCGTTATGGAATCCTCCAGTGTAATATCAAGATTTTCAACCAGAAAGTAACATTTTAAACCCACAAATATCGCTGTAATAAGCTGGGAATGTTTTTGCACAAATCTTAAATATAGCGATACTGTTACTCTGTTTAAATCCATATTTGCATAGTTAGTGTCAGACTCTTACTTTCCCATTAGTTGCAAGACAGATGATAACCACAATTTGTTGAGCAGATGTTGCATCACTTGCTTTGATTTTGTAATTAACGTGTTTGTTGTTTTTGAGAAGCAATTAGGAAGTCACACACAATGCAAAAGAATGTTAGAGGAAAGTAACTTGAAGGGACTTTATTAGTGCTTATTTATCTGCCCATATTACGCTATTTTCTGATCTATGCCATGTGTTTTGTTTCATTCACGCATGTTTAACCCCTGAAGACCTCAGGGCAATTTTAGCACATTTCTCCTCGCCTGGATTTTGTTCTTAATTTTGCTTTTAAAACTGCCCCTTTGACCCTATAATGAAGTGTTCTACATCCTTTTTTTCAGTACAACCTGTTATTTCACAATCTGCTGCTGTAGTTGTGTCATGTGACTGTAATAAAAGCTATAGGACCAGGAATAGAGATGAAAAAAAAAAACAGAAAATAAAATTCCCACTCTTTTATACAAAACACACAGCAAACATGTATAAACAACTTTTTGGACATAAAAAACAAAACAAAAAAGTGTAATCGCCCCATTACTTTTCTGGTGCCAGTCATGGAAACAGCTTCTGTAAAGTCCAAGGCCAGAGCATAGAACAGAGCCAAATCACTTGTAATGCATTTCCATGGCATTTATTACATTTGTATTTGTTCATTTTGAGTGAAATAAACCTTTCAAATAAAAATAGAAAGGGATGCGCAATTACGCACACCAAGATGCGTAATTTGCCATGTATGTGAGAATTAACTCCACTTAGAGCGGCTTTTTCAATCCTTAAAAGCATAAACGCTCGAGAGGAGTCGACCATCTTGACTCACTTCACTCTTTGGCAAAGTTTTGGCCGATCAAAATGGACGGAGCGCATGAGTTTGGCCGAAAACAGAGTTCCTATTGGACACTCATTTTGTGCACGTAGGATAATGAGGCAGCTATGTACGGAAACCTCTATGTCTCCACTTTCAGGGGAAAAAAGTAAGTTTCTATCTTTAACGGTTTTGCGCGGTTATATAAAACATATTCCTCGTTATCATATACAATAACATAGGTCTTCGAGGGATAACAGACCAACTGAAACCAACACAAGCTGCAACAGAGGGTTATGTGTCCTCTGATCTTTATTTTAACACAATCTGAGCTGATTTAGATGGGACTACAACAAATGAGATGATTTGTGCTCTTAAACGCACATCATGAAAATGAAATTGAAATGAAACATCTCTCGCACAAAAAATGACAGGAAACAGGACCATGGGTGCTCGTATTGATCCATCCATTTTGTACATTTGTTTTGGGTTTTCAGACAATCTAAACTTATTTTTTTGCTATTATGTGCATTGTGTCGCCATGGTAGCTGATGAACTTTCAGCCATACACAGACATGCATTCAAAGTGTAAATACAGTAGGTTGGTTTGTGCAAAATGTTAACGTTGCACCAAAAAGTCAATACTGCAGCGATGCTCTGGGAGGCTTTAAAACTGGTTTATAGTCCGGATGGAACTTATTTGCTGTCAGGATCAGCAGCCCCAATACAAAATAATACAGCGCAAATGACAATGGCAGCACTGCAACTTCCAGAATAAGGTGGATACTTTAGCAGAAATATACTTTTTATAATATATGGGTATTAATTAAGCCATATTGAACAAGCAAAGACCTGATTCAACACGTTTTTCACAATATAAAACTTTTGTAGTGTGTGTTTGGCCATTGTTAACCCCAAGTTGTGCTCAGTCATAAATGTTTTTAATTTTTGCTGCACTAAATCGAGCAGTAACAGTTTAGTCTGATTGAAAAGTCCAAGAATACATGAATACGAGAGCATGATTGGTGAGATATTGTGCAAAATATGCTCATGTGCACTTTTAATCATGTTATAATGTTGTTACCTCCTCAAAAACATATCTGGAGTTGTGTTTTGTTTCATTCAGACATATTTGAGTACTGTATTTTCCGGACTATAAGCCACTACTTTTTTCCCAGGCTTTGAACCATGCGGCTATTCTGTGGATTTTTCTTCCACCACTAGGGGCGCTCTAACAGGAATTTCAAAAACAAGATAGATGAAAAATGAATGCAAAGAAGATTATGCTACTTTTTATTTAGCAGATATAACATGCGCAACAAATTACTAACTGGTAATTATTTTCAAATCCTCACCCCTTCATCATGAAAAGCACACGAAGGAGTTTGTATGACGTGGTTCAGATTTTGAACCAAGGTTATGAAGCGAAGCGTCACTGTGAATGGGTTCAGTTATGGAACAGTTTTGACAAAGAAATCAAAGGAGCAAGCACAATGACGACATTTTAAAAAACACATAAAATCCATGTGTATGTATGAAAAAGAAAGCTAAGTTGTTGTGCATAAAAGTGTAAGTTGTTGTGCATAAAAGTGAAAATTTCTGTTTGCAATTGATTAATAATGAATTGATTAATAATTGTGACTGATTTGAAATGTTTTAAAGTAACTCTCAGTGTTTGTATTGTCTGGAAAAGGGGGCAGATAACATAAGGTGACTCTTCTTTCTGCTCCTTTTCATTCATTTCTAGTGAGTGTGACGTCACCCATAGCGTTTAGCGCCGCTCAAATGAGGCTGGCGATGCCATGGTTACAGGAGCGAATTTGGAGCCAGGCTCAATGTTAAGAATAGGGTTTTTCTGACAGACAAAATAGCGGGGAAAAACAATCATCATCAGAATCATGTACAGTGGGTTCATACGAACATTTTAAGACCAAAATGACGAGGCTCACAGCAACAGGTACAGAGAGAGGAGCGATAAGATCTCAATGTAAGTCAATGGGGAAAAGGGAGAGAAGGAGCCAGAAGAGCCTCCTGGAGCACTTCCTGTTTGGCACACGGCGGCTAATGGGATAGCTTAGTCCACTCATATTTACGGTCTATGGATGGAATATGGAATAAATAAGGTAATTTAATTTAACAGGATGTACAAGGTAACAAAACAAAACATGCTAAAATATGTACATAAAATAACCTAAGAGAAGAAACAAAATAACAGGATTAACATAACGAAAACGAGTCACATGGGTTTACACACACACACACACACAAAGTGACTAAACTAAGGGAGGCAAACAATACTAAATCACAAGTGTCTCAAAGTAAAATCACATAAACCCACAAACAGACTCACTGACAAAACAAAAGGCACAAAACAGAACCACACTTACCAAACATGAACACATAGTCACATACTAGTACAACAAAGTGACACAAAATGAGACACAAACATACGTAAATTGGCAGACTGGCCACAAAGACCTGCAGCTCTGAACAGTGAGGAGAATCTCCTTAAACAGGGGGAGGGGCTGGAGGTGAGGTGGGAGTGGCCAGGTGCTGAAGTGCTCCACCAATCACGGACCAGGACTCAAACAGCAGGAATCCATATGACAAAATAAGAAATTAAAACACACACAACACAAATCAAAGAACTGGAGGCCTGGGGGCATAACATTGTTAATGTCTTTTTATACTTTATAAATGAAATAAACAAATAAATTGCCTTTATGGAGAGATCATTTGTTTAATGCCGTACACTGGAATATTCATGGCAAAGTCATAAAATGTCCATGGTGACGGGCAAGTGGTGGGCCCTCCTCCACAAAAGTTACACCTTTTAATCTTGATGAAAAGTTTAATTTGCTTTGCACACTCTAAACTCTCTGAATGATTTGCCGTAATGATCCATTGTCACCGGTTTGCTGACTGTACCCAAAATGTGTGTCATTTTGTTATTCCTGGAGGTACTTTTCAACCTGGAATACACTAAAGAAATGGTGTTGAATCTGCCGGGCTGTGCGTTCGTTCCGAGGGGAAAGTCGGATTAGCACATCTGCTGTGGCCTTACAGTGATAAAATATAGTGCTGTGTATGGGCTATGGCACAAGCAATCTGCTCCCTGCGCCTCCTGCTAGCCTTATTTCGATTCATCACACATACACAGTCGCGGGCACACAAACACGCCGCCGAGTGAAGGGGCTGCTGGGAAATTTCGAGTCCGACCTGTACAAACACTAGTTGATTGTGGATGAGAGAAGGATGGTGCAAAAAAAAGGGAGAGAGGGAGGAAACAGAAACAAAAAAACAATTGCAGAGCTAATGCGCAGCGACACAACATCTGGAGAACGTCAAATCCGCGGAAGGCAATCTGACTCTCAGAGGAAATGGGAAAGAAAAAAAGTGACAGACAGAAGAGAAACACAGGTGAGACAACACTGACAGATAAAAGTATTTTTAGAAATTCTGGGTTGTACGTGTTCATGTATGTAGGTATCCAAGGATGGTTATGGTCCGCTGACACATGGCACCCTTTGATCCTGGTCTAGTCACATTCTAGGCGGCACGGTGGCTGAGTGGCAACACTCAGGCCTCACAGCAAGAAGGTTGTGGGTTCAATCCCCGGGTCACCCGGGCCTTTCTGTGTGGAGTTTGCATGTTCCTCCCCGTGTCTGGATGGGTTTCCTCCGGGTGCTCCGGTTTCCCCCATCAACCCAAAACATGCCCGCACCCCTATGAACTAACATCAAGGACCATGTTGTCTACCCTCCTGTGGGCTCACCACCTGCAGAGGGGTTCATAGGGGGTCAGGTGCTATGAGGATTGGGCAGTAAACTGCCCCCGCGACCCAGCTGGATTAAGCGGGAGAAGATGGATGGATGGATGGATAGTCACATTCTAGTAATATTTTGGGTACATGCAAGTGAGTTAAAATAGTTTGTAAACAAGACGACTCAACCAAAACTTTTTCTTTTGAAATGTGTATGCATTTTTACATGGATTAACTGAACCAACACAAGAATCACAGAAGCAGACCAGGCAGCACCAGTGAGAGCTAATAAAATAACAGACTTGGCTTCATATGAAGTTATTAAAGGGGAACTCCGGCACGTGTGAAGCTGAACTCCATTGCTAGAGGTGGTGGTCGAATACTGTCACAGATCAGTGTTGCCTCGGCGGAGATCTCACTGTAGTAGTGAGTCTGTCAAGGCAACAAACTAGCGTAGTGAATTGGGCAAGTTAACTTAACTTCCACGTAAAATGCCAATTTGCACAGAAGAGGCTTAATACCACTTTCTAACCCATCTTACAACAGCCACGAGTCTAACAAACAAAATGCTATCCCTGGCTCACTTATTAGTGACTCGATCGCCAATGTCGTTTCTAATCCCATTTATTTACGAGTGAATTATATTTTTTGAAAAACGCTTTAAAAAATACATTCCCGAACCATTTTAATTTCACCAACTTTCAGTTTCTGTTCTTCTTCACAGACAGTAGTTGATCCGCACTTTTGGCGGCTCTAAACGCTCGCCGCTGCTGGAGTCGGCAGTCGAGTCTTTTGGGCTTTTGCATGCGCAGTGGGAAATCAGCAAAGGTAAGGCTAAGTTATTTTATAACGTTTCCAGACATTTGTTAAACTCGTGGCTGTTGTAAGATGGGTTAGAAAAAGGTATTAAGCCTCTTCTGTGCAAATTGGCGTTTTATGTGGAAGTTAAGAACTTGCCCAATTCACTACCCTAGTTTGTTGCCTTGACAGACTCACTACCACAGTGAGATCTCCACTGAGGCAACACTGATCTGTGCTGTTTTTTTGGTTCTAACAGTATTCAACCTACTCTAGCAATGGACTTTAGCTTCAACCGTGCCAGAGTTCCCCTTTAATATTATTTAATGTCTATTGTTGTGCACGTTTATTTAGATTATTCATAATTCCAAAGGTCAAACACACTCCGAGTCTCAGTTTGAATCATTTTAAACAGACTGGGCCTCGGTCAATTCTCTCTGTGATTAGATTTGAAATGAGTTCTCAAACTGTTTCTGTCATATACAGAAATAGTAAAACAGCAAGTCTTTCTAAGGGCTCTTTGAAAGAAACAGATCCAAAAAATTTGGATCCCATAAAAGAGCCAAAAGTCATTTTGTAGAAGATATTGTGCTTGTGTGCAGAATACAGAATATATAGAATCTATGACATCTGTAGATCATTATGTTATTTTTTGAACATTTTACATCACGATATTGATCTTAAAGAAACATATCCACTGAGTTATTGCTGAGGCCAATCTACTTGTCACTGTAAAGTTTTTTCAAAGCCAGGTGACATTCATGCACCAGTGTATGTACACACTGGGGACGACATGGGAGGGAGCTGGAATCACACCACCAACCTGGGTCAGTGGGTTTGATCACCCTACCATTGATGTTTATGTCGAGAGCAGGATTCCAAACAGCAACGTTCGGATCAATGGACAAACACACTACCGACTGAGCCCCTCCCCAGTGGCCTGAGAGCTCTTCACATGCTTCTGTCACAAGATTTAGTTCAGTGAGAAGATACATTACGTCGGGAGAAGAAAAGTTACAGACCACTGGAGAAGGATCTTTTTATACCATTAACACTTGGATTAATTAATAGATCATGAAATATACCAACATAATTCAGAGTACTTGAACATTTCCCTTTAAACCCAGAATGATATCTCTTTGTATTTTTTAATACAGCTCAATAAAAAAAAAGAAAAATCAGTGAGGCAAAAGAGCTGACTGGTCACTTGCCATTTACAAATCAAATCTAACTGATCTCACTTCAGACTAACAGTGTAGTGTGTTAGAAATCTGCAATGTTTTTCAGTTCCCTGTGATATTTTTTCCTTTATTTTAACCGATACGGCAGATCCACCTGTCAATCAGGCCCATTTGAAAACTGGGAGAGTCGCTAATGGCCCGACGCACATCTTCCTAAAGTCCTGAAGAATTGTGTATTCTGGATCCCAGGCAAATTGAACATAGTCCATGAACAAGAATCAAACTAGCCTGAAGGCCGCCACACACTACAGGAGAATTTGCCCGATTTTGGCTGCGATTTTCCCAACTTTTTGTCTCCATGAGATTTTGAAGCCACTGCGCTCATCACGTGTCAGTGTCAGATCATAACCACCAAACATCAGCAACGCGACGGTAACATCCAATAAGACAGAGCATCAGGGCCAGAGGAGTGATGGACACAGAGACACAACATACAAACGCGAAAATAAAGGCTTTATTGCTCACTTCCCATAAAGTGGTACATTTAAAGTGCACCATCTCACCAACATTATCCATAGAAATTGTTCTCCGCAAATAACAACATCCAGTCTACAAAACCGCACTATGAATCCATTTTGAAGTGTTCATTGAAAGTAAAAAAGGCGAAAGTTGTTCCTCGCATGTGTTTGTTTACAGAGCGCAGAGTGGACGGATCGTAAAGCTGCAGATTAGCGATACTGACTCTACTACCTGTGGACTTTATCGCCTGGCTTTTATGCTTTAAAAATCCTGTATCTGAAGTATTGCACCACTTTTTGCAAATAATAATAACACAATTTTGACTTGTATCTAAATTAGAAGTGCAGAATTCTGATCTTTGAACGACTTACGACAGTGACTTGTTTTACTGTAGACAGGAAACAGCTGACGTGATCGTGCTCACAGCTTTGCAGCCTGTTTTACGCACACAGATCCTGCTGCAGTCTTTGCGATCAGAGATTTTAAGTCTCATAAGTTTCTCCTCATGTCTGTGCTGTGTG
This sequence comes from Odontamblyopus rebecca, assembly GCA_030686955.1. Lineage (NCBI taxonomy): Eukaryota > Metazoa > Chordata > Actinopteri > Gobiiformes > Gobiidae > Odontamblyopus > Odontamblyopus rebecca. The sequence continues at coordinate 9,075,366 of CM060655.1, forward strand.
CTTTTTGTTGCACGTTTAGAACTAAATTTGGTCAGATGGTGGAGTCCATTAGAGGAACACAGTGTTGGAATGCACTGCCAGCTCATGTTAGAGCCTGTGACAACTACACCACCTTCAAATTCAATCTCCACAACTTCAGACATATCAGACAGTCATTGACTGTCTGGCAGTAAGAATGTTTCTGCATGCTTTGATCTTTTCACATATCGAATACTGCTTCACTATTTGGACCCTGACCAGTGACACCACACTTAAACAGATTGAATCACTGTATAAAAGAGGACTTAAAATCTTTGCTAAAAACAAATTTCATATCACCACTGTCAAATTCTTGAAGCCTATAATTTATTGAGCTTTGAAAATTTCAAACATTTTAAGTATGCTTGTACAATATACAAAATCCTCCATGGACTCGCACCACCACCACTACAACAATTCATTAAACAAAAACCTCCCACTGGCAGGAATACCAGGGCGACTACTAGAGGTGATTGTGAGGTTCCTTATAGACGTACCACCTTCGCACAGTCACTCCTCTCAGTCAGAGGCTGTAACATCTGGAACAACATCCCTCACACAATAAGAGAATCTCCTACATATAACGCCTTTAAAACTCACCTTAAAAATGGCTCAAATCTAATCAACACTGCTCCCATTAGAGCTGTTCAGACCTCATGTTACATGATGCATATACGTATGTGGCATGTACCATGTTTGTCTGAACGGACTCATATTTTACTGTTGTTGTTGAGCGGTGCATACATATACGTATGTAGGCACCGCACACATTTACCCTGCAATCTATGGATTTTATGCTATTTGTATGTTTTGTTGTTGTTTTGGTTTTGTGTTTCAAGGTTGTCTTTTTACAACTGGCAAAGGGACGACCGATGAAAATTAGCCTAATTCTGCTAACTCGGGTGCATTTACATTGTTTAATGTTGATTAATGTACATTGTCCCTTTCAAATAAATAAATGAATGAATGAAAAAAGCCCTTAAACAGTGGCTAAAAACAAGCCAGACCTGCTCTCATTAATGACCTCACTCTAACTTTGTGTATATAGTGAACTTGGTTTTATTCTTTACTTTAACATGTATTGTATATTTGTGGTGTATACGTGTATTGTCTGCATGTTTTGTCCTGTTGTATTGTCTGTTTCTTTTACGACACCTGCCTTAGGACAACAGATGAAATTTAGCAACTATGGTAACTCCAGCATATTTATATTGATGTTTTTACTGATGCACTGATTAATGTGCACTGTCCTAATCAATTTTTTTTTTTAATCGTTTAAGACCGAAAAATATATAGTGTAGTATATAGTGTAGCAGCCTTTATGCATCGTGTATCTTTTGTGGTGTTATGTTAGGACGGCAGGATTACACAGGTTTATGGTGCATGTATTCACTCACAGGTCTGCCTTGATAAACATTCAACCGTTGCCTCTCCACAAATCTAACCAGTGACTTGCAGTAACATTTCCATGGAGATAAGTTGCTAGTGAACCATACTCCACTAGTCCAGTTAACAAAGGGATAGTTGTGAGCCATCTCCGCTGGACTCCCTCCTCTTCCTCGTCCTCACTGATGCACTGAATATTCTGTTGTTTGAATAAGTGTTGTGTTTTGTGAAACTCACTGGAGAGCGCAAGTACAAGCTTATGCCGAGCACAACTGAACTACCTGACCATCTTATACAGCGCACACACCAAGTGACCACAAAGCCTTGGACTGTTCCTGTCTCTCAGCACAGACTAAAGAAGCTGCTGGGAAATGAAATATAACAATAAGACATCAAAAACATGCAAGTGCCTCCTGCTCCTCACACTTTGCCAGTAGCGCAGTTATCAATCTGGGGCCCTGGGTCAATTTGAGTTTGGGGCCCTCACTTTTTCTGTGTGTTTCAAGGATTTATTGTCTGTTTTTCCCCATTTATTTGAATCTGGGTGGACTGGAAAGTTCAGTTTAGAATCCTATTTGAACAGGGGTAAACAAAACCACAATAAAAAAATGGGTCTGAGGTCATGAGCAGTTTCGCAAGTTAATTCCCCAGAAGGAATAACATATTTAACCTTCTTTAAACTTACCTTAGAATGTTTATTTTGCATATGTGAGGCTATAGTCAAGCTACAATAGGCTACGCTAAATACATTTTAGGTATGAAAACTGCTTATGTTGATGAAATGATTAAAGATGATGGATAAATGCACAGTTTTTATTCAAAATGTAAATGTATACTGAAGTGGTGAATGCTCATCGCAGTGGTTGCTACTTAAAAATAAGAAGCAGGTAAAGACCATGATGTGATGTGACATATTGTGTAGTCACAGACAGTTTCCAGACAGTGGCAGAGAGAAGGATGACATGTGCTCTGTGCCCCTGTCCACAGACGTCGTGTTGCAGTGATGTAGCAGACATGCGGCTCACAGTGGGAACAGCTGCACAAGTACACAAGACACAGCTGGACTGAACACAAAAGTCCTGTGCTTCCTATACACACACACTATGGAAAGTATGTCTGCTACCACAGCTCTGGGCTCACCCTACAGAATACTGGAAAAGGGATATTTCAACAGTCCTGGAGTCTCATTTATAAAACAGTACGTGGAACTCTGAATAAAAGAGCACGCAGAGAACGAAAACCCAAACTTCACATACAGAGAGAAATATTCCGATTTCCAAAGCTCTCTGTGCGCTCCAGCAGGTCACATCCTCCTCATAGTTCACATCTGCAGCAGATATGATCCCACCTCACACCACGCTTCCTCCACTCCTCCATTTCACCATAAAAGGACAACGCAAAGTGAGTTCTGAATGAGATTTACCTAAAGATGAGCCAATAATGAGTGGGGGCAGAGGGAGGGGGTCAGGGGGGCAGCAGAGGACACAGACGTCTGGAACTTTTGAAACTCGTCTTCTCTGACAAAACTGCCCTGTCAGTAAAAGTTTAAATTCAACAGTTTGGATAAAACAAAGTAGATTTATCTGTGTGTAAGTGCACTCTAAACCATGGGACGCACTGCATTTCATGAGTGTATGTGTGCGTTGTACGTGCATGTGGTTTGAGCCCATCAGATATACTACACATATTCTATTTGTTTCAGGTTGAACAGTGACTGACATGAAGAGAGCTTCATAGTACATATGACTGTGTTTTCAAATCAATTTTTGTTACTATTATGTACAAGATTGTGTGCTCTAATCAATGCATATAAGACTGTAATGCATTAAGCCTATGAATAAAATATGAAGATTAAATACCAGCTCAAAGCCAACCTGTCCAACCCAATTTACCTAAAACTATCAGGCCTGTTCCTTGTTTAGTCGCTGGAACTCATCCCAGCTACTTCAGGACTGGGTAGGGAAATACACTTGCCAAAAATGAATACCATAAATGTATGAAAAATGTTGTGATTAACTGAAAATAAGAATCAATGCATAACATAATAGACATAGACATAATAAACCGATCTGGGACCTCATTAGAAAGACAAAGTTTTGAATGGCTTATGCCTCTTGAAAGCTTTTGAGATTCACTCTTAAAAACTTAATGTTACAGTATAAAATACACTGCATGCTCTGAGAGCAGGTTAAATGTTAGAGACTATTTTGCAAATTGACACTGTTATAATTGTTCTCCCTTCTCATATACCCACTCAAAATTGTATTTAGAATGATTCATGACTGTTTGACTAATCTTTATTTTCCTGCATCCACTCATCATTACTCCACACGCCCACTGCTCTTTACTCACTTAGTTCATTTTGATTTTCTTAGATACACATTTTGGCACAGAGTAAAACAATCTGCTCCCTAGTGTGATCTGCAGCTATCGATTAGAAGGGCCAACAGTATCCAGTATCGATGGGAATCAGATTCACATGCAGGTGCTTCCGGCTCCTACTGATCCTGGGTCCCATTGACTTACACTGGTATATTGTGGCCCCTGTCTGTAAGTGCAGCTGTGAACCTCAACATTTTGGCCTTAAAATGTTCATATTAACCCTCTACATAATCCTGGTGGGGGTTTTTTTACACTATTTTATTACTATTTTATATACTATCATAGAGTCTGTGTATAAATGGTAGGGTAGAGGGTGTGCTGACTTTTCATGTAACTGCGTGGCACGGTCACATGACTTGTAGAACAAAGAACAAATTAAACAAAATAGTTTCACTGGGCACTAAGATTGTGGGGAGACCCCAGAAACTTCTGAGCCAGTTGCACAAGGAGAGGACTCTGAAGAAAGCTCAGAACATAGTGTCAGACTCCTCCTGTCCTCTGAACCCACAGTTTGAGCTTCTGAACTCTGGGAGGCGCTATAGGGTTCCACTGGCGACAAAATCTGTTTTAAAAAAATCTTTTGTCCCATGTGCTGTGGGACTTTTAAATTCAGCCAGTGGTGGAAAGCATGAGCCACAGAAATGAACTGTCTAACTCTAACTCTTTTTGTTTTTTTCTGTCTATGTTGTCTTGTGCTGTTTTTATGTGATGGTGAGCCAAAGACCAATTTCTACCTCGGTAAACTCTATTCTATTCTATTCTATTCTATTCATTTAAAAAACCCTATTCATAATTTCGAGCTGGGTTCCGAATTGGCCCCTGTATCCGCTGTCCTCACGAGCTTCATTTGCGTGGGTGTGGGTGGCATCACATAATGTATTTATATGCTGACTGAACCTCTGCAAAAACATAATAAACATAGTCGTGTTTTGTTTCATCGGTCTGTCTACGTCTCCAAGCTTCCACCTTGTGATGTCATTAAGTGATTGTTTTCAAGTTTTACCTTTTGTTCAGTAAGGATGAGTAATTCCAGAGCTGAAACTATCCCAATGATTCTAGTGAAGGTGTGTGGAGTTTAAAAACATAGTGGAACATTTCCTGTACTGCCACAGATGTCACAAGATGGAAGAGAAGCTAAATATGCAGGGATTGAGAGTTAAACATGCATTTTCCATCCATTTTCTTCTGCTTATCTAGTGCCGGGTCGCGGGGGCCTCAGTCTAAGCAGGGATTCCCAGACTTCCTTCACTCCAGACACTTCCTCCAGCTCCTCCAGGGAGACCCCAAGCTGTTCCCAGGCCCAGAGACATAGTGACATAGTCCCTCCAGCGTGTCCTGGGTCTTCCCCAGGGTCTCCTCCCTGTGGGACATGCCCGGAACACCTCCTGAGGGAGACATCCAGGAGGCATCAGAACAGAAGCCCGAGTCACCTCAGCTGCTCCTCTTGATGTGGAGGAGCAGCAACTCTACTCTGAGCTCCACCTGTGTGACCGAGCTCCTCACCCTATGAAAGAATGATTTTGATGAGAAAATGCTATAAAAAATGAAAATTGTGTAATGTAGGCAGTGTGTAATGTAATCAATTTACTTTGACTTTAGTGAATAGACTTTATAGCTTTTTTATTTAGGTTTAATTGGACAAAAAATGTTGGGCTGAAAAAAAAAGGCCAGAACAATTTTCCCACTTAGAGAAATTTACATTTCTTTTTAGACTCATTCTCCAAATCTGATTACTTCTGTGGAGAATTCTAACTTTATTATTATAACACAGATTCTAAACAAGATAGGAGAAGACATTTTCTTGCCTGTAGCTCAAATACTTCAGTTCAGGGTTAATTTTTCTGAAGTATGGGATTGCATGGCCAGTTAAAATTTAATGATCTATCCAGATTTGAAGAAAAGTAGGTGCTGGAGGGGCATCCGAAGGCAGTGGAAGGAGTGACCACGATCTGACCATGAAATGTTTTTAGCCCAGTGAGAGGTGGAAGAGGAGGAGGAGGGGGAAGAGGAGTGAAGGACAGTTGGACCGGTGCTGCTTAGTGCCTACAGTGCTTCTCAGTATGCACCGGCTGCATTCTTCACTCTCTTCCCTCCAATTTATCACGTCTAATTGTCTAATTTCAGCCCCACTCCCTAAAGCGCTCTACTTCATCATGGAGAAAGTTACTTAATACAATATTCAGAACCAGCAGTGTTCAAAGGTTCGCAGTCCTTGGTTCCACAGCAGGCTGAAAATGGCATAATGGTTTATTTATGTTTTAGACAGTTTTATCTATAGTACTCATCTATTTATTTCTTTTAATCTAACCACACTTTGACTGTTCAGTTTGAATAAGTAGTGACATACTTCTACTCCTACATAAGATAAAATGTCATTTGGAAGCCATATTTTTACCACAGAAATGTCAAAAAGGAAGGAGTAATGTCATGTGGAAAAGAATGCATCTCCTACAGAGCTTTTCCATATGTGCAGAGTCGTTTTACAGTTTTGTGGATTATTCATTCACCCCATATGCTGGGGTTAAGCTACTATTGTACTATGCACACACCAGTCATACTAGGGAATGTCGGTGAAGTGTATTGCCTAAGGATACAATGATAGTTTTGCCACAGGCGTCTCACAGTGGCACCAGGTATTCCCAGCAGTGTCTCATCCAAGTACTAACCAGCTTCTGGCATGTGACGGGATCAGGCTTTGATGAGGAAGTTTGGCCACAGTCACGATGGAAGAGTAACCGAACTTTAACTCAAGCAAGACTGGGTTTACACCATAGACTCTATATATAATGGACATACTGTAGCTAATCCACTAACTAGTGAGGTTCATTTGATCTTCATATAATTTCTGTTATTAGGTTCTTTGTTTTCATACCTGACAGTTTGGACAGTCTTCCTCGGAGTGGTCAAGTGATGTCACTGTGACGTGTCCGACCAGTTAATTTCTACAAATTTTGGCGCTGTCTTCCTACCAGTGAAGGCAGGATGACAGCACCATCTGCAGTCCGACTCAGGACAGTATCCCAGGTGTGTGAGAGTAAAAAAGCCCCCTCGTCCCAGTTGGTAGTCCGGTCGATTTTTGCCTTTTAATCCAGCAACGATGTTTGCTGTCCTCTGTCCCAAAGACATTTGTTCCGTCACAGTCCATGATGTGATCCTCTCTTTTACAGTGGTCAGAAATGGCTGATTTGACTTGTTCCTGTTTGCACTGCAAAAAAGGCCTATCAAGAATAAGGAAAAAATATAAATTTTGATGTAAAAATGCCCTATTTTATAAGTGAAATTATCTCTTAAATTTTCGTAAAACAAGACGAAATACAAATCTTGTTCTAAGCAGAAAACACTATTTCAAGTATTTATGGCAAGATTTTTCACCTTATTGGTTTGAGAAGGAAGTTAAAGAGGCTTAACCTGGCTTGATTTAATATAAAAAAGTGCTTAGAATAAGTTGTAATATAGATAAGATATATCAGGATGGAATATCTTGAAACAAGTAAAAAAAAAGTCATCTTATTAAGTAAAAAAAAAAAATCTTAAAATTGATCTTTTAAGATGAATCTGCTTAATTCAAGTCAGTTTAATTATGCTAGAAAATTGCTTGGCTGTTTACTCCTCACATCCTGTCCTATGTTCCTTTTTCCATGTACTGAATGCCCTCCCTGTTATCCCTATGTATGTTTTCCTACAGGACATGCAGGATATTTCGTATATGACATTACATTTATGCTCCTGTTCTATTTTATCTTTTGGAATCAACGAGTAATTGCCCGAGTTTTCTGTACGGTTTCACACACACAGCAACATCACATGACGACTCTGAGGAAAACCACTAGTGAGCCGTTGAAACTGTCAGGTATGGAAACAAACTCTTGGTCTGAAAAAACAAACCTAACAACATAACTGGCTAACTGTTGTGTTCCAAATAGGAAGTGAGCATGGGGGGCGCTGCTAGCTCCGTCGACTTTCTCTGTTAACTTTCTGCAGTGAGCCTCATCATTTTGGTCTTGAAGATGCACTGTGTAACTTGTCTAGAGGAGGGTCCCACATCTGCTTGTCTCCATGAAGATCTGCCTATTAATGTATGGCCACAAACTTAAGAACCTTCATGGAGATTAGGGGTTTGCTATTTTGAGCATAAAACTCCGCTCCAAATTCACCCCTATAACCTGCAAGCCTTGTGTTTCCTTTGACTGCAGCTGAACACTATGTCACACTTCCTTCACTTCTTTACATGGATGATGGTTTACTCCTAATGTGAATCTGGTGCAGTGATCCAGGAAGAATTCCAAAGTCATAAGAAAAATGAAATAACCACAGAGCGATGTTGGTTCTCGTCTGGTTGAGGTGTATCTGAGGAAAGAATACTGTTGTTCCCAGACGCCGCAGCAGCCTGGAGCAGTTTAGGCAATTAGACAAGAACTTTCTGTGTTATGTGAACTCACGCTATGTTGGTAAAATATGATACGTCGTACACAGTAGCTGCTGTGACAGGCAATCTTGAAAGAAAACCTGACAAAACAGATGCCAAAACCCAACTTTGGCGAATGTAAATGAGGCAAAAGAGTAGAAGTTGAAGTACTAAATATTTCTCAGAGATGAACAGGTCCTAAATTACTCAAAACTGACTGACTTTAAGCCATGTTTACATGTTGTTACTTCATCAAAAACATCTGAAGTTGCGTTTTGTTTCATTCAGTCTGCATATCCAAAGGGCAAATAAGCTCTGTTCCACCTTGTGATGTCACGTAGTGGAAGTTTGCAAGTTAACAGCTACCTTTTACGTTTTGTTCAGTAGAGATTGGCTGAAATGATCCAAATGATTCTTCACTAGCAAGGACCACGGCAACAACACATGTGCGAAGCGAAAAGCATTTATTATATTGAGACAAGGTGGTTCGGCTGGGTACAGTCTCAAGCTTCTCATGGCCCAGGAGGACGGGACGCCCCGCGTAGGCGTCTTATGTCTGGAAGGGTACAGATAAGAGTTGGGAGGGTGGGGTCGAGTTATTCAGGACGAACTGGGTTGCCGGGATAGCCTGCTATATATAGGCCTGTGGGAAATTGAGGTGTGTCACTGGAGAGGAGGCGAGGGCGGTTGAGGCGTGGTCCTGCTCCTGAACCTAAGTTAATCATATTAACTACTATTTGTGAAGGTGTTTGGAGTTTCAAGACACAGTGGAGCACTTCCTGTATTACCACATGACATCACAAGGTGGAACAGAGTGTTTTCCATTTGAGAAAACAACTTAAACAGCCTAAATATGCAGTGTTTGTGTGTTTAATGTATCCAGGTATGTTTGTGACAAGGAAACAACATTTTAACATATGTATGATAAGTAATGCTGTATTTTCATCTTGATATGGGCATGTGTACAGTTACGTAATGGCACTGAATTCTCTTTTGTCAGCATAGAAAAGGAATTAACTAGGCAAACCATGTACAGAGCCACAATGTAAGAGTAAAATTGATTTAGCATTCCCTTGAAAAGTGACATTTAAAGACGTGTGAAGAGGACACTGTAATCCCAGGAGCTCCATTCATCTTTTCATTGCAGACTACCTTTCAGTTCCCCGTGGAAATGGTGCCTTTTTGCCTCTCAGATGTTGGCAGCAAGTGTGGCAACTGCTGGGGTAGATTTGGTGTGCGTTCATGAGGAGATTGTCAGTGTTAGGACAGCAGGTCACGGCTTTCAAGGAGGAAGGACCACAGCCCGTGACAGGATCAAACTCTAGTCCTGTCACCAGACCTGAGCTTGTGGGTGGGAGGCCGTCGTCACTGCCAAATCTGCCCCTCTACGCCAACTGGACCGGATGAGGAGTTGGCACTGCGGTTTCTTGCGTTTACAATGTCCTCTGTGTGTTTGTAGACAGTCGAATATAGAATGAAAGAGCGCAGAAGGCGGGGAAAGGGAACACATGGGTCCTGCGCGTCTGCAGAGATTATTAGCTTTGTTTCCATTTCGCCTACTTCCAAAATGGAAGCCTTTGCGATTTGCTAATTGCATTCATTATTCAAATGAATCTTGTTGCCATCAGTAAAGACGTCAAAAAAAGTCATCACTGATTATTTTTATGTTTTATCCTTCTTGAAATATGTAGTTTCCCAAAGCACTAAAAAAAGATATCCAAAATTATACAACTACACAAAAAAAAAAAAAAAAAAAAACAGATTCAGCAAATATGTAATTAAAGGTCTTACAGGACTTCTTAGACATGTACAAAAAAGAGAAAAGAAAAATCCCGACACAATATTTTGATGTAAAGCCTGACTTCGAACTTGTACAAAAAACTTCAAATATAATCTGGCTTTACTAAGCATATTTGTATAGCTAGAATTTGCACTGATTTACAATATATCTTTCTTTGTTAGTCCTGTCTACTTTGTGAGCTGTAAATGTGCTCAGAATGAGAAAGTCTGCAGTGAGCCAAAATGTCTGAGTTCAACTGAATCACTTGTCAGAAAATGTCACAGTGCACTGTGACAAGTTCCCAGTCACTCAGCTCATATATTACTACAGGAGGAAGACTTTATTATGCTAAATGTTTTTGTACATACAGAAAAAAAAAAAAAAAATCCACCCACACTATCTCCTCACATTAGGTGCACGGGTGGCACTACCTAACTTTTTCTACATGAAGATCCTTGTTTTGGATGAAATGTTCCACAGTATAGTATTAAACCTGTGTATGTTGTGTATGAAAGTGGAGCACTTGCATAACTGTACCATTTTTTTCATTGTGTACAGTTTCAGAGCTACATAATGCTGTGTTTTCCACTGCAGTCTGTGTCAATACCAATCCAATAAGAGAGAAATTACTTTAATAGCTTGGTACGACAGGAACTAATGCTAAATCTATGTTTCTAAACTGCTCCTACTACACAATAACTTCTACTGGCAATTAAATGGTGTTGGATCCCCATTACGATTGTTGGTATCTGCTGCCTGAACATATCCTGATTTATACACCATCGTTACATCTCATAATGCAGGTTGGTAGGACACAGAGAGCCTAGTGATAAGATCATTAGAGGTTGCTCTTTTACCCTTTCACATACACACGATTGCCTGGGACACCGCTAACTCCATGAAGGCTTATGTTGATAAACTGCTGTGATTATGCTGATCCTATAATTAGTATGTCAAATTAATTAACACAGGGAACAAGGAGTGCCTGTGGACCGTTTCAAAGACCTCCCTGATACATGCGGGCTCGGCAAAGGCAAACATTTAGGAAAGATGAAGTAAATAAGCACATGATTTCCCCGCTATAATCCCATAATAGGCGATCTGAGTATGACGGCTTAATTGCGCAGGTGGGAGGTTGGGTCCATTTATTCAAGTCTCTCTAGCCTTGAGCGTGCAGTCTTGGGAGAATGTAACTGAATTAGCATTTCAGCTAAACCAGCGCTGCCAGGACACCTTTTGAGCCGGTGAAAAATGTAGAGATTCTCTGGTTTGTGCATCATAGAAAATGAGAAAAGGCTCTTGTGCATTTCAAATCCATACACTATTATCATAGAACAAAGCGGTAAACTGGTTTATCAGTGTGAGCAACAGAAAACAGACATGCTACACTGAGATTTCAAATGGTGACAAATATCTTTCCAAACCCTCTATGCATAATTGAAATGTCCCATTTCCCATGGAACATTTCAATCAAATACCTTTAATACAGACACTTGGATTATAAAGTTATCAGATGTGAAATACTAGGATAAAGATGTCCACAAGTTTTGTAAGAAACATACATTTTTCATCCTTTTTTACCATAGCCCTTTTAAAGAAAGTGAATAAAAAGTGGCAGCTGTTACAGCAGCAGTTACAGAGAGATGGGTGATGTTTTTTTTAATACAATGGGAATTGGAGCTGGAGTCAGTGGACCCGGAAGCCCGCCCATGCTCAGCTCCTATTTGGAAAGCGGCAAGTATAGTCTGTGGTTTTGACACCATTTTAAAGCTAAACTAAGCAGAAGTAACTTTCAGCGATAGAGCGACAGCTCCCTTAGAATACACTCAGTGTTTCTGCCTATTTTTTCTAAAATGTCTAAGATGATTCTCAGTTCAAACTGAATATGTTTCTGAGCCCTTTGGAACACAAACAAATGATTGGACTCTTTGTGAAGCTGAGGCTGTGTAGTTTTGGTTTCTGCTGTCCTCTAATTGTACGCTGTACTCTGATTTGAATTGAGAATCAGCTCTACACAGAGGAACGTCAGATTTCAAATTCCGAGTAAATTTGTGGGGGTAAATATAAGAATAGGTAAAGCTGGTGTCGCTGGGGATGACCTGGGGCAGCAGATTGAAGATGTGACGCGCAAAGTCAGTGCCAACTTTTAACCTCTGTTTCCCTGCATGGGACATTATTTCACTTAGCGAACAAGGAGTAGACAGTGAACACTTTTAAGAACCCTCCTGATACACCACATAGTCTACAGGAAGGTAGACAACTGGGAAAAATAAAGTAAATAAGTAAATTCTTTCCCTGCTCTAATCCCATAATGGGCCTTCTGAGTATGACGGCTTAAGGGTCCTATAATAAGCAAAATTGACTCTTGTCAGCTTTATGCTACGTTAGAATGTTGTTACCTCTGGAACTGTTTTGTTTCATTTACACATTTTTTTTTGAGTAATCCTGGATTATTAGGCTCTCTGTATCCCCAAAGATCAAAATGCTCTGTTCCACCTTGTGATGTAGTGAGTAGAAGTTTTCAACAGGTTTCAACTTTTACCTTTTATTTAGTAAACACTGGCAATTACAGGTCTGAAATTATCCAAAGGTGGAAAAGAGTGTTTTATGTTTGAGAGAAGAAATCAGCCTAAACATGTGTGACTAAAACAAAACAACTCCAGAAGAAACATTATAATATGGATCAGAAAATAGCATCATATGAGCCCTTTAATTGCCCAGGTGGGAGATTGGGTCCGTTCCTTCCAGTTGCCTCTAGGGTGCAGTGCTGAGAGACTTTAACCAAATCTGCATCAGAGCTGAAAGAGCGCTCTGTCTGGAATATTGCGTTTTCAAAGCATTACCGTGATCAGCAGGGACACATTGCCGTCTTGAGCCAACTGCTGACCAACATTCATCAACGCCATAATGCCTGCCTCACAGCTCCCTGGACACGACCCAAAAGAACAGGCTTGCAGTGGTCCGACTTTGTCAATGCCATTCTAGCTGACGATGGATTTGCGGAAAATTTGTATATGCCCCACGGCTCTTTCTAATTTTGCAAATGAAAACTTTATCCTTACAATAAGATGTACATGTGTGCCAGGTTGGTGAGTTCCAAAAGACATATGCTGTATTTTAGTGAATTAATGCGGTGGGGCTGTATGTCATGCATCACAATGCGGCAGCTGGCTAGTACTTGCTTTGAAGAACAATTTGAAGACATGTCAGCAAGTGAGCAAGTGCTATTTTGTTTGCCAGACACAACAGCACTATCTGTTCGACACTTGGATTGAACTGCCAACCTTTAGGTTTTGAGGGGTGAATGTTATACTGTTATTACACTGCTACACGATAAAACAGCCGAGTCGCTAAATCAGGCAACATGGAAAATGTGCCCATCTTTTTTATATGTGGGAAGAATGGAAGAAGCCTACTTTCTCTTTACTTCCAGATAAACTATGAGCTATTCTCTATTGCACCTGTGCACCTGTTGTAGAAGCTTTAAGCTCGTCCTAAAAAGGGTGGAAGTAAAAGACTGGAGACCAACTGGACGTCTTATGCAGGAGAAGTTTATTTACCATCAATAATACGAGCCCAGGGGACTTGAAAAGTCAACATAGTATGATTTCAAAAGTCAAATAATATGATCTCAAAAGTCAAGTAGTATGATCTCAAAAGTCAAGCAGTATGATTTCAAGTCAACATAGTATGATTTCAAAAGTAAACATAGCCTGATTTCAAAAGTGAACATAGTATGATTTAAATAATGAATATAGTATGATTTCAAAAGTGAAAATAGTATAATTTCAAAAGTCAAATAGTATGATTTCGAAAGTCAAATAGTATGATTTCAAAAGTGAACATAGTATAATTTCAAAAGTGAACATAGTATAATTTCAAAAGTGAACATAGTCTGACCTGTGAGTGTTCAAGCCCCTTTACTATGCTTCCAAAGGAGGAGGTTTATAAAGCAAGTGCAGTATAAAGGCCAATAGGCAACAGTTAGACAGCAATATGCCACAATTTAGATAATGTTATGCCAAGGGAAGATCATGGTGTAATTATAGCTCTTGTGAGTCAGTGTTAAACTGAGAGATGTACGTGGGGGATAAATTATTTAAATTCTCTTACCGTGCCTTTTGTTCAGTAGAGATTTGTAATTCCAGGGCTGAAATTATCCAAATAATTCTAGTGAAGGTGTATGGAGTTTAAAACACAGTGCAGCACTTCCTGTATTACCATATAACATGACAAGATGGAGAGTTTTCTGTTTGAGAGAAGAACTCAGCCTGAAAGCAAGGTTTGTGTGTTAAAAATGTGGGAGCGAACCAAAATACAACTCTGCTAAATATAACTGAATTTTATTATGTCACATTTAACATTTCCATCTGTTCGAGTATCACGCAGCGAACAGGTCTGTAAAATCATAATACTCTTTCACGTCATCTCCGTATGCCACCATCAAAACTTCACAACGCACTATTGTATTTAACATCAATGAGTTCTAGAGTATACTACCGAGCGTTAAGCTTGTGCTCCATCCGTAACACACCACCTGTACCTGTTAACACTGCCGAGTCAATTCATCTCCCCTCCGTGGAAGCCATTATTTTTCATTGCCAACACATGGGAGAGATAATAAGACCTATTCAATTTACATCAGCTGACGAAGGAGCTCCCCCACAGGTTCGACACGCCTTCTAAATATGTTTATTGTTTGGGGTCCTCACTGTACACACACACACAACGCTAACCCAGAGACAGGCGCAATTATAATCAGTGCCAGTTTTGCTCGGCTGGCCCTGACATATGATGGTAATTCATATCCGCGCTATGAAAACCCCGATGTTGCTATTGATTCTTTGGTTGTTCCTCACAGGACCACTTGCACTCGTCTTCCATCAGTCTTTCATGTCCTCTCCCTCCACCTGGGTGTTATAGTTTTATCTCCCTTTCATATAAATAGAAGTTAACCAGTGAGTAATGGGCTTTTATACGCTGCCGAGATTATTGTTCCGGGCCAAAGCAGGGCAATTGGTGTTGAGCAAAAGACCACGATCTTTTCTGATAAGGCTATCTCTCTTGTGTGTGGCATTGCTTCCTTTCAGCGCAAATCTAAGCCTGGATCTTTCGGGGCTCTTTCATGGCGGAGAATACAGGAGCCGGGATTATAGCGGCGGGCCCTGCTCACTGCTTCTGCTTCTGCACATCGATCAAAGGCCAAGGAGAAACAGGCAGCAGCTCCCTGGATGCACTCACGGCATTACGATATTTGCACATGCACGTTTGCCTACAGGGAGAGACGATGGCAGAGTCATTTTAAGGCTGTGTCCCTAAACATCTGTGCAGGTAAACAATGTTAAAGACGAGGTGAGTGATGATACGGTAGAAATGTATGCCGCAATATGGTTTAAAGCACCCTCATTACACTATTTTGTTTCATTCACATATATCTAATCCACAGTCCTTGAATATTTAAGATGAGTTTTTTATTCTAATTGACGTATCCCCTTGCGATGTTGTGGTAAGTGCTCTGCTGTGTTTTTAAACTCAATACCCCTTCATTAAACTCATTTGGATCATTTCAACACAGGAATTGCCAGTCTCTACTGAACTAAAGGTTAAAATATAGCTTTTAACTTGAAAACTGCTGCTTCAAGACATTACAAGGTGGAACAGAGCATTTTGAGCTTTGGAAATGTAGGCAGACTAATAAACCAGGATTACTCAAACATGTGTGAATGAAACAAAACCCAACTACTGTTTTTGATGAGGATGCATTATAACATGGCTTAAAGGTTGAAAGAATGAATTTTGCATTGATTGACCCACTAAACCACTCCTCTTCTTCATATAGTTAGGCCATTGTTGCTTGATTGTTGGCAAGCAATCTTAAGTAAAAGGGTTACGTGTATTAAAGAAATACTATTTTTAGAGGTACAAGGTAAGGTTGCAGTGTACCGCAAGGTTCTGTGCTTGCTCCACTTCTGTTTACTATTACTATTACTATTACTATTACTATTACTATTACTATTACTATTACTATACTACATGCTCCCCCTCAGACAAATCAAACATAAACATGGACTCAACTTCCACTCATACGCCGATGATACAGAACTTTACATCTCCACCGAGCCTTTCACCCATCTCCCCCCTCGGTCTCTCTCCAACTGCCTTATCGATCTTCAGACTTGGTTATCATCCACCTTCTTCAAACAGTCCGCAACCTGATCATCATCCTGGACTCAACCCTCTCCTTTGAACCCCACATCAAATCAATAACAAAATCTGCCTTTTACCACCTCCACAACATCTCCCACCTCTGTCAATCTCTCCCGGACTTGGTTGCTCATACACTTATCCACTGTCTGAGTTTTCCCAAAAGCGTCTGGACAGGCTTCAATAAGTACATACAAAACTCTGCTGCCAGGGTTCTCACACACACCAAACCCTGGCACCCTCGCCCACCTGCTCTGGCTTCACATATCCACTGCAAGATTCTTCTCCTCACCTACAAGTCCCTCCCCTGTAGACCTGCACAAGGCGGGAACGGGCTCCAAAACTATAAGCAAGAAGCTGGGTGTTAAGGAGACAACTGTTGGTGCGGTTGTTCGAAAATTTAAGAAATACAAAATGACCATCATTTAACCTCGGTCTGGGGCTTCACACAAGATCTCATCTCGTGGGGTTTCAATGATAAGTGAAACGTGAATGAAAAATGAAAAGTGAGAGAACAGTGAGAATTCATGCAAAAGAAAGAGATCCGCACCGTGGTATGGCTGGGGTACAACCCTTATTCTGACATATTACCACTCCAATAGACCCCCCCACCCCAACATTCCGTCATTCCGACAACCTTCCATTCTGACATGCCCCCATTCCAACACTTTCTGATGCCACCATTCTGACACCTTTTATGTTGCCATGCTGACAACCTACTCATAGTTTGGAACGTCAACTTTTTCGCCGCACCTCCTCCCGTATGCCGCATGGACCTTGTCTTCTCACGTACACTGCACCTCGTCCAGTATGCCACGCGCATCGCACATCCTACGCTCCCAGTCCATGAAAATATTGTCCTGAAAAGAGCGCTGCCACAACTTAATAATTATAATTAATAATTATTAATGTGTGTTGGAAAAAAAACTAAAGTGCCGCCACTCTGACCAAGGAAAAAAAATGGCGTGGCGGTATGCCAGAATGGCAAAATGTAACCACTGTGACTAAACCTGGGCCTATATGAAACGAGTACAAAACTTGACCTTTCATGTCTGAAGATGGACTTGACCTGAAATGTCACATTGTGGTGTCATTGAAATAAAACAATGGAAGCTTCAAAGAACTGCAGTGCAGATCTCTTTGTTTGCATAATTTTTGTCTTTGGACCCAGCACGCAGTCTCAATTTTTGTTTGATGTGCATGTCTCTCTCTACCAACAATGAGAATTCAGCCTAGAACTACACGGGAGGAGCTAGTCAATGATCTCAAGGCCGTTGGGACTACAGTCACAAACCATTGGTTACACCACAATGGACTAAAATTCTGCAGTGTTCACAAGGTCCCCCTGCTAAATAAGGAACATGTGCAGGCCCGCCTGAAGTTTACCAATGAAATGACTTGGAGAAGGTGTTGTGGTTAGATTAGACCAAAATCGAGATCTTTGGCAACCATGTTTGGAGGAAGAGAAATGCTGCCTATGACCCCAAGAACACCATCCCACCATCAAGCATGGAGGTGAGAACTTTATGCTTTGGGGGTGTTTTTCTGCCAAGGGCACAGGACATGGAAGTAGCCATGTGCCATAAAATCCTGAGTGACAACCTTCTTCCCTTCGCCAGGGAACTGAAAAAGGGTTGTGGATGGGTCTTCCAACATAACAATGACCCAAAACAGACAGCCAAGGCAACAAAGGAGTGGCTCAAGAAGAAGCACTTTAAGGCCTTTCAATTCAAGTTTATTTATAGAGCACATTTAAAACAACTTCAGCTGACCAAAGTGCTTCACATAAAACAAAAACAGAAGACACATACATATACATATATACAGATAACACAATACATGTGAAAACTCCATTAAAACACCAAGATATCCTGACTAGCTCGTATTAAATGCCAGGGAAAAGAGGTGAGTTTTCAGTCTAGCCTTAAATGGCGTTACAGACTGAGAAGATCTGACAGAAGACTAAAGCTGTTCTACAGTCTGGGCACTGCCACAGAAAAGGCTCAGTCACCTCTCGTCTTGAACCTAGTTTTGGGAAATAGTAATTCCCTCAAAGAGACTGGACCCATAGAGTGTAAACATTTAGAGTGGGGCGGTCATGGAGTGGCCCCGCCAGTCTCTGGACCTTAACTCTATAGAAAATCTATGAAGGTAGCTGAAGCTCCAAGTTGCCAAGCAACAGCTAAAAACTTTAATGATTTAGAGATGATCTGCAAAGAAAAGTGGACCAAAATTCCTTCTGATATGTGCACAAGCATGGTCATCAATTATAAGAAATGTCTAACCTCTGTGCAAACAAGGGTTTTATCACCAAGTACTAAGTCTTTTTTGGCTAGAGGGTTCTAATACTTATTTCACTCAATGAAATGCAAATCCTTTTATATTTTTTCTTTAAAGTTATTTTCTGGATTTTCTTTTTGATATTCTATCTGTCACTGTTAAAATAAACCTACCACTAAAATGATAATTAATTTCTTCATCAGTATACAAACGTACAAAATTAGCAAGGGATCAAATACGCATTTCCTCCACAGTACACACCCTCCAGGACACTCTGCTCCTCCTCCTCTCAGCTCACCATTCCCCTCTCCAGGTTGTGGACCATTATTATTATTATTATTATTATTATTATTATTATTATTATTATTATTATTATTATTATTATTATTATTATTATTATTATTATTATTATTATTATTATTATTATTATTATTATTATTATTGACCATTTTGGGAAAGAGGGGAATTTTTTGCACTACTTTTGCTGAAAAGTTTTTGCAATCATTGCTATGAACATAACTGTGCCTGTTCAAATTGTGATCTTGAATCTTTTGTAATCCATTAGGGCGTACTAATACAAGGAAATGATAAGGATTACTTTAAATTATTTATAGCTCACCTTGACACAATGGCAAACATACACATTCAATACAACATCCCATCAAACACAAACAAAATCAGTTGAGACCCACTCTGGCACATTTAACATTTTAGCTTCAACTATAAGATGATTTTTCACCTGACACAGACACTATTTGAGTACATCAGTACATGAGTTTTCAGATGATTTACATGCAAAATCATGGGGTTGACCAGTAACTGCAAAAGGTCTATGCCAGGGGTCTTCAATGTTTTTCAGGCCAGGGACCCCAAGCCACAGTGCCCATGGACAGGAGTCTGATATGGGCCATGGAACTTTTCTGGTCAGTCTGATCTGAGGAGCAAGAGGAAAGACACGACTCCCTCTCCTCTCCTGGCCACTTCCCCTCCTCTCCTAGTCACTCCCCCTCCTCTCCTGGTCACTCCCCCTCCTCTCTGTTCGCTCCCGGTCGGAGGCTGACTCTGTAGGGCGGAGCCTGGTTAATGTGGGGCCGGGGAATGAAGTTGCCTCACCACTTCCCAATGCACGGTAGTACGCGCAGAGCTTAAGTTCTGCTGCGCATAAAAATAGAGCTGGAACAGTACTTCATATGTAGCCTAGTAGAAACAATAAAATCCAGGCTGATGTGTTTGCAGTTTGACAGGGAGCGAGAAACAAGGGAATGAAGAGAGAGAGACAGACGTGATGAAGGAGTGCACATACAGAACCCACTGAAAACCAGTTCATTCACATCCTTCAAAAATGAATGAAATTTTTAAAGTCAATCAACCAAAGATTTCATGCCCCCATTGCAGTAGCTCCACGAGACCACCCTAGGGGTCGCGACCCCCCTGGTGAAGACTTCTGGTCTATGCCATTCAATCAAGTCTGGCTTTTTATTGAACAATGACCCTTGAGACGTGAAGAGCCTATAGGTACCATTAGCACTTGTCATTCTCCCATGAATCTATTCCCATCTCCTGTAACTGCAGATGTGGAGTTCATCTAATGGAGCCACTCAAGTCTGAAGCACGCTTCATGTGCACTTTAATTAAACCTGGAGATGGCCTAGGTTTTATTTTAACATGCCACTGGCAAGTTAAGTGCACTACACTGTTTCATTCACTGTGTTAGAGAGGTTATATTGTGGCCTTTGGATACACAGCTGTGGGTACGAGTTCTGGTGACCTGGGGGATCAGTGTAGGGTCACCACTGCATCCAAAACAAATCAGGAGTTGTTTTTAGTTCATTCATGTTGGTTTCAGTAATCCTCTGAATCACAGAAAATAAGGGGTTTGAATTTGACCAGGTTTGTTGAGTCACAGGTAGAAACCCTGCCGTTTTTAAATAGAATCATATAACCAGCCTTCCAGCCATTGCTGGTTTGAAGGCTGAATTCAAACCAACAATGGCTGTTTGAAGGCTGAATTTGTACTGCATAGATAAGAACAGTCTAGTTGGTTTACTGCTTAGAGGTTTTGGGGTCATTGTCCTCTGTCAGAGTTAAAACTGGAGTCATCGATTTGAGTTCCCAAGATGCTTTAGCCTTGGTCATTGCATAATTCAAAGTAGTGTTCATGTGTTGTAAAGGACATTTGAACAGTGAAATGGTCCAAAAATAAGTTATGGATTTCCCCAGTGTGATGTCACAATTTCCAACAAGGAAGTACAATTTTAAACCTAAAAAAATGGCAAATTGGGAAAATGAATATGAATAGTTTGCAAAAAAAAAAAAAAACTTGCCATAGGAATTGAATGCAAGTTTTTTTGGAATATATGTGATAACTCATACAGAAGCTACTGACAGGGACCCCTTTTTTCATCCAATCAGCGACATTGTTACTAAGAATCATGGGAAATCAAACTGCCTGACTCTATCCCTGACACTTGGATTTTGTGTTATGGTGCATTTCCAAAACCAGAAGTGGTAGAGAAGCAAAAATTTGTTCTCAAGTAAAAGTAACATTGATTCAAAATAATACACAAGTAGAAGTAGAAAGTAGAGTTCCTTGAAATGACTCAAGTAAGAGCATAAAAGTAATTTGTGCAATTTGTTTTAATTGCACATTCCCTAAAACTACCACTTCATGACATCACAAAGTGGAACAGAGCATTTTGAGCTTTAGAGATGTAGACAGACTAATAATAACGGGTTACTCAGACATGTGTCAATGAAACAAACCACAACTCCAGGTCTGTTTTTCAGGAGGTAACAACTTTATAACACGACTAAAAGCTCGAAAGAGTCAATTTTGCATAATATGGGACCTTTAAGCTTTTGTCAGTTGTAGTTTTACTCAAGTAAGAGCACAGTTATCATATGATTAAACGAACAGTCCTGAAATCCCTAATTATAGAATATATGATTAGATTAGATTAGATTAGATTCGATATACTTTATTAATCCTCCATCCACACAAACGACATTCATTCAAACTAATTTTAGAATCTCATCCCAATAGGAACAAAAGTCTTTCGGAGACACTCAGATTTGCACTATGATCTATGATATTTATGCTTAGTCCCCGCAGTTGCCAACCTTAACTTGGATTTTGCATTTCAATTTTCACTTGATGAAAACTCCAACTTAATCACCATGGAAACTAGCAGCTTATCCTGGTGCAGAAGGCTTAAGGCCAGGCTTAGCTCAAACATTTGGTGAAGTGGAATCTTTCATAATGAATAAAAAAGTTCTCATTTTGAAGACATCTCTCTGTTCTAATATATTCATGAAACCTACTATCTACTATTCTGCTACTACAACCAAAATTAACTTTCATACATTAGCATAAAGTGAATAGAAAATGGTGAAATATTAATCGTACAGTGCTCTACGGCTACAGGCCTTGATACGAATTCCTTTTGGTTTCTGTATGGTGCAGATCTTCTTCACTTTTTCTGTATTTACGGCAAGCTGACATTAGAAAGTTGAAGTAAGCCTGAATAGGACCTTTGATGTACTTTCTGATTCTTTGTGGCATGAAAGGCAAGACGCAATTTCTCATATTAAATTAAGTGGAGATGAACGCTAGTGAATGAGCTTTATAGTGAAAAAAAACATTTAAATTAATCATACACATATAAAGTGAATACAGTTGTCGGATCTTTTAATGTCTGTGTGTGGAGGTTATTCAGTAACACGCCGCAATTGAACAGAAATACAAACCAGAAAGATTTGATTTTGATTGATTTTTATAACAGAATATAGTGTAATGTTTCTATAGTATAATCATCAGTAATTATCACAAGATGAAATCAGCAAAGAAGCATGAATAGTTGGACGACTGAGGGAACACACGAACAAAGGATGAACCATACTCAAGGATTTCATGAGATACAAAATTAGGATAGCTGACATAATAAAAAGCAACAAAATAATAAAAATGCTGCCGTATCTACGTATGTACCATATTTTTTTTCATGGTGGTCCTGTGACTTATACTCAGGTGAGACTTATATGTGAAATATATATTTCAGAACTTAACAAGAAATAGCCCTGACTGGAAAATGTAAACATGGGTATGGGACAAACCCGAGGCACCGACTGAATATATTAAAAGTCCTTTATTGCATCGAGGGACGCCAATGCATTTCGACCAGCAAGATATAATTTCACACTGACAGCCACGAGAAGGCGATCTAGGCTGGTGTACCAGTATCTGCTATGCCTCATGTGTACCACTGTCACTTCATTCACTGACTGCAACCAGCAGCTCTAGTCACGTCCAGCATTTGTTGCTTGTTGCAGCCATATACTGGGACTGGAATAGGCCATGTGATTAAAATGTCTTGCTCGTGGACACAAAACAAATAAGGCAGTTCACTACCAATATAATAACAAGTGTGAAAAAACCTGAAGTCACATAAAATTGATACCACTGACCTACAGCATGGATCGATACAAAAATATACAATAAAATACACAAATACAGTATACCTTATATATATATCGGCGCATGCCCCACATGTTTTGCCTCTTCATGAAGACAAAGCTTCAAAGACTTCAAAGCTTTGAAGTGTCCACAGACGGATGGGCGGACAGCGCCATACCATAATACGTCCCGTCTTACAACGGGCGTATAAAAAGCAAGCACACAAACACTCGGCGGCTGAATGGGTAGCCCCAGCAGCTTTGAAAGATGGGTCAAATGAAGAAGGCAAATTTCTCTGCTTGTTTCCATTGCTCTGCTTGGAATATTCCACAGTATGATATTAAACAACTCTAACTTACATTTATTCAATTAGACAGATAAAGCAACAACATTTCCATGGAGAAAAGCATTTGACGGACCCTCCACCAGAAAAGTTACACAAAGTTCCCTTAGCCTTAAATTGCCATACCTGCCTCTATCATCACTATTAGCGGTTTGACACGCCTCATAAATACATTAAGAAAACAATGAGCAAAAAATATAATTGGTTTCGCCAGTAAGTGACTTTGTTTTATGTGGGGTTTTTTATAATTGCTGGACATTTTGATCACCGTCTTGCACTATGTTGGCTGGTGCTTGTTTGACCCTAATTGAAGACAAACAAAAGTGTCAGCAGTAGCTCATAGTTTTGTATTGTTTTTTTTTTTTTTCTGGGTTTGTGGCAGAGCTCTTAAGCCACACACTTCTGGGCGAGCCTCATGTACCGCTCCATTTTTTAATAATTCTGACACTGTTTATACCAGCAAGATGCAATTCATATATTCAGGGTAATTATGTTCCCTACTGAGAGCCCGAAGGGAACGCAATAGCAACAAATCACCAAGCAACACAACACATGGAAAAAAGTACAAATAATTCCATGCAAATATACTGAGTGACAAACTTGATTCAGTTTTTCTAACAATAATTCTGCCTCCCTTCGAACATGAAACAATCTACTTCATAGTCATTTGGACCATCGAAAACACTGGTTACTGCCTGGTGTTAACAAATAGATTTTAATAGACAAAATTTGGAAGAAAAAAAGGGAAAATGGATCAAATGTAATACATGTTTGCGAGATTGAAAACAGAATGGTCTTGAGCCTGGATTTAAACAGTCAGTCTTCAGGAGGAGAGTTCCAGATTCCACAAATTTAGTCCTGACTAAGGGCACCTGCAGGTGGCAGGTCCCTGAGGTCCGAGAAAGTGTGAGACAGTTCATATGGCACTAACATGTCAGAAATGTATATTGGCTTGTTTCCATGGAGATGTTATTGCTTTGCCTGGAATGTGGTATGACTTTAAAGGCATCTATATTTATTCATTTCGGGTGTTTTTGTTGCTCTAAAATACAACAATTCTGTCTGTGAACAGGGTTGCGTCTGCACAGATCTGACCTGTACTGTAGTCAGTAGTAGTCCCTCATAATCTTATGGAACACGCCACACAAAGCAAGAACTTTCCATTAAGACAAGCAGGAGACGGACTCTCCACCAGAAAAACTGTTGCACAATGCACCTTTAACTTGATAGTTCAACTTCGACTGTAAAGCAAAATTTCACAAATAAAGCTGCGCTGCTTGTGTCCAAGTTTCTCCATGGCTTAGCACTAAACACATCTCTGTTAGTGCCATAAGAACTATCAAAAAACATCAAAACCAAAAATCATCAAAATTAAAAACCATCAAAACCAAAAATCATAAAAACCACCAAGAACAATCAAAACCACCAAGAACCATCAAAACCACCAAGAACAATCAAAACCACCAAGAACCATCAAAACCACCAAGAACAATCAAAACCACCAAGAACCATCAAAACCACCAAGAGCCATCAAAACCACCAAGAACCATGAAAACCACCAAGAACCATCAAAACCACCAAAAACTATCAAAACCACCAAAAACAATCAAACCCACCAAAAACCATCAAAACCAAAAACTGTCAAAACCAAAAACTGTCAAAACAAGAACCATTAAAGCCAATGTTACGACCCAGCTCTGCTAGGGACCATGAAGTAACAAAATAACCAAGATGTAAAATGGAATAAATAAGGTAATTTAATTAAAAGGAATGTACAAGGTAAATTAAACAAAACAGGCTAAAATAGGTACATAAAAGAACCTAAACTAAGAAACACAAGGACGGGACTGAAATACGAGTTTTGTGCCAAAAACGAGTCACGTGGGCTTACACAAAAAAAACAACAAGTGACTAAACTAAGGGACGCAAACAAAACTAAATCACAAGTGTCCCAAAGTAAAATCACATAAACCCACAAACAGAATCAAGTGACAAAACAAAAAGGCACAAAACCGAACTAAACTAACCAAGTGTCTCAACACACACAAAGTCACATACTAGTACAAACAAAGTGACTGACAGAAAGAAAGAGACACAAACACAAAATGGCAAACTGGCCACAAAGGCCAGCAGCCCCGAACAGGTGAGAGGAATCTTCTTAAATAGGGGGAGGAGGCTGGAGGTGAGGTGGGAGTGGCCGAGGGTTGAAGTTCCCACCAATCAGGGACCAGGGCTCTCCCAGCAGGAATCCAAATGATGAAAGAAATTAAAGCACACAACACAAATCAAAGAACTGGAGGCCTGGGGCCGTAACAACCAAGAAGCATCAAAACAACCAAGAACCATCAAAACCACCAAGAACCATCAAAACCACCAAGAACCATCAAAATCAAAAACCATCAAAAACATCAAAAACAACAAGAACCATCAAAACCACCAAGAACCATCAAAACCACCAAAAACCATCAAACCCACCAAAAACCATCAAAACCAAAAACTGTCAAAACCAAAAACCATCAAAACCACCAAGAACAATCAAAACCACCAAGAACCATCAAAACAACCAAGAACCACCAAAACCACCAAGAACCATCAAAACCAAAAACCATCAAAAACAACAAGAACCATCAAAACCACCAAGAACCATCAAAAACCATCAAAACCACCAAGAACCAGCAACACCACCAAAAACCTTCAAACTCACCATGAGCCATCAAAACCACCAAGAACCATCAAAACAACCAAGCACAATCAAAACCAAGAACAATCAAAATCATCAAGAACCATCAAAATCACCAAGAACCATCAAAACCTTTTAGCCAAACATTTGACTAGAATAAAAGCTTTCTTTTCATGTGGGATTTTTTTTATTGCATTAAAAAATGTAGAAGATCATGTTTCCTTATGGTGAGCGCATCTCCACAAACCTGACTCTTACTCCACCTGCTCCTCTCCATAGAAATGTTGTTCCAGTGCGGCAATACAAACATCTAATCTCCATGCAGAATCTTCAGAAGTATGTTATATGTACAGTATTTAACACCTCCAGAAAGTTGTGTGGAGGTATTTTGAATAACAAGCGACTTTTCACCGAATAATCAAAGATACGCTGAGTTTACTGTGTTGTTATTTCTGGATCACATTATTCAAGCGTGTTCCTGCCCAATCCCCCTGCTACTAGTCGGTCAATGTCCGCCAATTCACAACCAATCACCTCCAGCAATTCATACAAATACACTCTCTCTCCTATTCTTACTTCCATTTCAGCAAATAGATGGTGCAACTGTCCTTCGCCTCATCGTGAATGCCTCTGGAGCAATCTTCTCTGCACAAGTTGTGACTATCAAGCACAAGTTTCTTTTAGACAGACAGCCATTGATTTATGATTGCGCCCCATTTTAAATCAGATGTACTTGTGCTGTTCTTTTTTTTTTTTTTTCCAGTGTAATATCCTACGGAGTCAAAAGCAATATGTACTGCCGCAGACTCATGGGGTGGCTCCTGGTTACTCTGTGATTGGTCTGTGAAAGACAAATGACTGACAACAACTTGCCAATATAGTTGCCCGCCCCTCTCCCCACAACAGCAGCATGGGTGCCATTCTGCAAAAAAACAAAAAACTGAGGAAAAAATTGTCCAATTTCAGATCTCCAAAAAAATTCCACTATATTGATACTTTGCAGCTGAAGTCATCCTCATTCCTTGGGAGTGTGGTGCTAACTGGAGGCACTGCTCGGTCACAACCTCTATTAGACTGATCCAATAACAATCTGACCATAAAGAACTGATTTAGCTGGAACGACAGGTGGCATTACAGTTTTTCTCAGTTATTCTTATTAGGGTTGGGCGGTATCCAAATTTTGATACCGTTAAACCTTCTCACCATTCTACCGGGGTGTAAGGAATCATTTTGTAGAATTCTGAAAAAGAATAGCAGCATTATATTTGAAGATGAGGCACAAGTTCTGATCAAACCAAACTTTGCCAGGGTATTCGATCACATCAGCATTAGCGCACAAGTTGTTTTTTATCAGCACTCATACTGTATGCAAATTAGCTATGCAGTTTTATTTGTTGTTTTATTTGACAGGGACAGTGTACATTAATTAACATAGCTGTAGATGCACCAGAATTAGCCAAAAGGCTTTTTTCATCTGTTATCCCTGGACAGATCTTAAAATGGTCTCCTTAAAAACAATGATAACAAAATAAGATTACACAGTGAACAATATGCAATTCTTAACAAGCAGTAAAATTTTAGCTATAACTACACAATCCAGTTGATAAATACAGTGTACACAAAACTTTAACATTATTGACAGTTAAAAAATATTTCAGCACATCACAACAAGACAGCAGAGACAACAAGAGGCAGCACAGTGGGGTTCGGGGGAGAAAATAATAATCATTAATGATGACATATCTGATGTGTTATGAACCAGAAAGTATATATTGAGCAGAGTACCATAAATGTAGAGCGGTGGTTGAGAGGACCAATCACAGCCCTTATTGTCTGCGCCGTTTTCACAAAATTTTGGAGGTGCACGTCAGTCGACCCTAATTCTCACGCTCATCTTTTTATGGAAAATCACCTACCTTTTTATGGAAAATCACAAGCTAAACGCTTGTATTAATCACAGGCTTCAATCTTAAAAATGGTAAATTGTCACTTTTTTAGATATTATTTTCCATCTACAAGGCACTCAGAGCACTTTTGCATCAAAGAACCACTCACCCATTCACGCACATTCATACATCAGTGTACGCTGACACTGTGGGCAAGGAGGGTTAAGTGTCTTGCCCAAGGACAGCTCAACCCATGATGTTTATGTCAAAAGCGGGATTCGAACTGCCAACCTTCAGCTCAGTAGGCAAACACTACCAATTGTGCTATTGTCGCCCCATTAATAAATAAATCCATTTAGCTTTTTTTTTTTTTAAGTTTACAGACTATATTCAACCTTTTTTTCCACTGTTTGCTAATGTGTGCATTGCGCCTCCATGGTAATTGCTAAACATTCAACCAGAGAGATGCACATAGAACACCTCCAGCATGATGTCACTGCGAACAATCAATTAAATCAAATGAAAATGCACTTTTTCTGTATATCTTGACTTAATGTGTATTTTAGAACAAAATCGTACTAAATACTATTAAACTTCATGCATTTTATTCATATTATTTTTATTCAAATGTTTGAAGTTTGTAAGGAGGTTCTTGAGTTCTGGGCATTATATTGACGGATTCATTTCAAAGGATTAAAAAAGCTTAACTTTCAAAACCGGAATGTTCTTTGAAGTCACATTTCAAAAACAGTCCAAAATAAGTAAATTTCAACAGTTCAGTCCAATTATTTTTATTTTATTTACATTTATTTCCTGTCCTTTATGACTTGGGACCACTCCAATGACAGGTTGAGTAGGCGGTTCTGTGATGGATAGGGCCTCTTTTTCAGCTCCAAGTGGCCAGTTTCTTTTTGTGTGTGTGTGTGTTTTTTTTTTTTTTCTTATTTTGTTTGCCACTGGGAGCTTGCACCAGGGACATCTTTTACAGCTTATGTATTTACTAATGCATTTTTCATATGTTCAGCCATTCTGTCCTTGGTGTCCTCTCTTTGCAATTCGACTGCCCGGTAGAAGCAGAAAGAGCTGTAAAATAAACGAGAAATGCATCAAGCCTCGGGGACCCATCTCCAGATCTCGAGCTAGGCCTGCTCAGGACCACCCAGCCGAAGGATTGTTGACTAAACCAGCCAGTCCCTTCGACATTCTGTTTGAATCAAGAAAGGTCTGGAACCGGACTAGAGATCGTGAAGAAACTCTACAAACTTGAGACGATCAATCACAGCTGCTAATTTGTATCACGTGTCTCTGAAATGTGGAAGACATCTCCTCTCCAAAATTCTTTTACTTGAAATAAGAATAATTTGGTGTTTTGATTGTTATTTCTGTAAAAATCTGCTCTGTTTCTTAGTCTTTAAAGGGCACATTTGAAGCTGAAGTCCATTGCTAGAGGTGGTCGAATACATTCAGAAGCCAAAAAACAGCACAGATCAATGCTGCCTTGGGGGAGATCTCGCTGTGGCAGTGAGTCTGTCAAGACAACAAACTAGTGTAGTGAATTGGGCAAGTTCTTAACTTCCACGTAAAATGCCAATTTGCTTCACACTGAAGAATCTTAGCACCACTTTCTAACCCATCTTACAACAGCCATGAGTCTAACAAACAAAACGCTCTGTCTGGCTCACTCATTAGTGTCTGGAAACATTATAATACAACTTTATAAGGAGCCTTACACTTACCTTTCTTGATTTCCCACTTCGCATGTGAAAGCCCAAAAGACTCGATCACCGATGTTGTTTCTAATCTCATTTATTTACGAGTGAATTATATTTTTTGAAAAACGTTAAAAAATACACTCCCAATCAACAAAGGTAATGCTAAGACTGCTTATAAAGTTGTTTTATAATGTTGTAAGATGGGTTAGAAAGTGGTGTTAAGCTTCTTCAGTGTGAAGCAAATTGGCATCTTACTTGGAAGTTAAGAACTTGCCCAATTCACTATGCTTGTTTGTTGCCTTGACAGACTCACTACCACAGTGAGATCTCCACTGAGGAAACACTGATCTGTGCTGTTTTTGGCTTCTGACAGTATTCGACCACCTCTAGCAACGGACATTAGCTTCAAACTTGCTGGAGTTCCTCTTTAATGTAGTTTTTTCCCACTTTTTACATGGAAGCAGCTCTGTTAGTTTTTGCATGCATCTCTTTGATTGGTTAATCTGCCTGTTCATCACGTGACAGGATACGGCTCCAGATCCACTCGTCTTTGTAAAGTTTTGTCAAGTTCGTGGTTCTGGGTGACCAGGTAAAGAACACCTGCCCGCACACACACTACAGGTCAACAAGTTTGACACACCATCGTATTCAGAGTTATTTTTCTATATGTTGACTATTTTCTGCATTTGATATATACACAGAAGACATCAGATAAAGAAAAGACTTATGGAAAAAAAAGTGAAATAACTAGACTAAATTAAAGACTGAGACTGTTAGTGTAAAATACCTTTATCAAATTTTAAAGTGGTCCAAAAATGCATAAAAAAATCACCTTTCCTTTGGGGTAATTTAATTTTCCTCTGACAATGAACTACAAATACATAAGTTCAAGATTTAAATTGCATTGAATTTCAAAGTATCTGGTATGTGTCCAGTGCTCGCTTTGCTCCGAGATGCTCAAAGAGAAGAGGCTCTATTTGTGTTATTGAGTGAGCCCCTTAATTGACGATAATGGCACAGCTACAGATGCAGTCAGGCTGAAAATGAAGAATCTATTCATCTGAATTGTAATTTGAAAGTTTTAAGAGCACGGTTAATTGGATCTTTTTCTTCCAAAGAGAGCCTAATAGGTGCTCTAACTGCAGCCAGGATTAGAGACAGATTTTAAAGACTAGAGATGAGACTGGTCGCGCCGGAGAAGGATGAAGACAGAGGCGTCAACAGCTGATGTACCAGAATAGCAGACAGACGGCATAGAACCTCCGAGAATTAATTGCCTTTTTAATTTGACTATTAGGAAAAAGAAAAGAAAGAACAAAATACCTAAAACTTACTGACTTGAATGCACATTATTATGAAACTCTTAATTTCCCATCTTAAAGGGGCTTGTCCGTTGGAGGGTCCGTTAGTTGCTTGTCTCCATGGAGATGTGCTTAAAATATCCACAGCATGGCCATTTATGAATCTCCATAGAGCCTTGCAAGCCAAATTACAGATTTGTTTTGTGAAGCGGCGACCACACTCGCACTAAGAATTCATGTTTTTTAAGATATTTTGGAGCAATAAATAACACCTGCAGTTGAATAAAGAAAAAAAAAAGCTGTGTTCCTCACCTTCCATGGTGGTTGGTCTCTCTCACCCTCATCCAGCTGAGCTCTGTGCAGTATCTTTGCTGTTCCTAGTACTGCACTTCAAACCATGCATATTTGTATCTTCGTCTGTATTGTTATGAATGTATGTGAATTGTATGTGCACGTTTGAAATAACTAACTAACGTTTCTGGACTGAGATGTTTGTTTTTCTTGGGAACTGCTGGAACCACTCCTCCAGTTTAAGGGTTTGGGCCCCGAGTGCTCTGATCACCACAGGCACCATTGATGCCTTCACCTTCTAGGCCTTCTCCAGCTTTTCTAAATTTTCTTTATATAAAATTTAAAAATGGATTACGTTTATAACTTTTCTAACTGATTGGACATACGTAGACAGTTGTTCACTAATACCATGATGTGAACATGGGCCAGAACTTATAAAAATGACACACTGCGAAAAACAAACCCTAGTCTTGAATTAAGAAAATTTTTACCATGATTTGAGTAAATTTCACTTGACAAGTAAATCTAAGACTTTTTGTACTTAAAATATCAAAATACATCTTGCAGTACTTAAAATAAAACAAAAAAAAAAAAACACTTTTTGTGCTTAAAATAGGAAACAAAATCAAATGTTGCTTGACTGCACTTATTCCACTGTCAGATATTTTTACTTGTCAAGTTTAGTCTACTCAAAGTTAAATGTTCTTAATTTAAGTCATTTTAACTTACCTAGATATTGCTTTCCAGTGCAGAATAATTCGAATAATGAAAATGAATAACAACACCTTTATTTTGTTATCTGATCTGACATGTAACTTGGTCCGGTTTTGTCTCCACGAAGATAGAAAAGTTTAATATCATACAAAAACATTCTAGACAAAGCAATAACATCTCCATAAAGAAAAGCATTTGATGAACCAAAAAAGTTACACAATGCACCTTTAATGGTCTGTCTCCAGGAAACAAATGTACAGTATAAGCATAAGAGTGAGTGTGGGCGCTGCTCTGTCAGATGCGTTTGGCTCCTCTTGCGTAATAATAGCATCAGGGCATTTCCTCTCAGCTCTCATCCATGTGCTGCTGTACACTGAGGCCGCCTCCCACAGCCCGGACTTAATCACTATTGACAAACCCCGCGTCTTATCAAGCCACCACCGCTCTGATGGGGCACATCCAGCTCTAAAGACAAAAATAAAAGCTGCTGGATGCTTGTTATCCCAGGGAATGATTCTGTAATAAGCCGCTGACAACCTTGACACACAGAAGGTATTTTCAAAATGTCTACCAGGAGAAATAATAAGGCCGTGCTTTGATTTCCACCACCTCTGTGTTTGTTATACGTACGGTTGTTTGAATACACTGCCAATATTTTATGAGCTTTCTATTTAAAGATGTACAGCTGGAGCAAATGTTCACAAGCACCGGCAGGACTACTTTTACAGGCATGCCAGGGGGGAAAAACCTGGATAACTGGTCTAGTCCAATTTAAACGGATTTATCAAGATACATGTAAACCCAGGAACTACGATTGACATGTAGTGGGTCCAGTCTCCAAGATGACACATCGTGTACCACGCAGTCCGATTTACATTAGGCACAGACTAGGAGAGGCGTTCAACTGCAGAGGGGATGAATCAAGCAGGCAAATATTAGCCATGTGTTTTGGACATCACTTATATTGGATCAACAATGACAATAAACTACATTCACGTGAAACTAAAACCTACCAGAGCTTCAATGTGCTTAACCCAGAATTTACACCAGGAGCATCGGCGACACATAACATAGGCAGAGCTGCATATGCACATACTTTTAAAAGCTTCAATGTACACCAGAGGCAAAAGATCTGCTCCTGACGCCATTGTCTGTGGATTCTCCCATTTAAACACTAAACTCTGTGTATTCTCACATTTAAAACACTAAACTCTGTGAATTCTCCCATTTAAAACACTAAACTCTGTGAATTCTCACATTTAAACACTAAACACTGTGTATTCTCACATTTAAAACACTAAACTGTGGATTCTCACATTTAAACACTAAACTGTGGATTCTCACATTTAAAACACTTAACTCTGTGTATTCTCACGTTTAAACACTAAACTTTTTACATTGCTTATGTATTAATTGTCGAAGTGACAAATTAAAATCGTTAAAATGTTTTAAATCACAAAACAAAAGTTGGCAACAAAAGAGACGATGCTTTGCAGCAATAACAAGTCGTATCTGTGGTTCTGCATTAATGAAGCTACTCACTATTTCACTTTGGTTGTCTGCTCCACATGTCTTTTCCTTCAGAAGTTGTTCTTGTAAAGTTGCTGTCTGATGTTGTAAACTGTTTTATATTTATCCTTCATCACTGTAAACTTTCTGTAGTCCATCACAAGTCATTCCCTGAGTTCCTGGATGTGACGCACGGTGTGTTTGGATGGATGTCCGACAGGTACTCTGGTTTTCCCCATCAACACTAAACGTGCACAACACATACATTTCAGCTATAAAATTCCTAAAGATCTTTAAAGTGACCTGTGAATGAGATTTCCCTAAACATGAGCCAATAATCAGTGGGTCTGACAGAGACACGCAGGACAGAGAGGGAGGGGGACGCTCCACACAGCACCACACAGTCACGTCAAAGGCTTAAACAAGCTTTTACACATAGACACTAAACTAAAAGTAACTGCAAAGACTGATCTCTTAATTTGAATTAGAAAATGACAAACTAAATTACATCATAATATTTAGAGAATGCATCCCTGCAGATCTGGCCAAATTGTTTTTTTTAGCTGTTTCAAAAGTTCTATCCCTATATTTTTAAGTATGCCTATGATATGTGCGTGGACACTGGCCCTTTTTAGGAACATACATACATGCATGTGGAGGTGTGAATGGTCAAAGGAGGACGCTATGAGCACATGCGAGACATTCAGATGCCCTCCTTGAGAGAGCAAAAGGAACGAGGGATGGATAGGTGGATCAATGGTCAGGGGACGAGTGCTTCAGCTCCCAGGCAGAGACAAGTGCAGGTAGACTACAAATGACAGACACATATCAGGCGCTGTTATTCTGCCAATAGAAGTCTACACAGAATATCTAAAGTCTGCTTACCTCTGTGAGTGTGCAGGGCCGGGGATGTCGGGCACAGACTTTATTTGGAGCTGCATTTGGTCCCAGTGTTTCATTAAACCAAAGCCTCGCTCCTGTGCTCCATCTGAGGGAGGAGTTTTCTCTCAGGTCCACTCTTTATGTAATTTTCTGTTGGGTCCACAGACTGTATAAAGAAGTGTACTAAGTGAGTGTGACATCACTCATAGCACTCAGCTCCACTCTAACGATCACAGGAGCGAATTTGGAGCCAGGCTCCATATTTGGAAATCTGACTGTGAGTATCATAGCTGGGTTTAAGAGGTTGAAATCATTTTTAACAAACAGGGACTTTTATGTTTGTCTTTGGGAGTAGTCATCCATGAAATGTAAAATGGTGTTCCCCAAGGCTCAATTTTAGGTCCATCTCTTCAATTTTTACTTGCTGTCACTAGGACAGGTCATCAGGAGACACAGTGTCAACTTTCATAGGTATGCTGATGAAACCCAACTCTACATCACTGTGTCTCCTGATGGCCTAAGCCTGATCAATACCCTTTTTAACTGCCTTTTAGATATTAAGTCCTGGATGGCTGCAAACTTCCTCCAGCTCAACCAGGGCAAAACCCAGGCTTTAATGATTGGTCCTGAAGCTCAGAGAGGCTCAAAGCTAAGCTTTAAAACTAGTCACTGAACCCCAGTGAGAAGGTCAGACGTTTAGGAGTTATTCTTGATAGTGAACACATCAGAGCTATCACTAAATCTGTTTTTTATCATCTAAAAAATATCCCCAGAGTCAGACCATTCCTCTCTCAAGCCAGTGCAGAGACTTTAATACATGCTTTTATTACAAACTGTGTTGATTACTGTAATGCTCTCTTTTCTGGTCTTCCAAAGAAAACTACAGCTCCATTACAGCTACTACAAAACTCTGC
The DNA here is from genome assembly GCA_030686955.1 of Odontamblyopus rebecca. Classification (NCBI taxonomy): domain Eukaryota; kingdom Metazoa; phylum Chordata; class Actinopteri; order Gobiiformes; family Gobiidae; genus Odontamblyopus; species Odontamblyopus rebecca. The sequence continues at coordinate 9,110,506 of CM060655.1, forward strand.
AGCTCGGCTGCTGATGAGGACTGGGAAGAGAGACAATATCACACCAGTGCTGAAGCCTCTCCACTGGCTTCCTGTGAGCTTCAGGATAGATTTTAAAGTTCTGTGGAGTGGAGTCAAATGAATGATATTGTTGAGAATAATGAATGGAATAAACAGCTGTTCCCCATGTTTTGGCTAACTTTTGCATAAATGCACAAATCTGAATGTAATATATATATATATATATATATATATATATATATATATATATATATATATATACATATATATATATATATATGTGTGTGTGTGTGTGTGTGTGTGTGTGTGTGTGTGTGTGTGTGTGTGTGTGTGCATTTGCTGATGATTTACGAATCAAACACTTCCTTAAACTCTCTTCACTTCTGCTCCTCTCCACGAATGTCGCGTTTTTCCTGTGTCTCCAGACTTTGCGCAGAGTGTACAGCAGAGTCCTAGCTCCTGTAGAGATAAGCAAAGTGCTGCGCTTATGAGGAGTTCTGTAAATCCTGCGGTTGGCGTAAAGGGCACTTACGTAATGTTTAGTGCGTAAACAAGCTTTATAAATGAGGCCCCTGGAGATGGGGACCTGTGGTGTCCACTGTTCCTGACAGGTTGCCCCAGTAGCATTGTAGGATGGGTCAAATGCAGCAGGGAAAAAAATCTTTACAGGGACAATAAATTGTACCACAAAATTTGAATAATTTAAGTATACATCACACACTATTTCAACAGTTTCCCTACTTCTCACATTTCTTATCTTACTGTTACTTTTAATGAAAATTGGCCCACATGAAAAAGCGCAGTAAGTGTGTGTATGATGAGTAATTGTCTGCTGTTGTTCGTACAGGTGTTTTAACATGCTGCATGACTGATGGAGCTGACATTTCACAGGTCATTCAGCAGCCCTAACAATTAGCTCAGTCTAATTTATCGACAGCAGCACATGGTCACAGCTATATCCATACACCATCTGTCCACAAACGCCACAGAAGAGACGCAAGAGCCATGTCGACACTCTCTCTTTACATGTAGATTAGAAGTAAATGTGCAACAGGTATTTATGGAATATTACGGCAACTGAAACAGTGTTTTGTTAGTTTGAATCCACATGGTGGTTGTGTGGGTTTCATATTCACACATTCACTCATATGTTGTTTCTAGAGATGTCACAATTATATGTTTCTCTACATTCATTTGTGCCTGTTAACCTTTAAATCACACTAGACACTTGCTAATATTGTTTTAAAGCACACATTATGCAAAACTGACATTGTTATAACCTTCCCTCATCATATACAATTAGTTTGTATATTTCTATATTCCTTGTTGCATTCATCTATTAATCCACTGGTGCTCTTTTCTCATTTTGCCAGAATTGAAGGTAAAAGGTAAAATGAATCAAAGGTAAAAATCTGGACTTCTGCACAGTTTTAAGAACACAACCCATCAGCAGACTCTTTCTGGGGACAAACTGTCACATGTTCATGTTTTTATTGCCACTGTCCATTCCCATTGCTGACAGCAGAGGGTGCTTCCACTAAATGCCCCATTGGAAACTGAGTAGTTTGTAAAGTCTGTGAAATACTTAACCCAAGGTCAACAAAGCATGGTTAAAAAGGAATTACAGCTACGAGAATACTGCTCTTAAGTTCAAAATCAAGCTCTTTTTAGGCCCCTCCGCTAACACCAGCAGACAGTATTTATGAATCATCAGAGTCCAAGACAACCGCTCAACGCCTCCGAAGTGAGAGCTAAAAGACTTATGCTGTCATTGTCTTGAAGGGCGGCACTGCTTCAGTGATGATATTTGTTGCAAAGAGAAATGATATTTATATAAAAACCACTTCTCAAAAAATTCAAGTAAACATGTTTAATAAAGGTTATGGGCTGTATCTTGCCCCCAATCTTAGCACTAGTGCAAGTGTGGGGGTTGGAGCTCTAAACCAGAGGTGGCACACCTGAATATGAGGTGGGGTGTGGTACCTTCAGTGAATAGCCAGAATCGTAAAAATAAATATCAAACTAGTCCACTGAAAAAACAACATCTCATTGAGAGACTGAGGATCGGACAATGTGTTTGCTGATGTCTATGTTAGATGATGTTTCCATGTTTTTCACTGTGAAGCCCATTGGGGCAACTCTTATTGAGATTCTGGGCTATATAAATAAAATTGAATTGAAATAGAATTGAACGTGTAACATGCTCAAGACCTTTTTATTTGGAAATATATTAGGATGTTAAATGCTTAACACTCATAACATGTTTGGTTTGTGTGCCATGCAAAATGTTTGTGCGCCGTCCGGATGCCCTCCCGCTGCAGAGCACAGCCCCTTGCCCTCTTCCTGTATCAGCTCAGCACTGCTCTATAGTTTCATTTGATCTGGAACTGTACAAAAGCTGCTCATTCAGATGAGGCAGTTTACAGCTCTGTCTTAAAGAGTGTTTTCTTACCCTGTCTGCGATCCTAATGCTGTGATGTCAGATTTCCTCATATCCTTGTACCCTTTCTGTCATTAACTCCATTTCATTTCTCAACCAAATTATTCCCACTATGCCGCTTTGGTTAGTTTATAAAGTTTGTCACCAGTCGGTAGGCAACCATCAGACCCGTAGATAATCCTGCACTTCTGTTTTATTTTGCCAAGGCAAAACGTATGCTTATTTGGTGTGATACTTCAAAAAGCAATTCCCCTTCTTGGAAACACAAAGGAATACCTTGCACTTTGTGCACATTATGTATGTTTTACTCTTGGAGCTGGATCTGCTACACCTTGATGCATGTGACTCCCTGTATTTTTATTTGAAATTTGACATTTCTTAAACACTTGTATACTATGCTAAAATACAGCTAAAATAATTTATAAAATGTTTTAATGTGTACTTAAGAGACGTACATAAAATATGCCAGTGACATTTCAAGCCTAAATTTGCTCAAGAAAAAGTATTATGCACTCACGGGAGTGGAACCGGAACAGGCGGGAGTGGAACCGGGACAGGCGGGAGTGGGTGCAGCCAGGAGAAGAGCAGTGGTCAGCGGGTCTGCGGTGGGATGGGAAGTGCGTGACACTGGTATGCTGCGTAATGGGAGGCAAACAAATTGAGGAATGCAGAGAAAACTAAAAAGGTTAACGGGGTGTGTGTACATGAGAAGGGCACATGTACATGAGTGCCAGTTCTGTTATAGCCTCTAAAATTCTGTATTCTTGCGCCTCTACTGGTGTGTACTTGCATCATGGGGCTCTGGAGCTTTATTTATACCCATATATTATTGTTCCCCACGTCTGTGGTGCCTGTAATGAGGCAAAGACATGACAGACATTACCCACATGGGCAGTGTTTTTAAATGCCACAGCGGTCACAGATTGGTTCAGACGCCATCACCATATTTGTACTTGTACTGTCCCATTCCAGCCTCCAGCATCGAAGTACAGCCCGACCTGGACATGCCCCCTCCTTAGTGCTTGTGCTACTGCTAAGACTGGGGGCAAGACACAGCCCTATGTCTCAGTTCAGTTTAATTGCTATATTGTCAATGCCATATAAAATCATAACAAAATTACTTTAGAGCATCACAAAAAAAACTGCATAGTATGTTGAAGAAGGAGAAAGTTGCCAGAATTGTTGCATAAAAGGTAAAAATCTGGACTTCTGCACAGTTTTAAGAACACAACCCATCAGCAGCCTCATGCTGGGGACTAATATTGTCTTCATGTGTTTATTGCATTGCCCATTCCATTGCTGACAAGAAGGAACTTCCACTAAATGCCTTATTGGAAATGGAGTAGTTTATAAAATCTGTTATCCCAATGTAGACAATATTTTAAATTAGACCATGTGAAATGCTTATCCCAGTGTCAACAAAAGGAATTACAGCCACAAGAATAGTGCTCTTAAATGCAAAACTGAGCTCTTCTTAGCCCCGTCCACTAACACCAGCAGACAATATTTATGAATCATCAGAGTCCAAGACAAACACTCACACGCCTCCGAAGTGAGAGCTAAAAGACTTATGCTGTCATTGTCCTGAAGGGCGGCGCTGCCTCAGTGATGATATTTGTTGTGAAGAGGAATGACAAGACACTAATAGTAGCAGCTGACATAATGTAGCTGTCCATAATGGTTAGTGTGACGGCTCCTCTATGGGCCTGCTGCTTCCCCGGCGCCAGGAAACAAGAATAAGTCTAGAGTGGACCGGAGTTTAGCGGTAAAGTATGTCTATCAGAAGTGAATACACACACACGTATGCACACACACACACACACAATGCCCCTGGGCCAAAACAAGAGCACGGTCACAGCGAGGAGGGAAATGCTGCCCAAACACCCAGACTTCAACACGAACCAGGCAGCCATCTAGTACAGGCTTAAAGGTCATACATTATATAAATGTGACTTTTATGAGCCTACAACCCATGTCAAAACAGACCTGGAGTTGTGTTGGGTTCATTCAAGCGTGTTTAATTCATCGGTTACACTTGATAATAACTACAGCCTCATTAGCCTCAGTAGAGCACATATAAAGGCTTAATTCTACTTTATCAAAGGTTCTATATTGTGCAGAATTGACTCTTGGGAGCTTTAAGCCATGTTAGAAAAAGCAGAAAAACAGTCGTTATCCATTTTTTTCCATTATTCATTTAAACACAAAATGAAAAACTGAAAAAATAAATAAAACAAAATGAGGAACTCATTTTGTTTTTTCATGTAGGTTTTGGAGACAAATAATGAAGAAAATGGTTTTTCGTTTTCTCGTTTGGTTGTATTTGGAGAAATGAATGAACAAATGATATATGGATTCTTATTATTTGTCTGTTTGACTCCAAAGCTCAAAATGCTCTGTTCCACCTTGTAATGTCATAACACAGAAGTTAACAGCTGCTTTTACCGTTAGTTCAGTAAACATTGGCAGTTCCAGGGCTGACATTTTCCAGATGATTCTAGTGAATGTGTATGGAGTTTATCACAATGTGGAACAGAGTATTTTCCGTTTGAGGGGCCATTTACACTACAGCGGTAACAGGTGGAAAACGCAAAACATTTTGCCATATGTCCACATCGTTTAGACGGCAATGGCGTTTTGGCGTGTTGAAATGCAAAAATCTGAAAATGGCCTCCAGAGTGGAAATCTTGAAAATGCTCTGCCATGTTGTCGCCGTGTAAACGGTTGAAAACGGAAAACTGTGTTTGCGTGGGCCGTGGCATAGAGATTATGTCACAAGCACGAGTCAGTTCAGGAAAGCAGCTGCAAATGCCACAGGATTCAGAGCAGAGAAGACAATTTCAACAGAGGGGAGAAGGGTAGAAGGGTTATTGGTCTTGGTGGTGCTGCCCCCTACACACTGGGCGTACATACTACATCGGCAAACTGTAAGTTTTGCATCTCCATGTGCAGAATTCCCCACCCAAAACACTTGTGTAAATGCGGAATACAAGTGAGAACGAAAACACACTTTTGCCTTTTTGCTTCAGATTGTTTCTGTGCAAACATAGCCTGAGAGAAGAACTCAGCCTAAATATGCAGGATTTGTGTGTTAAATGTAAAAATGAAACAAAACACAAATCCAGTATGTTTGTGATGAGGAAACAACACTATAACATAGATCCAAAAAGTGTAATATGGACCCTTTATATTCCTGCCATGCCATGTAGGTTAAAATGAAGGAACGTTCTTGTCCAGATGAAATTATTCTGGACAAAGATAAGAGTGCTGTTGTGGAACATTGAACAATCAGAAAAGAACATCAGCATATCTGATTCACCGCCATTGAAATTTGTTTAAAATGTGCTTTTGTGATTACTGCATCAGAGGAAAAAACCTGAAAACTGCACAGGGCCAAACCAAAAATAACCTACTCTACTTACAACACAGTCTCTTATTTTGATGAGGTCACAACTGATCTGGTCAACGTTATTAAAAGTTAAAAATTGATGCAAGTTTTTAGTGCTCGATTGATTCCTCAAAAATCTGGAGAAAGCAAGAGGAAACAGGTGAGAGTAATTTCTGAATCATCTTCCTGGTCAGACAGCGATGAAAAGATGCCAAGGACACAGAGAAAATTTCATGACAAATGGCTAGCTCGGTGATCCACGGTGCAGGCTACACTTTCTATATCTGCGAGCCTACGGGAGTGAGACATAGCATCATCATTAAACTCGGCTTCCTATCGTCTGTGGAGTTGTGCAGCCTGGAGGAGGAGAAGCTTCTGTGCTAAATGTTGATTGACCTCTGAATCAGTGGAATACGATATGGACAGATGACCGGTCAGGCTTTCCGCAAGAAATTTAAAACCTTCCGGCTCAATTGCGTTCCACTTCCTTTTTTTTCTTTCTTATCCTTTTCGTGAGGTTTGAATGGTCACTTATTTCACTTGGGTCCATTGTTATTCCATAAGTGTGTTGAAATAGCATGTATCTGCTGCTGTATTGGATATATGCTTCTAAATAATATTTCACAAAAGAAATGAATATGTCCAATGAAGCTGAACCAATATTTGGGAGGCGATATCCTGATTGGACATATACGTTTATGCCAGGGGTCTCCAACTTGTATCTCGGGACCTACCAATAGCTCTTCAAGTAGCAAGCAGCTCGCCAAGTGAATTCAGAATTATATCATTGTCCTGAATAACAAAAAATTGATTAATGACATGCCTATTACCATTGTCAATATATAATGTTGAAGCCAGTGGTTTATATTTTATGGGCATCTAACTGTACCCAAAGGCTCACCCTCTTTCTTATAATCTTACCTACTTTAACCTTACAAAATAGCACTGACTTGGAAAGTACTTTAGAAAATACAGTAGGTGCAAGGGGAGGCTTTTGTTTAAAGACTGCCTGTGACATACAATGTTTTAAACTATTTATTCCTCTTTTATTTGTGCTGCTGTTGACATGGACCTGAGTGCAGTCTTTTGTTTCTGTGTATTATTTGTACTGAAATGACAAACACATTCTGATTCTAATAAAGTTCTCAATTTCTTGTGGTTGCTAAAATGCGTAGCTCTCTGGCATTTTTGTTTTGTAAAAGTATTTCACCGAAGGAAAAAGGTTGGAGATTGCTTTAAAACTAATTACTGGTCATTGTTGACCCAGAAAGCCATTATGGCATTTTATTTATACAAAGTTGATCAGCAGTTACTAAATTACAGCTACATAAAACAGTTGAATCAGTTTTGTCTTATTGTATTTTTGTTTTAAGGAAATACATGCTTGAATATTTGCTACTACCACCAAGATCTGCACCCGCTAGGCGGCACGGTGGCTGAGTGGCAACACTCAGGCCTCACAGCAAGAAGGTTGCGGGTTCGATCCCCGGGTCGCCCGGGCCTTTCTGTGTGGAGTTTGCATGTTTCTCCCCGTGTCTGGATGGGTTTCCTCCGGGTACTCCGGTTTCCCCCATCAACCCAAAACATGCCCGCACCCCTATGAACTAACATCAAGGACCATGTTGTCCACCCTCCTGTGGGCTCACCACCTGCAGAGGGGTTCATAGGGGGGGTCAGGTGCTATGAGGATTGGGCAGCACGCTGCCCCCGCGACCCAGCCGGATTAAGCGGGAGAAGATGGATGGATGGATGGAAATAAATGCTGTCCCTGCACTGTTATCAGGTGAAGCTATAGTATTGGAAGTGGTACCAAAACTGAAAAAGCTAGATCTTGCCAATATGCTCCAAAGTATGTAAGTGTTGATGAATCTCCCTAGAACTCATACTACAGCACATCAGTTTCATTATATTGATTTTTCTTTATTAATTATCGTTTTTCTTCTTTGTGAGAAAGACAGCATAGATACAGTCCTGTGGAAAAGTTATAGGCAGGTGTAGAAAAATGTTGTAAATTAGGAATGCCTTCAATAACGGAAGTGTTCGTCATTTATTTTCATCAATCAACAAAATGCAGTGAATGAACAAAAGAGAAATCTAATCTGTGACTTTTGTCTCCAAAAGTTCTGTTCTTCTAGGTTTACTTGCAGACAGTTTGTGAAGGAACTGGGCTGGTCGGTGTTCCAAACATGTTGAAGAACTAAGCACAGATCTTGTGGGGATGGAGCTTCCTCACATCCTTCTGTCTCTTCATGGAATCAGATGCACTCCATGATGTTGAGGTCAGGGCTCTGTGGGGGCCAGACCATTACCAACACAACTTCTTCTTCTTCTTTACACTGAAGAGAATTCTTAATGACTTTGGCTTTTTCTTTTGTTTGCTCACTTGAAAAATCCATCCATTGGCGGGGGCAGCAGTCTAAGCAGGGACTTCCAGACTACCTTCACCCTAGACATTTCCTCCAGCTTTTCCAGGGGGACCCCAAGGTGTTCCCAGGCCAGCCGAGGAACATAGTCCCTCCAGCGTGTCCTGGGTCTTCTCCAAGGCCTCCTTCTGGTGGGACATGCCCGGAGGCGTCCAGCGGAAAACAAAAAAAACAAGAGATAGGATGAGGAGCTCGGAGTAGAGCCGCTGCTCCTCCACATCAAGAGGAGTCAGCTGAGGTGGCTCGGGCATCTGAAAAAAAAAAAAACTTTCACACAGTCCTGTTTTGTTTTAGGTAGTCCACTCTAAACCATCCTATTGGTTTACATTTAATATGCCAGACTGGTAACTAATTTTATCCAATAACTAGGCACTAAAAGGAATGATGAACTAATGAAAAATAATGTTTAATCTAAGAAAAACTTTGCATTTAAATAAAACAAAAAAGTATTACTTCTATGAATAAATATAATATAATTTCTTGAGTTCTTCCAAAGTAAATTTCTGTAAAATTGCATAAAGGAAAAGATTGGTTACTTTTCAAAAATTGTTCCATTCCCATTTTATGTAACTGAAAAAAGTATTACCTTGAGTTCAGCCCATGGCAACAATATAGCGTGTTTACTATCATGCATGTTCATTAAACTGCACTCAGCACTGTCCGACCAAATTAACAAATAATAAGAACATGCCAGTGGAAAGTGGAGCGGCAGAGTGTTTTTTAAATTTTATTTTTTTTATTTTTTACATGACGTTGCAATTATATTACTGAATGAATACTGAAGGTCATGCCAATTAAAGCCTCAATGTGGAAAGACTTCGCCAATGTCAAACCTTTCCGACGTAACACTATAACCGAGAAATACCGTTTATAGAGAGCCACCGCAATTCAAGCCCAAGGTGCGCCATTGTTCACTGCCTTTTATTTAGGTCTACAGAGAGAGAGAGCTCACAGTAAGGGTCAAATCAGAAGTGAATAATAAGAAGTGTGTCAGGCTGGATGAAAGAGCGCGTGGGCGACTCGGGAAGAGGGTCATCGCACAAAGCTTTGTTCCCGCCTGTACCTGTAGACTTGAAGCCCTTCTGTCGCTATACCCGAGCCTTGTGCCTTGCTCTCCGGCTGCTCCTCGTCCTCCAGTTAGCCAAAGTGCCCCGGCTCAAAGGCAGCGAGATGAAAAGGGGAAAAATTGTTGCATGTTTAAAGGGATGCGTTCTGTTTAGTTCAAAAAAGCGTCTTTTTCTTGACCTCCACGGAATGTATCATGAGGCAACAGAGGCGTTTGGAAGGACTTTACAAAAACAAATCCCCCGCTAGAGATTTGAGCTGCAATTACACTAGGCTCACATGTCTGCATAATGAGGCTTTTATGTGGTCAACACAGTCAGGACGCCATAGACTAAGAATACACTTATCTAAATGTGCTGTTTTATGAAGCCTATAAAGCTGATATTTATGGTATATTATAAAAAAAGAATGAATGGATTTACTGAGTGGATATTGTGTAGCCACTCGTTTTGATAAAATGAGCCGAGGGATTACAATGGCGGTTATGATCTGAGGTCATGCTCATATAAAGCTGAATTAATGGGAACTACAAGATGCAAGATGCCGCTATAATAGAAAGCGTAACTAAGCATAATTTACTCTATAAACCAAAACGAAGGGGATATTTACCGAGGCTAAAAATAGACAGAAGTTCATAGTTCAGAAGTTAGAGAGTTACTAAAATACTTTTTGCTCAAAGCATTGCAGGATTGAGTGTTGACCATAAGGAGGCTTTTCTTTTCCATTCTGAAGCAGCCGTTCCGTACGCAATGTTTCTGGTCTCCATGGAGATGTTATTGCTTTGCCTGGAATAATAAATAGTATAACATTAAATTTATCCATCTAGTATTTTTTCATTACAGTTTCTCAGAAATAGAATGATTCCTTTTGTGAGTAAGGGCGACTCTCCACAGATCTACATACTATAGCTACCTCCTATGCTACCTGCTCCATTGTGATAGATACGGTAGGTTTAATCTATACACGTCTACAGCCAATCGTGTGGCAGTAAGAGCGCATGGTGCTGATTATTTAGGTGAAAGCTCTGAGTGAGTGTCTGTGTATGTCTCCTCCTTCATGTTTCACAAGTTTTGACTTAAATCTGCACAAATGTCACTGAAAGTCCAGAGTCTCTCTCCTGCCTCTGTGTGAGTCTGTCCAGCTCCCCCTCCCTCTCTGGTCCAGCAGCAGCTCCTCACCTTTTCTCCTCTTTCTCTCCTCTGGTGCTTCTTATCGTAATAATCCAAGAAGCAAATGGCTATTTTCTCACTGTTTCTGAGTGAAATTTAAGACCTGATTTAGCGTATGGACATCACATGTTTCTGCAGCGTGTGCATGTGCAGGTGTTTCTGGCAATAGTGATCATATGCATGCTTTTAGGCTTGCTGTATTGGACAAACCTTAAATGTGTATTTCTGTGGAATTATTCATCTTATCAACCTGAATATATATATTTAAAAAAAAAAAACTGTAGTGATCCTGACAACCTGCTTTTTAGGCCTGAGGTCCACCATGTTTTCAGTAAGATGGAAGAAAATCTAATAGAAAATCGAGATTGATCAGTATGTGAAAGTTTAGCTCCTCCAGAATTCCCTCACTGAGCTGTCGAAGCCACAGTAGCACTGATTGAAGGAACTAAACCCTAAATCAGGTGTTTTGCTAATAAACTGTCCATTGTGTTTCAATAGCATTGTCTACATTCCTATTTTTTGTGCAGACTAGGTGTACTTTAGATTTAAACTAAATGGCATCCCAAATCAGAGACCACTGCTCACAGGCTCATTCTGCTTTTTGATTACATAATTTAGATACCCTCTGTTTAAAAACACTGACATTACTTTTATGTTTAATCTTTGTTGATTCTGCAACAGTCATGCATATGGGGTTTTCCATGTTTGCTGTGCTGGTGATCCATGTCAGAGCTAGCCTGCTTACATATGTAAATCAGCGTTTGATCCGGTGTAATCCAACCAGTGGGGCTTGTCCAGAGATGAGTTCCCATTTGTCACTTGAGCCACCAAAGAGTCAGTTTAGTACCATTAGATTAGCGGGACATGGCTTGGCCTGTCAATTACCCCAGTAGCTAGCATTACAGTGTGCATACCATAGACTGTATATATCAGAATGCTTGTTTTTCTAGGGATTTTTGAGCTATAAAATCACCTGTTAATGAGTAAATGTAAAGTAGAGCTGCTTAATGTCATACTGAGGAACATTCCAGGCAAAGCAATGCCATATCCATAGTAACAAGCAGGTGACAGGCCCCTAGCCATAAAGTTACATACTGCACTGTTAAGTAATTGCTGAATGGTCCTTGTTAATTTACCTCAAAAACTAAAAAACTTCAAACATTAATAGGTGCCATAATGAAAAGCACAATTATGTACAACTGAGAGCCTGGGGCGTATTATTATTATTATTATTATTAGTAGTAGTAGTAGTAGTAGTAGTAGTAGTAGTAGTAGTAGTAGTAGTAGTAGTAGTAGTAGTAGTAGTAGTAGTAGTAGGTGGTAGTAGTAGGTGGTGGTAGTAGTGATAGTAGTGGTAATAACAGCAATAGTTGTAGCAATAGCAGCAGTAGTAGTATTAATAGCAGGAGTAGTTGTAGTAGTCGTAGTAGTAGTAGTAGTAGTAGTAATAGCAGCAGTAGTACTGTTTTTTTTTAGGTTTTTATGTTGTAATGTTAATTTGATGATTATAATTATTTATGTTTTGTTTTGTTTGTATGGTGTTTTCAATGTCTCTTATTCTGTAAAGTACGATTTGTGCTATACAAATAAACTTGAATTGCCTACTAGAATTGGGATTAGAAAGTGAATCAGAGCCAATGGAGCTGAATCGCTCCCATGTTCTCTTCCTATTCGGAACACAGCGGCTAATGGGCCTGCTATGTCCTTTTATATACAGTCTATGAGAACACATTAGCAAACATGGCCAGATCGGTTTAACTCATGAAAAAAACATCAAATGGATTTAAACAACATTTTCAGGAGCCTGTGATCAATCTAAGCATTCAGGGTTGAGTTTTAACTAAAGAGGTAAGAGTGGCCAAAATACCAAAAGAAAAAGAGCAATAAAGTGAAAAACTGTTGGTTAATTCTAGCTAATTTGTGACTATAGTTCTCATGATCCTCCAGTTTGTCCCTTTCCCACTCTCTTTGTGTTTCACCTGCCTGAAAGGAGTCACCGAACAGCAGTCCCTCAATCATCATATACTTGAGCTCCATCTTCAATCAACTCCTGCCTATATCAGCTCTTTTCTTCTTCCTTCTGCCAACATGCTGGTATTTTGGGGAATGAGGAAACTGGTGTCCATTCCAGAAAGAAAGTATAGATCTGGTTTTATCACTGGCAAGCAACATCTGATTAATAAATGGCAAAAAGAATGGGAGGAGGAACATCGGAGCATTATTTCTTCTGTCAGCCGTCAGTCCAAAACAGAAAGACTCGTGGGTCCAGCTGCAGGAAAGCTGAGGTGGTCTTAACTAGGTTGAGACTTGGGCACTGTGGACTGGCTGCTTGTTTATTTAAAATCGGGAAGCACCCTAGTGACCTCTGCAACTGTGACAGCCCAGAAACTGCCAGGCACTGATGTCACGCAGCGCTTGAAGGAGGTAGCTGATCTGGGAATTGTAACCTTCTCGCTTAACTCTATACTTTCTTCCGGCAATAGTCAAGTGGATTTAGTTTTGCTAAATTTTCTCCTCCGCTCCGTCCTCTATCAGAGAATTTAACGTCTTTTAACAATGGTGGAGGCCAGCATTATGCACTGTAGCGTGTAACCTGCTGGAAATCATTAGAAAAAGCCAAAGAACACTCGCTGCCAGTTCATCAGTTTAACCATATAGGTAACTAGCTCGTGGCTCACATACTGAAGATCTTGTTTTTTGAACATTTAGGCGATTTTTTTCCCTGAGCTTTTTGTCATTTTGGTTCTTCTGCTCCCTGGATCTCCAGTCTCAGTTCACCTGGTCGTTCACCTGCTCTACCAGACCCCTCTGTCCAAAACCTACCTGCTCCACCAGACCCCTCTATCCAACACCTACCTGCTCCACCAGACCCCTCTGTCCAAAACCTACCTGCTCCACCAGACCCCTCTATCCAACACCTACCTGCTCCACCAGACCCCTCTGTCCAATACCTACCTGCTCCACCACAACGCTCTGTCCAATACCTACCTGCTCCACCAGACCCCTCTATCCAACACCTACCTGCTCCACCACAACGATCTGTCCAATACCTACCTGCTCCACCAGACCCCTCTGTCCAATACCTACCTGCCCCACCAGACCCCTCTGTCCAATACCTACCTGCTCCATCAGACCCCTCTGTCCAATACCTACCTGCTCCACCAGACCCCTCTGTCCAATACCTATCTGCTCCACCACACCCCTCTATCCAGTACCTACTTGGTCCACCAGACCCCTCTGTCCAATACCTACCTACTCCACCAGACCCCTCTGTCCAGTACCTACCTGCACCACCAGACCCCTCTGTCCAATACCTATTTGCCCCCCAAAAGACCCCTCTGTCCAATACCTACCTGCTCCACCAGACCCCTCTATCCAGTACCTACCTGCCCCCCAAAAGACCCCTCTGCTTAGTACCTACCTGCTCCACCAGACCCCTCTGTCCAATACCTACCTGCTCCACCAAAACCTCTATTCAACCCCTACGTGCCCCACCAGACCCCTCTGTCCAATACCTACCTGCTCTACCAGACCCCTCTGTCCAATACCTACCTGCTCCACCGGACCCCTCTGTCCAATACCTACCTGCTCCACCGGACCCCTCTGTCCAATACCTACCTGCTCCACCAGACCCCTCTGTCCAATACCTACCTGCTCCACCGGACCCCTCTGTCCAATACCTACCTGCTCCACCAGACTCTCCCAGCTCCATACCCACCTGTAAAACAAAACCTCTTAACTTCACCTGTTTGGATCTGCTTTTGGGTCCAAGATCTGCACATTATAACAATAGTTTTATTTAAGATGGACATTACATCAGCTCACCTGGTGTACCTCCAAGCAAAGTCGGTTCATTTTGCTCAGATTGTGTTCAAACAAAGCTCCGATTAAAGTCTATCATAACAGAGCTTCTGACAGAGCAGTACCTCTAGTTAGCCTCACGTTGAGGACCCCAGCTGCAAAGTATACAGAACTACAGTATCATGGCGGAGTTACAGTGTTTCCAGGTGCTCCTAGTTTTCTTCTTATTTATTACACAGAAACCACATACTTGAGACTAAAATATCCCCACAGTTGTTTTTTTTTCAGCGGAAGAAAAAAAAGTTGGTGCCCAGTTAATTAAACCCCCTCAGCATTTTGGGGCCACAGGACAGAAGGCCCATAAGTCAGTGCCATATGCTTGCGCCATTATGCCACTGCTACCTACTGTTTACAGCACGAAGATCAACCCCGAACAGTGTGACGGCAAGAACATGACTGCAAATTGGAGTCATGATAGGCTCAATATTGTAACCCAGTGAAGTTTCCTACCATAAGTTTCCATAAAACGCTTGTGTAGTAAAGTTTGTTAAAGGTGCCTTGTGTAACTTCTGGTGGAGCATCCATCACCTGCTTTTTTGTATGGATATGTCATTACACTAAACAACTTTACGTAACATTTATTTGATTACAGGTGGTTTTAGAGCTCAAAAATACATAGAAAAAGAAGGTCCTCAGGCTTCACCACCTCATTGCCAGGGTCTGAGTGCAAAAGATTTCATTCAGTAAAGCTCCTTAATACCTTTCTTTTTTGTGTCTGTTTCTCTAGGTTGAGATCCTCTATTGGCTTGAGGGCCAAGAAATGTTCTGCTTTTATCTACTCTAGATCTCAACCCAATGCCATATAATACTTCAATTTTAAAATATACACTAGACCTTGCTTAGTAAATGAAAAAACACAAAACCAGATTTGTTTTATTTAACCCGTCTAGCCTTGTAATTGGTTGGGAACTTAGATGGTGCATTGAGGACTTAAAGACTAATGCCTTTCTTTTTGTGTCTGTTTCTCTAGGTTGAGATCCTCTATTGGCTTGAGGGCCAAGAAATGTTCTGCTTTTATCTACTCTAGATCTCAACCCAATGCCATATAATACTTCAATTTTAAAATATACACTAGACCTTGCTTAGTAAATGAAAAAACACAAAACCAGATTTGTTTTATTTAACCCGTCTAGTCTTGTAATTGGTTGGGAACTTAGATGGTGCATTGAGGACTTAAAGAATTAGGAGTTTGCACATTTCGATAAACCAAGGGATGTGTCATTTTCAGATGAGGTGTGAACCTGCTATCATTTACAAGTAAAATTGACTCTAGGACCCAAAATGAAGGGAATATTTACTAAGGCTAAAAATAGAAAGTAAGAGAGTTTGTCTGTCTAACCAAAACACTTTTTTTTAGCTTTCACATGTTAAAAACAGAAAACAACAATGAAGATAAACATCAATTATGAAAGTAAAGTGCGATATATGTAGAAAATGTTTCGAAAGTTCACCTCAATTTAGTGCTTCTCTCATTGATTCTGCAGAAATCCAAGATAACTGTCCTTTTTTACATATTTCTGTGACGGAGCAGGTCCGTCCCTAAGCAGGTTGCCCTGGCAGAGAGCATGTGAAGACACGTGAGCACCTGTTTCCTCATCCGCTGTGCTCCGTGCGCCCCTTCATCCACAAACATACATTAAACATAATTGTGCATAACTTCACCAGCGTGTTCTGCCGCACTAAGGGTGCACACTTAGTATTGTCTGTTTGGCCACTCTAATTAATCACCAGAATCGATCATTTCCTTACCCTCATGCTGCTGCCTTCTCCCTCCTCCCATGGGCGTACTGGCAAACCCAGACAGATCCGCACTGGGAGCCCAAATGCCCCAGTCGCACGCTCTGTGGGTCATGTGAGGCCCAAGTCATTTGCATGGCCAATTATCCCTATTATCAGTATATTTGATGTGTTCTGTGTGGCTTAATCATGTTGTAATTAAGCTATCTTCCGTGCCTACTTTCAGGCCCATGAGATTTCCCCATTTAATAGTAGAAATGGTGTAAATAATTGTTTGATGTGATGATATGTAATGTGGGAGGGGCAAATGGGGATATATGGTTGTGGCCATATTGGCTTGTCAAAGCCTGATCTCATCAAATCTCAGAAGCCAAACAGGGCCGGGCCTGGTCAGTACTTGGATGGGAGACCACAGTGGGGCGCCAGTCACAAAAAACTGCCGCTGTGTCCTTAGGCAAGGCACATTACCCACATTGCCTAGTATGAATGTGGAGTGTGCATGGCAGGACTCTTTTAGTCATCTCAATGGGATTTTCCTGGTTAAATAAAGTTTAAATTAAAAAAAGAAATAAAAGAAATAAATAAAGGTGTGCTCTGCTTTATTTTTTTTGTCTGCCTGTAAATTGAACTTTGAATCACTGCCCCACTGTAAATATAATCATGCACATTTGGCATCTTTTTGCACTTTTTTGGCATTGTGGAAGCGCACAATAAAATCATCCCGACTAAGCATGAGTTTCTTGAAGAATCCCGCCACACTTTTCATCGTAAAGAGCCATATTTGTTTTAATACTGTGAACCATGCATGTCCCTGATTGGCTAATCCTCCTGCCAATCACATCCATTTGAACTCACAGCTTTGAAGACTGAAGAAGTGCATTCTGGAATCTGGGGAACTTAACTATGTATGTATATATGTATATAGAGATTGACATAGATCGCCTGCTGTTACAAATAGAAAGTGAGCATGGTTGCAAAGTGGTTCCTTCGAGATCTGATTGTAATTGACTGGTTGGCTTGGCCTTAAATTGTTTCTCAAGATCAAGACATGAACTTTTTTCCAGAGGTTGCTCCTGCTAATATTAGGAGCAGGTTTCACAGACATTGTTAAGCGACTGCCCGGTAGAAACCAGCCGCCTTCAACAACCTCACACCTCTGGTTCTTTGGTTGCGCACCCAGAATTCCAAATATTGCTTTCAGATTGTCGTTATAACTGCTTGCAACGACTGGCTTCATTTGGTATGGGCAACATCAAACTTCCTCAGTCCAGGTTTACAACTCAAAGACCCAGACAGGAGAAAAGTTTCCGGTCTCTCCAGATGGTGTGGCATCATCGTGTTGGTATTTTGCTAATTGACCATGCAATGTCAAGTGTATAAGTTGTTCAGCTTTACCACCTTGGAATAAAATGCTTCTTTTGTCTTATGCAGTCTGATCTTTGTCACTATACACACACCTAAAGAGGAAATATCTACATTGATTTTGGATTACCATTACAAAAAGCCAGACAGTAGCAGCAGGCCTTGGAGACACCTTAGACCTTACCTTACACAGACAGTTGGAGGGTGAGTGCACACGTAAATGGAAAAGGAAACAAAGAGTGTACAGAACATATGGATAAAGGTTGGTCTTCTGTAACGCATGAGTCACTGTGCTGCATCAGGTCGATGTAATGAAAACAAACTAAGCTTGTTTGGATTAATACAGCAGAATGTGGCCAATCATTGTGCAAATAGAGAGTCCGGCCAATGCTCCTGGCTCCAGTACAACATGCCCCAAAACAACCCCGAGAAGTAACAAAGACTCACAAACTCCATTATGACTTCCATAATTAGTCATTCTACAACAGCACCGGGCTGTGATGGCTGTGCTTATGTACTGTGAGCAGAAGAAATGACATAAAAATAACCATAAATCAGAAGATAGTTGTTAGGATTAAAGGTGCATTGAGTAACTTTTTAGTTGGGGGTTGATTACCTGCTTCTTTTCATGGATATGTCATTGTTCTGGGTGGAATGTTCCACAGTATGACATTAAACTTTACTTTAAATATATTCAATTACAGGTGGTTTTGGAGTTCAAAATTACCTAGAAAAACAGGGATTCTGACTGTGAGCGGGGTTGCCTCTCCACAAATCTAACCTGTAACTTGGTCTGGTTTGGTTTCCCTGAAAATAGAAAGGTTTAATGCCATACTGTGAAACATTCCAGACAAAGTAAAAACATCTCTATGGAGAAAAGGACGGACCATCCACCAGAAAATTTGCACAATGCACCATCAAAAAAAACAAAACAAAAAACAAAAAAAACAAAAAAAAGACTCAGTTGTAAGGGATTTTTAAATATGTAATATACTAGATGTTGTGCCTAACGCTAACAGCTGTGTATAGTTACTGAAGTTGACAGTTGAATACCTATCGTGCATGTGTCTGCTGTATATTTATAATCTAGGACACCCATGGATGAGATTTAAACTACCTTTTGGTTAGTGAACATTTGTTGTGCCACCATCCCAAAGTAGACAACAATTATACGTGTAATTTAAATAATTAATAAAATAGGATATAATAATATGTATAATTATAATAAGTCACATATGTCTTGCGTGAGATACATTAAGGTTTATTTCCATATGTGCATTAGTTATGACCTTTAACAGTGTTTATCTGTTACTGGTCCTATGTGTTTTCTAGTAATTGGCAAAAAAAAAAAAAAAAGAAAGAAAAGCAAATAAATCTTAAATCTAAAAGCAAATCTTAGAAATCAAAGAATCTTGCTCATTTATAGAGCCTATCTCTGACTGTCGTGTCCTCTAGTTTGGGGAAATGCTTTGTAGTCCATGCCGAATTGCATTGTAAAAGTATTGTAAAAGCAGCTCATTTTGAAAAAAGAAATGTTTCGCAACAGCCAAGGACAGACATTGTTGGATAAGAACAATGTGTCTGTCCTGGTGCAACATCATAGTGAGAATCAGACGGATAAACTAATGGGTTGAAATCAGATAAAGGCTCTTACACAAATTTAAAATAATAGATAATTGATTAAAAATCATGTATAAAGAGGTTTAGGCAGCAGCCCCTTGACCAAAGGTATAAATACATGATGTACTTGACGTATTTGACACAAGCGTGAGACATATTTGATTTAGAACAGAGTGGCCACGGGCAGCCAAACAATTCCTGCAAGTTTCCTTTGTGCCCTGAAAAGAAGTTCTCATTAATCAAAGTTGAGCAATGACAAGGGCACGGCGTGTGTCACTTTGTGCTCCTGTTTACAAGTCTGTGCTGTGCAAGTCCAGGTTATATCCACCCTGCAGAAGCAACACTAAGCAAAGCACAATATGACCATCATCATCTAGTGTGGTGTTATCTTCTACTTTAAATTACACATATCACTACACTGGAAACAAATGGTTTATACACCTCACCTTTGCAAGTCATGATTATAGCTTAG
Source organism: Odontamblyopus rebecca (assembly GCA_030686955.1). Lineage (NCBI taxonomy): Eukaryota > Metazoa > Chordata > Actinopteri > Gobiiformes > Gobiidae > Odontamblyopus > Odontamblyopus rebecca. The sequence goes on from CM060655.1 coordinate 9,130,043, forward strand.
AAAAACGACTCAAATGTAACACAAACAAATGTATGAATCAATGTATTTTTATAATTGTCAGTCATTGTCATTTTTAAGTCATTCAAGAATGAATTATAATCTAAAATAGCCCCATTGTGCTGCACTTTGTGTTGTTTATGATGACCGTAGACTGTATAAAGTCCTAAGGAGTGTGACAAACATAGCATTCAGCTCCAACCAAATGAAGCTCATTGACACTAGCAGTTATTAGGGCGATTTTGGAGCTGTGTTTTCATAATTGGAATTCCACCTACGAATATAAGCAACCAAGGAGCCGATAGTAAGCCTGTTGAAGCATGTTACCTATGTCTGTTTATATAAATCTACGATGGTGAGATACACTAGAAGCGCAGGCATGAATCCACTCTGGAGTTTTGAACCTCAAGTCAGTGGTTTCAAGTCATTTCAGATCAATATTGTGATTTAAATATAACTATATGCAAAATTATAAATTACTCCTGTCATGAAACAAAAAAATCTGGTGGAAAAGTATAATTTGAAACTACTACTTAGAGAACAAGTACAGACAATGAATAGATGCTTTTTTTTTTTTTAAGACAAAAAGGTTATCACTTAAAACACCCCTGAACATCGATTCAGGCCTGAGTAAATCCTGATTGTGTCTTGATTCACTGTAAATCAATTCTGAGATGTTTTTCCTGACCACAACAGTAAAAGAAAGCCCAATACAAGCCCGTACACAAATGGAGGTCTGAGCAGGAGTTGCCAGTATGTCCACCTAAAAACATGATTGGTTTTGGCCACGTGCCTCGGAGCCTATATCACGTAACCTTTGCGGGACAGTGTAAACAGCCGAACAGATCACGGAAATTAATGTCAGATTTGAAGGTCAAGCTGAAGTACACTGACTGCAGGCGCTACACAGTCATGGAGGGACGTCGCTCAAGGCAGTCGACTTTCTAAACATAGAAAGAGGTAAGAACGAAGAACATATGGATTCTTAGTCATAATTACTGACTGATTACAACTGCATGTTATTACGGTAAATTTAAAGAAATACTGTTATCAAAGACATTTTTTTTTTCTTGTAGATGCCCTTCCTTAAGCACGAACAACCTTGAGAATGCCTGGGTAGGAAGGGTATAACGATATCCAAGTCTCACGTAGGCATGGGATGATATCGAAATTTGGTGCCACGATTATTAAAGCCAAAATAATTACGATTAATGATTATATCACTGTGGTGGAGACCTCTGCCACCACTCCAGTGTCAGTATTTTATTAAGTTTATATTTACATTTTCATTTATACCCCATAGTTTAATTTACTCGCACTTTTTTCAGTTTGAATCACCAGACGGACCAGACCATCGCTGAGCCAAGGGGGGAGCACTATTTAGTTTGTTTTGTTAAGATAGTTTAGTTAGCGTTTATTTTCTGTAGTATAATGATTTGTTTTTGTGTTGCTTTAAATATGTTAGTAGGTAGTAGTTTTTTTGTTTGTTTTTTTGGTTATGTTCACTTGACTTTAAGTTCCCTCAGTTTGGGCTCGGTTTTTGTTGATGATTTGCTTGTGTTAAATTACTTTGGACTTTATTAAATTTAAACTTCTTTTGATACCTTGCCTCTTGTTTTCTCCATTTGGTCCCTGACAATCACGATAATTATTAAAGTTGATGCCAGTTTAAACATTTTATGGATATGAATGATTCTAATTTTAATGTTCCATGTTTGAATAACTTTTATATAATTGTTCTTTGTTATAAGTGAAAAGAATAAGCAGCTTTTTTCAGCGTATTCTGGTGATTTATGGCGATTCTCTTTGTTGGCGATTATCACGGTGATATAAAATGCGCTACAAACGATTACTGTCTACCCTTTTTTTCACAATAAGCGATATTTATTTATATTTATTTATTATCCCATCTCTAGTCTATATGATATTGTCACAGTATGAACCTCCATGTACGATATTTATTGCGATATCGTGGGAAAGCTCACGATATTACGATATTCTACATAATAACAAGACTGACATTATAAAATTGCGTTTGGTTCAACATTTATTGTCATTAGGGATGGAATGATATCCAAATCTCTCGGTACGATATTTTCACCATATACATGGTACGATGTTTATTGCAATATTTTCACAAGACTTAATACAAAGAATTCAGATTTAAAAGTGTTTACAGCAGTTATTTCTTCATGTAGTCTGCACTGAAACAGCGCAAAGGATCATGGTCTATGTAGTTCCCTCTGTGTTTTTAGCTATTTCTGCATCAGAACTATTACATCCCTGCTGTTTAGTGCTGCAAGGGAATAGTGGGTCTAGTCTACTGCATACTGTTATTGTGTCCTTAGGCAAGACACATCTGCTTTCCCTGGTATGAATGCAGCGTGTGAGTGAATTATTGGTTGTCATTGGAGTGACCGATGGCGCAAAATTGTAAAGTGTACAAGCAGGGTAAAGAGCCTTGAATACCACTCAACTCAATGAATCATACATAATTAAAGGGCCCATATTACACTATTTTCTGATTTATGTTATAATAATCACAAACATACCTAGAGTCGTGTTTTGCTTTATTCACACGTTTAGCACTCAAACTCTCCATATTCAAGATGTGCTCTTCTCACAAACTGAAAACACGCTGTTCCAACTTGATATGTCATGTTAATAAAAGAAGTGCTCCATTTTGTTTTTAAACTCCACATGCCTTCACTAGAATTATTTGGGTAATTTCAGCCCTGGAACTGTCCATCTCTACTAAATTAAAGGTAAAAGGGAACTGTTAACTTGAACACTATCACTTCATGACATCACAAGGTGGAGTATTTTCAGCTTTGGATATGCAGACAGCCTAATAATAAAAGTTTTGGCCTGGGCAACAAATCGATTTAAAATAAAAACTGAATTGGTAAGTCAAATTTATTTCTTTTTTCGGAAAATCGATATTTAAGATTTTTTTTATACAGCGCGTACATTTTGCATTTGCCAAGATTTCTTATAGGCTTTCCATAGTCACTCCCTGCAGTGCGTCTTTCTTACACACAAAAACAAATCTGTCACAGAAAGAACACTCATATAATCCACTGAGTCATGTCCTTTAGTCCGACTGAAGCGGAAGCATCAACACCAGGAAAGAGCTGTTTTTTTTTCAGCACTTACAGTTTATGCAAATTAGCCATTCTGTTTTAAGTTTTGTTTCTGTCAGAAGCAATGCTAAAGCTGCATTAAACACATTCTAATCTCACAAGGGCTGATTATGGTTTATATGTTGTAAAGTTGAGTTTATTTATGCAGAATAGTAATAATAGTAATAATAATATGATTAATCAATAATAATTTAATCAAATGCCCATCCCTACTGTGTACCATATGAAATGCTTCCAGTTTATTCGGTGGAGTTAAGACCGCTATACGGTCAAATTGAATCAAATTGTGAATCGAGTTTTTTATTTAAAAATATACCTTTTTTGGGGGAGGGGCTCAACAAACAAGTGAAACAAAATGCAAGTCCAGGTTTGTTTTTGATGAAATAACATTATAACATGACTCACAAGAGTCAGTTTTGTGTAATATAAGTATTCAAAATTATCATCATTGCAAATAAAACATAGACACAAACATATACACAAACAGAAAATCATTAAGAAGCTGAGTTATAACCCTGTTTGGAATAAGAGTAACACCTAAATAAGTAAAAAAAAAGTTGGTAACTGACTCACGGCAAACTTAATATTGGGTATGTTTTTAAATATGTGTGCTAAACCAAAGTGTCACTGTTGATGCAGAAAGCCACACGGCAGTCAGCTAAATTAGCAGTAAACGTTATGTGTCCCCTAAGGCCAATTAAAATGGCTTGCCTATAAAAACAAGCTGTAAAAGAGATATTAGAAATGTACTGGAGAAGAACACATCTGTCTGTACAATGAGCACGGCTTTATTTTGAGTGAGAGGTAGGACGTGGCAGGATTGGAATGCGCAGAGGACGGTGGCTTTGAAAAATTCATTAAAAGCACAGGTAACAATGTAATTAGATTAGATTTTTTTGTGACATTACACTAGCAGTATATCCTCCTGGGATATACTGCTATACTGGGTACTTTTTTGTCCTTTTTTGTTTTGTTTAAATCCACTGTAGTGCAAAAATGTGTATCAACTTAACAATAACATGAGCAAACAGGAGCCATTTTTATAGATGTTTTTGTTAAAGATAATTTGATTTGCATGGAACAAAAAAAAATATTGCACACATTTCACAAAACTACGGCTTTTTACATAATCCTGTGCTCTGTTTTATCGGTGTATTAAGTGCAGGATTTGACTCAACCATAAATGCACATTCTATCAGCAGCTTTTGAGGTTAAGGCAACTAATTATAAAGTGTTTATTGGTTGAGAATCAGGAGGTACGCTGTTAGCATCATAGTTGCTGTTAGTGTTACCGTCTGACCTATAAAAGTTGTGAAAACTGCTCATAAACTTATAAAATAGTTAGATGCTCAGACTGCATAAGGTAAGGGAGGAATAACTAGGCTATAGTGTGGTAATTTTCTGTACATTTACATTCAGCCACCGTGCATTTACTGTGGACTTTAGGGACGATCAGCATTGACATAATTATTGTATTATCTCCATCTGCAAAGTCCTAAAATGTGCCATAAATGTCTCATTTGAGGTTTCCACAGAACCTAAATGGACCATAAAATGATTAGCCACAAAAGTACAGAAGTATCACTGTAGATCCTTGTTTGGGAGTACAGTGAAGATCTTTATGCTCATTGGACTTTTACTCAGCTCTTTTTCCTGTCATTTTAAAGACACAGTAACTTTTTAGACCTATATTTTAGTCGAAAATAAAAGGTTTTTTTACTTTTTAGCTGTGTTTATTGAAATAAAAAAAAACATGTGTCCTTACTGTGAGTGGGCTTGCATCGCCACAAATCTGACTAATCTTATTTTTTCATAAAAGAGAGCCTTCTGCTGCTTGTTTCCATGGGAATGTTCCTTGAGCTATATTCCTTAACATTATAATATAAAATATATGTATCTCTGTGGAGAATGTTGCAGATTATGGTTTTACAATTTTTAAAGTTGAAGTGTCACCAAAGTTACATACTTCACCTTTAAACAGCTTAATTAGTCAAGCAGTTTGTCAATCAAATCACTTTATTTAACCCGTAAGAGCAAATTACCACATGGAATAGTCTTGATGTGGAACTGAACAGGAGAAAGAGTCAGGATCGAGAGTGAAGAGTGTCAGGTCCTGTGTCAGGCCTGTCTGGTTGAGGTGGGAAACAGTCTTCAGGACAAAGGTGCCCTTCCTCCTCTGTGACCTGCAGCCTGGACACTGCAGCTGACGTCCAGAGCCAGATGAATAATGGGAACATGGGTCCTGGAGGAACTTGGTGCGTCTCCTCACAATTTGTTGCTCACAGATCTTACAGGGAGTCCAGAGGCTGTATAAAGAAGTGAGCTAAGGGAGTGTAACATCATCCATAGTGTCCAGCTTCAGTCAAATGAAGCTGATAATGCTAGCCGTTATAGGAGCAAATTTGGAGCTGAGTTCCATATTAGGAATAAGAATTTATTTAGGGACAAAATAGTGAAATAAAAACACCAAGATCATGTAGTAAGTGTTAATACGGACATTTTAAGACTCACTCCAGCAGTTACAGAGAGAGGGGTGACAGTTTTTCAATATATACAAGTCAGAATTGATGGAGCGCGGTGGTTAGCGGGTTAGCTGTGTCCATTTATATATACGGTCTATGAGGGAGTCCAATAATTTGAAAGAGACTGTTATGATATTCTGCAGCCTGTTTTTCTTCTGTACAGAGGTGCAGTTGTAGCAGCAGATGCAGGTGGAGGAGAGAGTGCTCTTGATGAATGAGCTGTAAAAGGTGGACATGATGTGCTGGCTTACATTCAGTTTGTCCACTGATCAGAAGGTTAGCAGTTGACATTAGAGCCCTGAACTCATTTGAACCCATGGGACTCGAAGCAAAACAGTGTGGTGTGGGATATATGTTTTGAAAGCTCACTGCAGCACTGGCAGGAGAGGGACAGCACAATGAGGGAGTGGGCACAAACTAAATATGATTAATATATGCCTATCATACATCATTTGTGCTGGATGTTTTATTTGGCATTAATAAAAACATTTTAAGCAGCCTAAACATGCGGATGTGGTCTAATCTCCCACACATTTTAGAGCAGGGGTGCCCGTGATCACGATCTACCAGTCAATCGCCAAGGTAGTGTTGGTAGATCGCCATGGTAGTGTAGTACTTAGTGTAGTCTTGGTCTTGTCTCGGACTCAAGCATGTTTGGGCTCGGTCTTGTCTTGGTCTTGAAGGCGCTTGGACTCGGTCTTGTCTCGGTCTCGAGGTCGGACCATCGACAAGTGCGATCATATTCATTATGGCCGCTGCTGTCGCCAATAACGTCATACTGGTGTGCAGGAGCATGCGGGGAGTCTCTCTGCAGCCTGTGCGCTCTTGTGGAGCAGCACATCACCCCAGCGCGCAATGCTTATCTCATGTACCCGCGTGTTTCTCGAGGCAGGTTAAACTTAAAACATCCTACCTGTCCATCTGCCTCACGTCAGCGCACTGCTCTTCACCTTTTCACTCTCTCTCTCGCATATAGTGCACAGAGGCGCCCTCAATGTGCGATGATTAGAAGAGCAAGATGAAATGCAAAGCAAAAACTAATCTAAATTTATGTTACAGTGTTGGCACAGAAGCACAGAAATTTGCTTAATAACACTTAATGCACAAACGCATCTGTATTTGTCATGACGTGTGTTTGGCAAATGTGCAGAGACCAGCCTCTGCAAATACCGCTGCAAAACCGAAAAGATAATATAGCTCCTGTGGAACTTGAAAAATAAGGTTTAAAAATCCTACCCAATTACTGCATTTTCTTCACAGTTTTGTGTAAAGTGCCAGTGGAAGTTCTCTTCAAGAAGGAGTTCTCTAACTGTGGGCGAGGGTCCAAAAAGGGGCACAGAGTGTTTAAGTTCAGTTTGCTTGGCTTATTTTAATCTTAAATTAACATTTATCAGATGTAGATAAATCTATAAAAACTTATTTATGTGAGTCGGCCTTTACCCACATGAAGACCATTAAGTCCAAGTACCATGACTGATTCTCAATATATTTATAAATATGTAAATTATTTGCATTTTTGTAGTAGGCAGATCATTTTGACTTGGCCATTTTATAAGTAGCTCACATGCTGAAAAAGTGTGGGCACCCCTGTTTTAGCCAATTCCTTTCCTCTTCTCCATGTTTGAAAGAGTTTCGAAGCAAACATCCACATCTTGCAGGCAGGAGTGGGACAAAATATTGCTGATGCGAGCGGAAGCGGGAATAAAAATTACAATTTCTTCCAGACACGGGTGGGAGACCTCTAGTTCAAATCCCGCTCTTGATGTAAAAATCATAGGTCAAGACTCAGATCCATTGGTTGGTGATTTATACTCAAGTGCAACTTACGTATTGCATTTTTCACACTGACAGTCCATAGACCATATATATGAATCATATATATGAATCAAAAATGAAAAAAAACCCAGATCATTATCTGTTTTTTTATTTTGGTGTTAGAGACAAATAATAATGAAAAGAGATGTTTTTTCATTTCCTCAATTTTGGTTCTATCTTGAAAAACAAATGAACGAATGATACATAGATTCTTTTCTACTGGGTTGTTTTTATTTCTATAACTTCTGTAACTTGCCTTTCAAGATGAAATGTCCGTTCTTGGTCTCTGATTTTATTAAATAAATTTCCCCCTAAAAGTGTCCGTTGTGACTTATACATGTTTTTTCTTCTTCATTCTGCATTTTTTGGCTGGTGCGACATAGTCCGAAAAAAAATAATAAAAAAATCTACATTTTTCATAGGCCTGTCATTAACAACATGCATTTTGGTAATAAAATCATTCAATCGTAATTTAGATAGGAAACATTTTTTAGTTTACCTGAGACCACCCTTCGAATGCCTGTACTGTAAGCTAATGTGCATCTCTTGACATTGGTTTTCACAAGACTTTGGGCTAATGGATGTGTGCGGAGAGAGCGTCCGCCCCCCTCCTTCAAGGCCAGGCTCTTCTGAAGCTGTTTACAACCGACTCTGCATGTCTGCGTGGGACAGCTCATCTCTCACCTCCAAAAAGAAAAGAAAAATACTTACCAAATACAACCAAATACAACCTTTTAGATCCTCTTCCACAGCCGTATGTACGTACACCCCCACAGAGTTTAGTCATTAACTCGAGTGGAAATAACACAACAAAATCATAGTTTACAGGTGGCGATAGTTTGTTCTAAAGTCTTTATTTTAATTTAGAGGTCAACTATTCTGAGTGTGTTGTTTTCTCTACTTTTCTTTGACAACTTCTGATAAAAGATAAAAGCCTGACATCTTTGCCAACTTTGTCAAAAAATAGTAAACAGTATAGACATCCAGACCGGGATTTTAATAGAAGCGTTTTGCATCCAAGGAGCTTTCTTAGTTCTGAAGAAACACTGGAATGAGGAGCGAATTTGGACTGCAATGGTCATTCTGGTCATGCTTTAAGTGGCAGGTGATTAAAAACCCAGGGAGCTACTTTAGAACTGAAAAATATAGGCTCAAAATGTCTTTAGGATAAACCATCTCAGGTAGAAAAGGTTTAAAAAGGTGGTGTAATACGGAATCGATTTCTACCATGTTCATCAAGACATCATATATGTCATCCTTGCACGTTTGAGTTATCTCGTGATCTAATTTTGTCACTATTCGACCCCTCCCTACAGTTAGAAGTGTGAGGACATGCCTCTTTTACTATGCTCATCCCACAAGTCTACATAACCGACAGTCACGTATGACCATTTTTCATAAATACTCAAAAGCAGAATAGAAAACAATACCCGACAACTTCACAAACCTGATGCGATGTGCCGTAGTTTCACTAGCGGGATACACTCTGGTTGTGTTGGAGTGTATTCCTCTAGTGAAACCGAAGGAGTGCTGAATGCTCAGTCCAGATTTTTCTGTGTGATTTTTTTGCGAGGTCGTTCACATTTCCAATTAAATGTGACTTGAATGTAATCTTCAGTGTGCACCTTAAATGCCCCAAAAGTGTTGACGGAAGTAGCCTAAACATGGATGTGAGCATTGAGTGCCTGGCGATTTTAAAGTTGCTGTTGTACCGGAGCCAAAACATGTACAGCTTATTTGTTTTAAGGAGGAGATTGAGAAGGACAAGGTTTTTGTGGAGCAGTGGCAGCAACGTCGATAGAAAAGAATGTGTGGGTGCGGAGTCACGTCCAAGAGTGGTGGGATTGCTGTGTGCTTCGCTGCTTCACTGACACAGCGTTCATACACAATTTCTGTATGACGAGAAGAGCGTTTGTGTACGTTTGCACACAATTTAATGACATGTAGGCGGGCATCTGTTGTGGATGACTCCTGGACGCCTCCCTCGGGTGTTCCGGGACTATGTCTCTGGGCTGGCCTGGGAACGCCTTGGGGTCCGTCCGGAGGAGCTGGAGTGTCTGGGGTGAAGGAAGTCTGGGAGTCCCTGCTTAGACTGCTGCCCCTGCAACCCGGCAGTGGATAAGCAGAAGAAAATGGATGGATGGATGGATGGTGGGATGAATGCGACCAGACTGTTCAGACTGAAGTCGCATGTCAAACGATTGGATACGTATCTGTTTTAGGACCACATATCCAAGTCACACTTGAAAAAATCAGATCTATGTCATTCATAGGGTCATTAAAAGATCATATACAGGTTGCATAGGGGTGAAAAAATCAGATTTGGGTCGCTTTGGGCTGTAAAGAGAATGTCAAAAGTGAAACTGCGAATGTAGCATATCTGTAAAAGTAACATAGTGATCTAGAAGTCAATCAAACGGTCACTTCAAGGCCCGCAAAGTTCTTTACACCATAGAACCACTCACCCATTCACACATACATTCACTGAGCTGGGTTAAGTGTCTTGCTCAAGGATACAACCCCAGTATTCATCTGCGGGAGCTGGAATCGCACCGCCAGTGGACCTGACCACTCAACCGATGATGTTTATGTGGAGAGCAGGATTCAAACTGCCGACCTTCAGATCAGAGGACGAGCACTTTACTAACTGAGCGACTGTCGCCCATTATTACCCCATAGAATCTTTGGGTGCCTCTAGGTCGGAAATGACGAGGCCAGAGGATGATTTAGCTCAGCCATAAACTGGTGAGTCACACATTCATTAAAAGTATGGATTTACACATTTTCTGCTGTAAAATCCATCTAGAGTATACCTCATAAGTCTCATTTTAGCGTACGTTGTTTTTTCCTTCTCCTGGCTTCGTTTCAGATACATCCGGTACTCCCTCTCCCTCTGCATGCACAATCCCGGGAGTTTCCTGCACCAAACCTTATGATAAATCACACAATCCCCCAAAAATGCAACTTTAGATGTTTACTCCGTCAAAACAGCCCGTTCATTTTTCACGGACAAAGAAGAATGAAGCTTTCCCCAACGTTCCTAAGGCCTGGAGATGCTCTGCCAGACTCGCAGGCTCCAGCTGCAGCCTCACACAAGCTAGCGCCACTTGTCCCGTTACCTTATTTAGTGCTCCGGATTTATCAGCCTTGGCCAATCAATAGGAGTATTTATATGATGGGGAAAGATTTTGCTCACGTAGGCTTTCGTCAATACTTCAAAACATTTTTCTTAAAGATACAAGACAACCATACAAGTTTGAGTCAGTTTAGAGAAGATTAAAAAAAGATGAAAAAAGGATTTGTACTCCCAGACAGGCCAGGGCGATGTAACTTTAAGATAAGGTAATCATTTGTGGTTGTGGTTTCATTTCCATGGAAATGCTCTGCCTGGAATGTTCCGCAGTATGAACCCAGGTGAGGGTAGAGGTCGGACACACACACACACACACAATAAAAGTTACACTGTGCACTTTTGAAAATTGTAACGCTGGTTAGGGTTAGGGTTAATGAGTGATTTGGTTCTCCAGAATATGGTGGGAATCTTTTACTTTGTTTTCTGTTGTAGTCTGTATAAGCTTAAAAAAATGTATTTTATGGGTTTAGATACTGTAAACTAACAAGTGCTAAAACATTTCTATATTCCTGCCACATGTGATGGTGTGATCTACTGTTCCTGGGGTATCTCAAGGCAGGTCACTGCTCTGTCTTTATCCAGTATTGTTAAAACAATGAGCTGTTGCTTTGTTCATTCTCATCATTTAGAACAGTGGGATCCTTGGGGGCAATCTGACCGATGCCCAGCTGAACCAGACAAGTCGTCTCTGTTTGGAGGTTGTTTAGATATAATATGTTTTACCTCATGTTGATTTTATTACGTTTGACAACTGTATAAGAAGCTGTTTTTGTTATGCTGTTCAGATTAGAGACGGACCTTGCATGAGGGACAGAAGGTTTCGTTTTCATTTTCTCTGTAATTGTGCACAATGGCTTTAATAAACCAGACTCTTTGATTTAAGACAACTTTTCACCAGTTTTTATTTTTCTCAGATTTAGAAATCCACAACAAAGACAAATACCAAATCTGAAAGCAGAATGAGCCTCTCATGAGTTTCTTATTTGGGTTACCACTTTCACTGCAGAAATCCAGTTGGTTTTAGGTTAAAACTAGCTGAAACGTTGAGCTGAATGGTCACTACTTAAACCCCAGCGCCTCACGAATCAGAGCTAGTGCAACCTCTGCAGCTCAGGGAGGGAATTCTGGAGGTTTGAGCTTTCACGAGGCGTGAGAATGTGAAAAACGTGTATGTGTCCTCTGTCTGCAGGTTAAGACACTCGCAAATGAGTTCATTTGTGATTGTAATATCTTTGTCATTAGTTTTGATCCATCGTTCATCCCTAAAACAGTGCTACTTATGTAATACATACAGAGGCAGTAAAAGTGTTTTCTCGTAAAGGCAGTCGTCGTGTTCCATGTGGGGAAGTGGTGCCATGAGCTGTTTTCTCTGAGAGCAGCGGAGGGACAGGGTTTGGTACAGGTCCACCCTGAAGCTACCCTCGTCACTGTTCTAAGAGCATTAGAGGGACGTCTATGGAAACAGTCACATACACAAAATACAGTCGAAAATGTGAAAAATGTCAATTCTTGTTTGAAGGCAGGCATTTCAGACCTCCGCTCCCCCAAACTGAACCAATTTAATATCATAGTGTAACTGATAACCAAGTATAAGCAGTATTTTATTTGTTTATCAGCAATCACTATAACAGTTGGACTGGTGTGGCGGACTTGGAGAACAGGCAAAAGAAGACACAGAAACATACTGAATTCATATCGGATGCTCCCAAAATATTTCCTGGATTGTAAATTTAGAAATATAACAGGACGTTCTGGCCAACAGCGGAACACAAATGTTGGGCACAGCAGAACCCAATAACTAAGACAGTCGTAGGATGATTGCAACTTCTACTACTGAAAAAAGTTAGGCCTATTCAGTTATCAGATAGTGTTTTTTAATGCAGAAGTGGTTCTTTTGTGTTGTCATGCTTACAATACCGATTCAGATACCACAAAACAAAACTTTTTAGACAATAGAATTTGATTTTCAACATTAACTCATAGTATTTTGTTTAATATTGCTATGCGATCTTGTATCTGTGTTCATTTCTGTCCTATGAATGTGGCTTATCGTATCGTATATCTGCTCTAGTTTTGATTGGTATCTTATTTTCGATTCTTTTGACAACCCATTTTCTTCAATAACAACTAGGGTGCTATAGAAAAAATTCAAATGAGTTAACACAAGAATGAAACATGTAAAAGACACATAGTTATGCAGAATCCCATTGTTTATATTGTCTGAAGGGACTATTATAGCTGTCAGCACAAAATGCTCCATGATGCTCCCTGCCTCCATTTTCAGATCCTTTTGTGCCATTTCTCATCAAGGGGAGGATCAGATGACACCAATTTTGTCCACCCCCACTGAGTTTGCAAATTCTACTTTTGGTCACTTAACGTTCCTCTACTCAGTTCATTCCAATGTATTTGATCAAAATATGTCCACTGCATCTAATGAGAAACCGCTTTATTGTCCGATAATCAGGAAGTGCACGTTGGCATGCAAAATGTTGTTAGCTGTACCGTCATGGCCAAACTCCCCCCTGGTGTCTGAGAGCTTGTAAACTCATCACAGTGAATGATTAGGATGTTCAGAATAGGGATGGGAATTCGATTACATTTTCTTAATCGATCATCTGGAGACTTAATGATTGATTTTCAATTAATCTTTAACATATATATATATTAAAATTATCATCCTTATTATTGCTATACTTTTATATATTAAAATGCAGTGAAGACACAAAACTACAGCATGTTTTTTTTTTTTTCTCGAGGAGATAAAGCAGTTGAACTTTACTTAAATTCATGCCCACTGCGTAAACCTGGCATAAACTCAACTTTACAACATATAAACTATAATGACTATAGAGCCACATCAGCCTGTTTGATATTATATGCAACTTTTTGCACATTTGTTTATGTTTTACAGAAATTAAACTTAAAACCACATGGCTCATTTGCATAAACTGAAAGCTTGAAAAAAAAAAAAAAAAACAGCTCGCTTTGTGCTCTGATGCGGTCAGTTTCTGTCAGACTAAAAGACACGTCTCATTGGAATATGAATGTTCTTTCTGTTACAGAGGATGGTGAGTCTGTTCTGTGTGTATATCACGTTGTTGGACACATAAAACTATAATGAAATCATGTTTGTTTGTCTTTTGGTCGCATGTTCATTCAGTTGTATATTAGAGATACTGTGTAGACATGCCACAGTATCCTGGTTACGATAGAAATATCCCAGAGTGATATAGTGATCTCCAAGGAGGTGTCATAGCCGGGACGTGGGAGTGTGAGACTCCAGTGTTTGCGCTGTGAGACACAGTTTTGTCTCCTTAGGCTACGCTACGCACAACAACCTGCATTAAGTTCGCCAATTAAAAATGAACTTGATTGACGAAATTCTTAATGTCCAATTATCGATTAGTTGGCTAATCATGCCCATCCCTAGTTCAGAAAGGTAAGTGAAGAATAACTTTGGACCACTGCAAACAGCCATATTATGGTATGTTCAGAATTACTAGTATGTTATAATATTGTTTCCTCATTACAGACAGACCTAGAGTTATGTTTTGCTTCATTTAAACATGTTTAACACACAAAGATTTACACGTGTTCTTCCCTTAAACACATGGTAATACAGTGCTCCACTGTGTTTATAAACTGAATACACCTTCAGTAGAATCATTCGAATGATTTCCGCCCTGGAATTGCCCGTCTCTACTGAACTAAAGGCTGACAGGAGGTGTTAAATTACTACATAAAACTAAACATCACAAGGTGGAACAGAGCATTTTGTGTAATATAGGACCTTTAAAATGACGTAGTTCAATTTTAGGAGTAAAAATCAGGTACAGTGGGATTAATGTATGTTATGGAAAGTATATGGAAAATATACTAAATGTGACAGAGCTATACTAGGCTGCCTTTAATATGAACACATCCAATGCGACATAAGGTGAAAGCTCGGAGGGTGGTATCAATGCCGTAGGGACCAACTTGTCAGAAGCAGTGTGCCGTTCGAGTGCAGCCCCCCGCTGGGACTCACATCCACTTCTTAGCTTAGCTCTTGGTTAGGAGGCGCTAGCAATTCACCTGATAATGTGAAACCAATGTAGACACGGTTAGAACAGGCAAACTCTGAAAGAAAGAAATCCAGTGTTGCACCTTTGAATTTTCATCAAGACTGCAACAGACATACAGTGTGTAATTAAAGAAACATCATTCACACATTTAACACACAAACCCTGCATATTTAGACTGAGTTCTCAAACTGAAAACACTTCTGATGTCATGTGGTAATACAGGAAGTGCTCCACTGTGTTTTTAAACTCTGTACACCTTCACTAGAATCATCTGGATTATTTCAGCCCTGGAATTGCCCATTTCTACAGAACTAAACTGACAAAAGACCTTAACTCGCTTTGACTGAGAAAAATGACTTTGAAGTTTCTGTTTTGTCCAGACAAAAGCAACATAGGGCTTCCAAAGATTTGCTATAATGAAGAAATATGTGCATGCGGAAAATACGAGTTCAAAATTGACCTTTGACCCTTATTTGGCTGTACTTTTACTGTACTGTGCCTTTGTATCATGTGGCAACAATAAGGAGTCGTGCAAAGTAACTGTCAAATTTTGAGCTCAATATTTTTTGCATAGAAATATTTCTTCATTATAGCAACTAGCTGACACGTTTTGGAAGCCCTACATTGCTTCTGTCTGGACAAAACAGAAACTTTGAAGTCATTTTTCTCTGTTCTCAGTCTTTGGCCTTTGCAGGGCCATTTGTTCAGTAGAGATCAGCAATTTCAGGGCTGAAATGATCCTAGTGAAGGTGTATGGAGTTTAAAAACACAGTGGAGCACTTCCTGTATTACCACAATATCACAAGTGGTTTCAGTTTGAGAGAAGAACTCAAAATATGCAGGGTGTGTGTGTTAAATGTGTGAATAAAACAAAACTTAAGGTCTGTTTGTGATGAGGAAACATCATTTATTCACATGATAAAGAAGGTCTCAAATACCCCGAAAATGACATTAATTCATTTTAGACCAAACATGATACTGTGTTCTGCTTTTGTATTGCAGTAAAGGTTAAAAAGGTTGTTAATTTGAGCACTAGAGCTTCACACAGAGCATTTAGAGCTTTAAGATGTAAACAGATTATTAGTAATGTCTTACTTAAATGTGTGATATATGAAACTTGTATAGCAAAACTGGTCATTTAATCTGATATAGGGCCTTTATATTGAGTTGGAGGGCAGGTTTATGGTTAATATCTGTAATTACTGGGCCTATCCACACAGCAAAACTGTTCAGTGTCTTTTCTGTTCGCATAAATAAACATAAGCTTCTCTGTATAGTAGTGACATTATGCAACACCAAAGATGCGATTGTTGTCAGTTGAAAGGGCTGTAGCCAAGATTTATATGGCCTATTAGTTTGTGAAGCCAATCCCTAATAAATCTTAAAGGTGCACTGTGTAACTTGGCCAGTGGAGGGTCCGTCATCTGCTTGTCTTCACTGAGATGTGCTTAGAATCTTCCACAGATCGGCCATAAACTTATGAATGTCCATGGAGACTCACAAGCCAAATTACAGGTTAGATTTATGGAAAGGCGACCGCAATCACAGTAAGAACGGATGTTTTTTTTAAAGATATTTATTAGGGCTGTCAACGTTAATGCACTAACACATGCGACTGATCACAAAAAATATCAAAAATATTTTCAACGGAGATTAATAACACAATTTATTTTGAACACTTCTCTATCGAAAGCGTAATGGTGACCTGAAAGGCGGCGCAGGTTATTAGGTCAGTGATCAGGTCTGTCCATACACGACTTTAGATAAAACTAAGGTAGTTCGCAAATATTGTAGTAATGAACTCTCTTTCCACAGGAGCACAACAAGTTTAAAATACCATCTTAATGTAAAACAGGTGTTTGATTTAGCGGCTAGCAAGGACGCTACTTGTACCAACAACAAGCAAACGTTGGTGGAGTGAACCCGCGGAAATGTTAACAAAACTACCAGCGATAGAAAAAATGTCAATAATAGGACATTTTGATAATAAATTGCATTTTTGTCAAAATATTTTGGTCTTTTTTTGAAGAATAATTAACTGTGATTAATGGTGACTAATCAAAATTCTAAAGTGCGATTAATCTACTAATATTTTTGAACAATAAACAACACCTGTATTTGAATAAATGTGAGGCAAATTAGTTTAACGCTGTACTGTGGACAATTTAAACTGAAACATTAACATCTCCCATAGATTTGCAGGCTCTCTGTCTAAAATTACGACTCCATCAAATTCTAGATTGCATATTTTATTATAATACATACGAAGTCAAACTAACTTGAATTGCACGGATGTAATTGAATAAGAACGAACAGCTGAGCAATACCACCTCAGATCCTCGGAGACTCGCGATTTCTCACCAGCTCGGATCGTCCTCTGGAGAACCGGCAATCTCTCCGACGCAATTTCCAGCGCTGTCAGTTGCAAGTCCGGTTATTATACAGTACCCGTGCTCTTGTTTCACGTCTTCTGGTTAACACGTTGTTGTGAAGTGTTTTCTCTCCCAGAGGAAATCACCGCAGACGCTTGCTTAAATGACCGAAAACAACCTCTTCAGAACAAATCTCTAGAGCAATCAGTCCAGTCTGTCCACGACGGAGATAAGTGGACATTTGCTCGCATTAGATTACCGCGCCGCCGACGTTGAGACGCACCGCCGCCCACGTCGCCGCATCCGGGGGTTTCTCGTTGTTGGGACGGGTTTCTCTTCCACGTTGAACAAGATAAATCCCCGACCTCGAGCGCTGCGTGGGGGTTCTCGTCGTTGAAGTGCGTTTGCGGTTTTAGCGGAGGAAGCTGAGTAACGTCGCACTTAATTCCCTCTTTATGCGCGGTATTTTTTCAAACAGAAGTGCACAAAAAAGAAAAAAAAGAATACACGTAGTGACAGGAGCTTCCCAGGCCTCACAGACTCTGGGACTCACAAGGAGCATTCATCTGTCTCCCCCCCCCCCAAAGCTTGCTATGCTTATCTTAATTGATGGCAAGCTATTTCTGGCTGCCACGCACTAGCCTTTCGCATTACTCTCCCACCTCGTCAGTCGCTCTACCCCTCCGGCTCCCTCTCGCAGCTCTATCCATTTCTTCTCCTTTTCTGTTTATCTGGCTAGCTCGCCACACAGCCCCCGCCTCCCTCCGAACCCCCACCTCCTCCTGTATCTTCTCTCAGTCTTCCAGGGTGATTTATTGGCTCTGGTCTACCTGGTCTGAATTCTTGCCTGCATTATGGAAATCCTGTGATGCTTAATGCCAGCAGTGATGCAGGCTGGCTCCCACGAGGTATGTGCACAGGCCAAACTCCGCATTAGCTGCTACGTTGCGCGTTCGGTGAAGTATTGTGGGGCTTCCTGCGTTGATGAATCTCCAGGCTATTCCAATTCAACGTAAAGCGGCTGTGCCTGATTTTTTCCATATATTTGCGCAAAATGTTTAACCCCAGTGTAGATATACTGTATAAGCAGCTATTAAGGTAAGACGTGAGATTGCTGTGCCACGTCAGCGCCTAATATGAAGCATTTTAGCTTGCGAGAATCAGGAAGGAGCGTTAGGAAGCTCATTTCCATGACGCTAAAAAAGTTGTGAGAAACGCTTAGAAATGCATCACGGTGAATAATTAACAATAATTGTGTTACATAAGGTAAGAGTCACTTTGAATTTGTTGTATTATTCATTGATTGTTCCATATTTGATCTACTATTTTGAAGTATGAGGAAGGGCTTGTCAAACTTATGTTAATCCAGTTTTTCTCTTACAGAAAAGAGCTGTAAGAATCATCAGTGGAAGTGGACACAGAAACTCAACAAACCCAATATTTATACAATTAAGGATACTGAAATAAGCAGATCTTGCCCACCAGCCTCCAAAGAAAATTTACAAAAAGATAAGGTCATTATAATTTAATAAAGGAATTGAAATCTTTAAGAAACCCAGGTTGTGTTTCAGTCAAAGGTGTGAGCCTATGAAACAGTCTAAATGAAAAACTCAAATGTTTAAAGTCCATTCAAGTGTTTAAATGTCACACATGATATGCTAAAAAAGTATGAATTATCCTTTTGTGTTAATAAAAGGCAAAAATGTTGTGTGTCTCATGTAGATAAGGTGCTTATAAATGTAGCTGGAACTGTTTAGATTAATTAAGACCAACATCGCACCCATTATGTTTCGAAAAACACCAGATCCAATTCTAATAATGACCAATACTCACTTCTTTAAATAACAAAAAAACTTCCATTGTAAAATCTCATTCAGAACTTATTTATAGTTGTATGCATTCCTTGTAAAATGGCCAAATAAACATTTATAACATTTTAACAAGACAATCTAAGCTTTCACATTGCCTTGTCTCACATTGCACTGCAGCCCGGTGGAGTATACAAAAAATAGGCTAATGAAATTTAAGACCTTTGTGAAAAAATAAGCCATGGACAACATAATTTAAGACTTTTTAATGCCTACATGAAATTTAAGACCTCTTTAAGACTTTTAAGATCCCACGGTTGCCCTGTAAACTTGTTCTTACATTTTAAAGTAAAATCAGGTTCATTGCCTTTAAAGTTGCATTATGTAACTTGGGGCGTCCGTTAGATGCTTTTCTCCATGGAGATGTGACTTCGTCTGGAATGTTTCACCGTATTTGGTAAACCTTTTGGATCTTCGTGGAGACCAAACCAGACCAAGTTACAGGTCAGATCTGTGCAGAAGCAAAGCGCTCACAGTCAGAATGTCTGTTATTCTCGGTATTTTTGAGCATTCGAAACACTTGTAATTGAAGAAATTTAAGGTACACCTGTTTAATGTCATACTGTGGAACATTCCAACACTCCAATGACATATCCATAGAGACGAGATACATTTTTAAAAGTATGCCTTATTTGACATCAATCTCTTGCTATGTTTTCTACTTATTTTGAATTTATTATCACCATTTATAAGTTTACTAGGTTATTATAATATACTGTGATATGTCCAAACAATTTCCCTCGTCGATCCATAAAATTTGTCTACGTCTAAAGAGGTAACAGACCAAAAAGTTACACAATACAGCTTTTAAACTTGAGCATGTGTCATTTCACAGTGACAAGCAAATCTCGGTGGTGTCACTGACGGGGCTAATTTGCTGGAATGTAAGCAGTATTTATTTATTTATTTTATTATTGATTGACTACTATTGATCGCTGCTCCCAGGTGGATGGAGCTTACCCCAGGACCTAAGACCCCAGAAACGTGTATTCCCTGGACAATGACAGGAAGGTCATAGTAGCAAAGCCTAAAGATATAAATAGACCAATTATTAAATCTCAATTTGCATTTTGTCATCAATAATTTAGTATCAGTATTTGTGTATTGACTGAGAGTGGAAGATCTAGAAATAGACCAGAGTAACATTTTATTACAACTCCAATGACAAACAGAAATCTATAATCTCCATCTGTACTACTGTATATATTAAATCCTATATTCCCGGTGCACTGCAAACCTTCTCTTGCACCAGGTACACTTGCTTGTCCTCATTATAGATGGGCTATTTTATTTATATGAGATATTACCTGCTGACATGTAACATACTTAGATCCCCATGTTGTCTTTTATTGTTTTGGGAAAGCCATATTGCTGAAAACAACTCATTAACAACAATAATATGAACTGAATGAATGGATAATGAACCGTAAAGCGTCTTTGAGTGTCTGTAGTACTGATTATTATTAACTGCATTATTATTATTCCTACAATCAGTGTGCCTCTTGTTAATGAAATATAAAACCTCTTTAGGTATGTGTTTGATGAGGGAACAATGTTATAACATGGTAGAAAGCTCAAACAAATGTATTATGCATAAATCTATTTTGCAAATCTTGAAAGACATTGACTGTTCCATACCACTATTTAGACACTGAGTAGCGGCATAAACATGATTTTTTTTAAATGTCCCAGTAATTCAACTTTTTTTTTCATTGTCAGTTGCAGTACTTTATTATTTTTCAAACATTTCAGTTCTCTGATATGAATAATATTAATGTGATAGCCTATTATACTTTGAGCTCCCATATATCATAAGATGCTTGGGCACTTGATCAGAGAATATCAGACAGTGGGAAATGTCCTCACAGCCATGGGAGACGGTCGTGCATTTTAAAAAAGAGCATAGGCCAGTCTTTGGGAATACATCTAATCTAAAATGGAGACTGCATGCACTATCGCAACTCTCTCTCAAAAAAAAAAACATTACGTGTCGGAATAGTGATATTAAAAAGTGTCCTAATACCATCATGTCTAAATAGACGCAAGTCGTGATGAAGGGATGTCGGAATAGGCAGCAGATCCACACTGACATGCACTGAATGACCGTTTTCTTGGTCAACGCTCCACATCTGATCTGACCTGTACAACTGTACAACAACTCACCCTTATGTAACAGATAGCCCTATGTCCTGTCAATCATTATATCATCCTTACAATTGTAGCGATGCGAGCGGTGTTCAGTCCTACTCAACATCATGCATAAGGAAGAGCCGGGCCGCCACGAGCCGAGGTGTGAGAGGAGCACAGGAGCCGCAGAGTACGATTAGGAGCACTAGATCTCATGGTAGGCGTCAAGCACGATGAGTGGTGTGGTCATCAGGGAGTAGGCCAGAGTCCGTGTTTTACCCTCTCCACCCTGTGTCAAGGCTAATGGGTGAATGTTTGTAGCTGACCCGGGCTCGGAGCAGGACCCCTCGCGTGCAGTGGCATTTGGGTCACGGTGCCTGGAAGGTGTGTATTGTTCTAAAGTCGCCCAATATGTTTCGCTAATGGTGTGTGTATGTAATATTTATTTTTATTGTATTGTACATGTAGTTTGATGTTTATCGTTAATAGGCTCCTGCTGGCAGCGAGCCTCCCCTACACCGAGAAAACACCTGTCTCAGGGTGTGTGTGGACGCTGGGTTTTACGAGACCTATGCTCCCTGCCTGGAGTGTTACCAACTGTGCACCTGTACAGAACTGTGCTATCCGAATGGGAAAGTGAAATGAACTGAAATGCAGTTGAAAATGCTTAAACTAATGGAAACAATCTTACCATTATTTATGAATAAACAAAGCGTAAATTCAAGTGAGTCTTTGTCAAGTCAATTGAAACGTACTTGTGCTGCCTGTGAATTGTGGGGTGATTTTTCTGTTTCTCTTAAATTGGGGATGGAGTCGCTCAACAGATTAAAATATTTAGTCTATATATATTTCCTGCGCCCTCATCCGGTCACACACTGTTTCTTGTTATGACCTCTTGTATCCTCTTATATTACTATGTATATATTTTAGTGCTGTCAAAAATATCACGCTATTAACGTGTTAACGTGTGGTGTTAATTTTTTTATCGCAAGTTAATGCGATAACTACTCGATCTGGCTGTAAACAGGAAGGAAAACAATTTGTACGAACATCTGTGCACCGATGCCCCCACACCAGGAAAACACGAAACAAAGTCCACTTCAAAACATACAGCGAATCCGCGACAAGGACCGTGGACAGCGACAGAAGCCCCGGAGCCGAAATTGGCCCCAGCCGCCCCCTCTCCCCTGCGCTGCCACCACATCCACAAACCCATAGAGGAGAAGCACCGCAGGAGAACCTCATGCCGATGGACCCACCCAAAACAGCCAGCTCCGCCGCGCAACCCGCAAACAGCATCGTGCGACAACGCCCTGTCTGCAGCTCGACAGGTGCAAACGCAGAACTCCAGGAAACCGCGTCCAAAAGTCCCAGTGCGAGTGCCCCGGGTACAGCAGGTGTTGGGGCGACAAACACAGTCTAACTGGAGATCACTGGATGTCCCTCAGTCATGAGAACTACCTCAGGGTCACAGCACATTATTTCACCCGTTATGTGACTGTTCTGAAGACAGAAGAGAGACACTTCACTCACACTGATGCAGAACACAAAGTGTCTCACTGACCATTGTTCTGGTTTGCAATAGAAAAATAAAATAATAAAACATCTGCACAAAGCCTATCCACTTTCCTATGTGGATAAAGAGTATTAAAATGATGATTCAAGGGGACAAAAAATGTGATTAATTTGCGATTAATCGCGAGTTAACTGTGACATTCATGAGATTAATTGCGATTAAATATTTTAATCGACTGACAGCACTAGTATATTTATATTACTATATTTCTGTATTTTATTTTTACTTGTACATTTGCATTATAGAATTAATTATGCCTTATTTGACACCAATCTCTTCCTATTTTTGCTCTTTGTGTGTATACTGCATTGTGATGTGTGAGCTACTGTGTCCAAATAATTTCCTTTGTGGATGAGTAAAGTTTGTCTAATCTGCTTCGTGGCACCTCCTGCTTTTATATAAGCACATTTCTATTATATAATTAACATTAAAAAGCCACTGAAGTTTAATGTAGCCAAACTATTACAAAATCAAGCTTGGATACACTTAGTGATCATCACATTTGGCGTGCTTTACCATTCTGAATCAGAGATGGCTTGATATTCAGGTGTTAAAATTCTCCCCGTGTCAGCTCTGTCACTCTAATCGTCGGCCGCTTAATCTTTTGAATATCCCTTCAGTGGTGATCCTGCCTCTTGAGCAACACCGCGCCATGATTAGGCTCCGCGGATATTTGGAAATGATTTAGCGGATTGTCTCTGATACACGCTGCTATCAACGCTGGTGTTTGGCTATTCCTCGGTTTATCAGCGCATCAATTCATCAAACGCTCCCCCTGTGTCGCCTTTTCCACGTCGGGGGCAGCTAAAAGAGGCGACTTCATATTGGAGAATGTGGCATGAATTTTTGATAGCTCTTAAGTACGGATCTCGGTGGCTCCTACGTGGCTGGCCCTTCTTCACTTTGTAAGGGCCGTAATGCGCCGTCTTCATCACAGTTCATCAAATACAGTCGCCGTGAGATTTCCAATTTGTTTCACGTAATTTAACTCCTTTTGAGCAGCTGGCTGTGTTTAAAAATACCGTGGTCAAAAGGGCGAGAAAAAAATTAAGAATAAAATTGGGAGGTCATGTTGTTCTTGTTCTTTTATTTGGTCAGTGTTTAACTCATTACAGTCCACATACGATGTATTCAGTCTGATGCCCATAAAATAAAGCATATTCAGTAATGTAGAATAATCAAAACAAACATGAAGCAAGTCATTGACCAGGTGTAGGCAGAAGTTGAAGCTTATTGTTCCGACCCAGCACTTAAATGGACATTCATCTACAAAATGAATATGACATTAATGCAACGTTTTTGTAAATAACGTTTACGTTTTTTGTAAAAAATAAGTATCATTTGCCTTTGATTTTTTATTTTTTTTCCTGCATTCTATTTACTCTTGTTGATATTAATTTACGGCGGCGCTTTTATTTTGAAGGCTCTACTTTTGGTTAGTGCAAGGCAGTTAATTGGCTTGACATCGAGAAAGGCAAAGGACGTTTTCATATTTTTATGCCTTTGTTCAGCTCCTCCTCTGAAGCGGCATAAGGTATGTTGTTGATTTAAAATATGTAAATATGTGTTTAGATAACTTTGCGTCTTAAAATATTATCTTGGTTGATTTATGGTGTCAAATTGAATGTAAATAAGTTACACTTGCATTGGAGTTTTTTGTGTATTTGTATTTACACATTGTATTTTGTATTCCTTTTAGCTCTTACGGCTGATTGGAGAATGTATAGCCATTAAATCTAAAAATCGCCAGTTTAAGTGTCAGTCTTCAATCAGAGGGATATGCTACAGTTTTACTACATCATATTAAAACAAAAATTAACCATTATTCTAATTATAACTAAATTCTTGGTACTATCATTATTTTTTCAAATATTTTTCCATTACTATTCTCTTAAAGTGATTTAAAGAGAAGTTGCTTGTTTTAGCTCATTGCAGCGACTGTTCCATAACTGAACTCCTTTACTCTCCTTTTACAGTTTTCACTGTCGTTCGTACATGTCTGTTGAACACGCATGTGCCCCTTAGATTATATTTACTTTCTCTCTGAGTGAACATCGCTTGCAAAGAAAGAGGAATTTCATTATGTTTGACTTTGTACATGAACTTAGCTGTGTACAAACCGGCCAAGTTATAGAACTTTAGAACATTTGACTGGATGAACGATGAGTTACAGGTGAATCATGTGGTCCAATCGTTAATCAGTCTAATGGCTTTTTTGCAACAGAAGGACTGGATTAGTTCTAGTTTTAAATGTGTTTCCCCAAATTTCAAGGCCATATGTTAGGTAAGATGTGATGAGAGAACAATATAGTAAGTTTGGTTAAAAGTTCTAAATTATACAAAAGTGACTCTTGTGAGCTCTAAGCCATGTTATAATGTTGTTACCGCATCAAAAACATACCATATTTTTCAGACTTTCGCATTTTTATTCATGGTTTGTGTGGTCCTGCGACTTATACTCAGATGCAACACAACTAAACAAGAAATAGTCCTTAAATGGAAAATGTAAACATGGGCAAGGTAAAAAGCTGAGGCACCAAATGAATATATTAAAAGTCTGTTATTGAATCGAGGAACGCCACCGTGTTTGGACCAGCAAGATATAACTTCACATGTTGGTTATTTTCACACTGCCATGATAGGGCGCTCTAGGCTTGTGTACCAGTATCTGCTATGCCTCACGCTATTGTACCCCTGTCACTTCATTCACCAACTGCAGCAGCCTCGTACCTGTTTGCTTAGTTAAATCCAGATGCCGACTTTTTTTGGGGCCAGGCAGCGAATAATCCACTGAATCTTGCCCTTTAGTCCGACAGAAGCTCACTGCATCAGCACCAGCTGTTTTTTTCACTATATGCAAATGAGCCATGCATGTTGAGGTTTCGTTTCTGTGTAACGTTAACACTTTAGAGTACTGGAAACATATGTAGAGCAGTGGTAGAGAGGAAGCCTTGTGTTTGACTGGAGAAAAGCGGAGGAAACTCGAACCTCAATGAAGAATAGTCCGGAAAATACGGTACCTGGAGTTGTGTTTTGTTTCATTCACACATGCTTAATTCAACCTTTATTATGAGTCTGTCTATATCTTCAAAGCTCAAAATGCTCTGTTCCACCTTGTGATGTCACGAAGCAGTAACTTTCAAATTACTGTAACTATCTTTTAACTATTGTTCAGTAGGGATTGGCTATTCCAGATCTGAAATCATCTAAATGATTCTAGTGAAGGTGTATGGAGTTTAAAAACAAAGTGGTGCTCTTCCGGTATTTCCCCATGACATCACAAGGTGGAACCATGTGTTTTCAGTTTGAGAGAGGAACTCAGCCTCAGGATTTGTGTGTTAAATGTTCGTGTGTGTGTATGTGAATGAAACGAAACCCAACTCCAGGTTAATTTGTTTATTTATCCGGGACAATCCACATAAAGGCACTGACCTACACAAAGAGGTAATATGTTTGTGTCAGGTTATAGCAAAAGTGCTAATTTCCAACTTCAGGTACGTTTGTGATGAGAAAACAACATAATAACATAGATCAGAAAATACGGACCCTTTAAATGATTGAAAACTGCAAGAGAATAAATTAAATGGAAGTAATTCAATTTTTCCGTTGAAAAGCTCGAAGGGAAATGAAATGCAGCTAAATCTGAAGCCTATGTGCCAGTGCGATCGGGGTGTAAGAGTCAGCGATGGTGTTTGGAGAGGCAGCTGGCGCAGAATAACAGTCAGACAGCCCCAGTGCAGTTTAAGAAATATTTTAGCACCTCAGAGAATGGAGAGCGAATAAACAATGGCATACAGTACTTTGAGAAATGTAAATGTGCATTTTAGCAGAAATACAGATACAGCAGATCTACAGATATTGAAAAACTGTGCATTTGTGGAGATGTATGTGCATTTCTCTCAATGGGATCTAATCACAGTTGGATTTTCTCTTATTGCTGTTGTGACCACTGAATATATAAATATATATTTTTATGTTTGAAATAGGAAGTGAGTGTGATTGTGCGTCTGGCTCCATCGACTCTGACTTCAATTCACTTTATATAGAAAATCTGTCGCCCCTCTCTCTGTAACTGCTGCTTTCAGGATCGTTATTTTGATCTTAAAATGTTAGCATTTCCCATATATTGCCCATAAGTCAAGGTATGAACATTAAAAACAGACAAATCATGCGGCTTCTTCCCCAAGGTCACTCCCGGTAGCGTTAGCAGCAAGTTTATTTGACAGAGTTGTTAGATGACCGCTCCCTGCTAAACCAGAGGTGTGGGCGGGCAGGGACTTTAACTTCAACAGCCTCACTTCAGAATGGTTCTGTGGTTGCTATGATACCTGCCGCAGTAGTGTGCGGAGACTTTTATGGATAGGCAAGCAGACTTTGAGTGAACATTAATGTTTAGTCGATAATTTAATAACACCACTTTTTATACATACTGCAGCAAATGATTATGTATTTTGCTCACATATTAAATGCATGTACTGAGCCTGTATATTTGGTATACAGAGTCAAAGGAGACCTACATTTCTATATTGGGCTGTAGTTAACACCCTGTTTGTAAAAACAGCTTTTTGTTTCTTCACAGATTTGTCCTGTTCCTACACATTATTCATCCAGCTGAGCCTCCAGTACTTTTATTGTCTGTTAAATGAATATTATGCCTCTACAAACTATAAGAGTGACATCTGAAGCTCTACAGATGTGTAATGCATTCATTACACAAAATATGCAGTCATGAAGAGATACTAACAATACCAGTGCACTGGTCAGACAGGTGCACTGATCAGACAGGTGTACTGGCCAGACAGGTGCACTGGTCAGACAGGTGTACTGGCCAGACAGGTGCACTGATCAGACAGGTGCACTGGCCAGACAGGTGCACTGATCAGACAGGTGCACTGGTCAGACAGGTGCACTGGTCAGACAGGTGCACTGGTCAGACAGGTGTACTGGCCAGACAGGTGCACTGATCAGACAGGTGCACTGGTCAGACAGGTGCACTGATCAGACAGGTGCACTGGTCAGACAGGTGTACTGTCAGACAGGTGCACTGGTCAGACGGGTTCACTTATAATACAGCCTAATGTGTCTCAAACATCCCCTTAAACACTCCTGCAGTTCCCTGAAGCAGAGCAGGTCCAGAACAAACACATGTTCCTCCACACGGGTGTAATAGTGCTGTTATTGCACTGACACTGTCGTTCCTTCATAAACACACAGAGACGAGGTGGACTCCTCACTGCTCCAACCGCTCTCACTCCACTGCTCCATCTGGATCCTCCATTTCACACAAACTCGCTCTGAAACTAGCTCACTGTTTGATTAAATGATGGCCCATATTTCTAACTTACATGTTATTGTTACAAAGACGAAGCTACAAACAATAACATGTCATTAAAAGCGAGTTCTTTTTAGACACCTGTTGAAAGTTAGTGCTGCTGTTGTCATATCCTGCCGCACATGCACACTTGCTAGGAATCACCTCACTTTTTCGATTCCCATGATGCTATGGGTTTATTCAGTGCTGTTTGAGCCGGCTGTAGTCCTCAGTACACATGCACAAACCTCTAAAACAACCGGCTAGTCTCTCCGGTTGTAAAAGCACATGTAGAAAGCCACACTCTTAACATGTGCCTCCAGGCCTCCGTAAAAGGGCAAAACAACACAAGTTAATGGGACTGCAGTTGTTGCAGTTTGCAACAGGAGAGTGTAGTAAAGGACAGCGCCACTACAGCCATGTTTCAAACAGACAGAAGTGAAGGAAAAATGTGATTACTTAATATGTAATTTGAATAATACTTTTGACTCACAATGATTTTACATTTTATTGGGCAAACACTGCTTGCCTTGATTGCCCTGACCGTATGTCATTGACTCGAACAGAATTCCAAAGATGGAACTTGTGGCAACACTAATGGTGATGTTTTGCCCTGTTAGCTTGCAGTGTTTGTCTGAACATTGGCCCTAGTGGCTTTCAACAAGATCAATCCCAGATTTATAATGGTCTAACATTCCACTGTTATAATGTAGAACTCAAATTAAGATCTGTTTTAGGCTGTTTCCTGATCACGTTCACTATGTGAGTTATCTGAAGTGCAAACTGTACAAACTCATTTGTACCAACCCTGTGTGCTTGTGCGCCCAAACTTCAGGCACTTACCAAACATGCCCACTTAATGGGAGCGTTTAATGCGTAATGTGAGTATTAGATCAGGGCTAGTGTACTGAATACAAAAAGAATATTGGAGTCATTTTGTAAAACAGTAACTATAACAAAATATTTTTTATTCCTTCTTATTAAACAGGGATATTTCAAATTCTGGCCCATTGATATGCCCTGAGCCTCACCATGGAAGCTGCGGCCAGTGACTAAGGCTGTTTTTTAAGTTGTCCTCCATGACAAAATGACCTCATATTTTATAATCAAGGTTAGAATCATTAAAACTTGTGGTTGGAACAAGAACCTAATGGATAATAACTCTGCCAAGTCCTTGTGTGGAGTCCTAATGTAGTTAGAAAGAGAATGGAGACATAGTACCCAAACAAATCTTTATTTGTGCACTGAGACAAGTCATTAAATAATCAGGTGCACCCACTGCAAAGAACGTGTTTGTGGAATGACCACTGCTGCATAATAAGTTTTATATTGACTTTGCTTAATTCTGGGAAACACTTGACTTGCATTTCAAAGTGATACTGTGTGCTTTTACTTATATAGTCATTTTATTTTCTTCTAATTCATGTGCGCTTATTAAAAAGTTATGTTCGGGTGTGAGATATATAACAGGCCTACAAGAAGAAGAGCCAGTGGATTCTAAATGTATGTTAAAAAAAAAATCTTTTAGTTTACTTTTCTTACATTTTCTAGTATCCCTGAGGTCTGTGTGCTCTCTTATTTGGGATGGGTTAAGTATCATGTTTGATTTTCACTATCACCCTTTTAAAAATGCTTGGAAGACAAACTGAGAAGTATTCAGAGTACAAATTCTACCCAGACAACACAGACATAATGCAAGAAATATAGCTAACGAGATATCTCCACCCAGAATCAGCTGATGCCCTGTACAAGAGAGAGAGGCTGTGGAGGAGGGGGGTTGCATAAAGTAGTTTAGATAAGTAAGTTGTTATTCTATTCTATTCTATTCTATTCTATAGGACAGAAGTGCAGCTGCCCTCCAACTGCCATTATCGCTCATGCACGCACCACTTTCATACTAGGCAATGTGGGTGAAGTACCTTGCCTAAGGACACAACAACAGTTTTTGCAACTAGCGCCCCCCCGTGGCACCTGGTATTCCCAGTGGTCTCCCTTCCAAGTACTTACCAGGCCTTGCTGAGCTTCTGAGATCTGACAAGATCAGGGTTTTAACAAACCAGTATGACCACAAGGAAAAGGTTTGTGGAATGTAGCTACAATGACAAGAATTAAAGAGGAACACAAAATCCACTTTTTGTTTGCTACTGAACTGTGTATAGACAGATTATTTGTTTGACAACACAGAGGATGCACGCAACCTGAATGCACAAAGCGCCGCTCTCTTAAAGTGAAGTTACAGTGTTAGCTAGCAATGTTGTTAGCAATAAATCACCGTGTGAAAAAATAAGTTATGATGCTAAATTAACATTAGTGAGTGGAATACATCTTAATAACCCATATGAAGAAATGTCTTAAACTTCAGTATCTGGAGATCCACTCATACCTGATCAATTCACTGAGCCCCGCCCCCAGAGAGCCTGAAATCTGTTGAAACCACACACTGACACGATACCAGACAGGACAGCGGCTCTTTCTGCAGGAGACACGATACCAGACAGGACAGCGGCTCTTTCTGCAGGAGACACGATACCAGACAGGACAGCGGCTCTTTCTGCAGGAGACACGATACCAGACAGGACAGCGGCTCTTTCTGCAGGAGACACGATACCAGACAGGACAGCGGCTCTTTCTGCAGGAGACACGATACCAGACAGGACAGCGGCTCTTTGTGCAGGAGACACGATACCAGACAGGACAGCGGCTCTTTGTGCAGGAGACACGATACCAGACAGGACAGCGGCTCTTTGTGCAGGAGACACGATACCAGACAGGACAGCGGCTCTTTCTGCAGGAGACACGATACCAGACAGGACAGTGGCTCTTTCTGCAGGAGACACGATACCAGACAGGAAAGCGGCTCTTTCTGCAGGAGACACGATACCAGACAGGACAGCGGTTCTTTGTGCAGGAGACACGATACCAGACAGGACAGCGGCTCTTTCTGCAGGAGACACGATACCAGACAGGACAGCAGCTCTTTCTGCAGGAGACACGATGCCAGACAGGACAGCAGCTCTTTCAACAGGAGACATGACACGAGACAGGACAGCGGCTCTTTCTGCAGGAGACTTGATACCAGACAGGAAAGCGGCTCTTTCTGCAAGAGACATGTGCAGTCCAGAGCCAAGTGCTTTGATAATCCATCTATATGGTGTTTCAATAGCTTTGTCTACTGTTTTTAGTCATTTTGGGTGACTTTAGGGCAAACTAGATAAATATGCAGCTAATTCTAAGTGTGTTTGGCTTTCAGAGGCTATTGCTACGTCAAGCAGCTGGTGAGGGACAATGCATATTAAAAGACAAGATAATGCAAGAGACAAACATGTACACGTAAATATGCAGGATTGTAGTCAAAGCTAATTTCCATTCTTAGACCCATGCTGGACCAAGGCCAGCCACATAACCCACGCAATTCATCACACATGACAAAAGTGTACAATACCCACTGTTGCATGCATCTCTCACTCATACACTATAAGACACACTCATATTGCATCACACAGGACTATCCTGATCACATCCAGGGCATTTCTCATCACAAACATGTGGCTGCAGCGGCAGAATTTGAAGTATGTATACCTGTTGGACCAATCACGGCGCTGCTTATACCTCCAGACCCCGCCCCTCCCCTCACTCTCTTCTTAAGTCCTCCAGGTCCTGCCCAGTTTAGCAGCTCTATATAAATTCAAGATTCAAGATTTTTTATTTGACATGTGCAGGTACGACACAAGGTCAAGCGCAATAAAACGCTTAGGATGGGACCATTTGACTTGCTAATATTCAAGACGTACTAGTAGCTGCAATAAATAGTACTGGTAAAAAAGTGTTTGCAAATACAAGGGAAATAAGTAAATATAGTAAAAAAATATAATAAAATACAAAGGTGCAGGTAGGATTAAATAAGGTGTAGGTAGAGTATTTCACAGATGAGTTCCGTATTGCACATAATGGTATAGCACGTGGGTTGTGGAGCAGATAATAGTGACAGTGGTAGTGGCATCCATGTCACATTCATAAAGTGCAGCAGCAGTAAAAGTATTATGAGTAAATGTGGATGTGGGCAGAGTTTAGGTGTTTAGTCCCACTTCACGTACATTTTTAAAACTTTGGTTGAGTTAAACGTGGGAGTCTGTTCTTAGTAAACTGGAACATATTGGTGGAACGGTTAGAAAAACACTGCCTTCCCAATTGAATTCATGCCTTAGTTTCCAGAAATTCAATAGTCTGTTTTTGTCCAAAATTTTAGCCTTGCATCTTTGACTGTAGTGGTCCCTCCTTCGCTACTGCACTTCTTCTCAACATGGCAGCTTTGCTTTGAATTCACTTTGCACATATTGTAAGACAACACATGGACTGACAGTGTGCGAGGCAGACTTAATTAACTTAGATCTGAAGGGAACGACCAAACAAATGCATCGAGATCCCCGTAGAATACAAATGGAGGTACAGAAGTAGTCCAGCACTTTACCTGCTAGCTCAGGGGACATGATAATAGAAAGATGACAAAAAGTGGTGACAAAACTCTGCAGCAAGTTTTAAGTGTGAAATTGCAAAGCGTCACTGCACTTATCTCCACAAAACATAATACAAGCTGCGGGGGTACAGTGTCTCTGTGGCAATTTCCTGATCCTCCTGGAATTAATTGTTTTCCTATTGTTGATTTTCACAATATTTAAGGTCGACTGCACATATGCCTTTTGCACTTCAGCACTATTTACCATTTATTATTTATTTATACGCATGGGAGTGGGAAACACAGTTTTGATTCTTTATATGTTTTTCGTATGAAGAATAGACCATAAACTTTGAACTTAAACTGGACTATTTTTGGCTGAAAAATGTGGAAAACTGACTAAGCTATGGTGTGAATGGCTAGGATCACAAAACTGGATGAATAAGTAATAATTAAAGCCATAGTATGCAATTTTTTGGCCAATAAAATAATCTAAAAACAAAGCATGTTTACATGGAAATGTTTAGGGATGGGTGATGTATCAGTTCCAGGATCGGTATCGATACTCATTACCAATATTCTATATTTTTTTTGCTTTGTCCCATTCTCTTTGTGCACTTTTTGAACAGATAAGAGTCAAAATGAAAATAAAAGAGCATTTTATGAATGTATGTGTAATAGTATCAGGTTTATTGGTTACAAACCCGCCTATAAAAAGGGTTCCATGCGCTACCCTTGTCCCCCCTCCTGAACTTCGACCTCTTACGTCACACGCTGGCGGAGCCAAGCAGTTCATGGCCGCAAGATGTGAGGCCCCGAGTGGACCACGTTTAGGTGCACTAAGATCACTGTTGTAAGGCATCAAGCCCACTATTTGAGGACAGTGCACGGGTATTGTGGGGGTAAGTGGGATCATCTTGTTGGCTCAGCAACACCATGCCTGAGGCTAACATGGGTTGTGTTTTAGCATCTGTGGCACGGTGCTGGGCTGTCCTGGGCGCGTTTGGATGGCGTGCTGAGATGAAAGTTCTTCAGTATGTCGCCATGGTTTATTTTGTGTTAATTTGTTAAATGTGTATTGTATGTTTAATGTAACTTGTGTGTAGGCTCCTGCTGGTGGGAAGCCTCTCCTTTTCTCAGTGTACCTGGTTTGTCCTTTGGTCATGGCCTTGGTGAAAGGACTTGCTCTGTGGAAGCTTCGTCTTGTCGGAAGCGCTACTGTAAGACGTAACTGTGGTAATAGTCCTAAAGTAATCCCAAGTAAACGGGGCCACGTGACCAAATGGACAATGAACATACTGGACAGGTCAAGGATTTGTGTTCTTTTATTAACCCCTTACTAAAATGTGTAATAAATTCAGTGCAAAGAATATTCAAGTTTCATGTCATATTCAGTCAGTGAACCTGTGTGCCTATAGGGTGTGGGGAAAACACTGTCCTGGTATCAACAGGTGACATTGCTCCAAATTTTGCTACCTTCATCCACTAAAACACACTGCTCTGCTACATATGTTTACACAGACGTGTAACTCATTATTTTATATCCCAGATAGACACATTTTGTAATTTTTATAAAAGCTAGTGAATTTGTGATCACACGGGAGGAGCTCGGAGTAGAGTCGCTGCTCCTCCACGTCGAGAGGAGCCAGCTGAGGTGGCTCGGGCATCTGGTCCGGATGCCTCCTGGACGCCTCCCTCGGGAGGTGTATGTCCCACGGGGCCCGGGGAAGACCCAGGACACGCTGGAGAGACTATGTCTCTCGGCTGGCCTGGGAACGCCTTGGGTCCGTCCGGAGGAGCTGGAGGAAGTGGCTGGGGAGTAGGAAGCTTGGGAGCCCCTGCTTAGACTGCTGCCCCGCGACCCGGCCCCGGATAAGCGGAAGAAGATGGATGGATGGAATTTGTGAACATTGCTTTAACTTAAGACCTTAAATATATCTGCAAAAACTGGCCACAACAGGAGGTTAAATACTGGACACTGGTATCAGCTAAAAACATTTAAAAAACATAAATGAATTTTAAAATCCACATTGGCCCATCTCTAATCTTGTTACTTTGACTATAATCTTCCACAATATGGCATAAATCTATCTCCATAGACAATATTCCGCGGTGTGGGTTTCATTTTCTATTTCCATGGACTCATACAGGTTTATGTCACCTCCAGAAAGTTACATACTGTACCTTTAATTGATCACAGATTATCAGTATGAACAATGTACAGTAGTTGTTTGATGAGAATGGTGCATTTTAATCACACGTATATTTATTGTTTTGTCTCAGCCTTGTGCTCACGACCGTATGTTGAGTTTCCGTGCTTCTTGGGGATATTACATTGACTTAAATGATTTTCATGGAGACTGATCCTTACCTTAATTATATTACTACTGGCCTAACCTTAACATAACCCTAACCTTAACTTATTTGAAACCACATCTGAGTTTTAAATCATGTTGATCTAATAAAGGATTTTGCCATGGGGACCTATTTTTGTATGAATTAGGGAAACAATAATAAAATACTCACCCGCACGTTCACTAGTCCATACACATATTTTAGTCACCAAAATATGATAAATCCATCCAGGGCCCCCCTATGTTTTAGATCACAAACCCAGACCATCTTTTTCCATGTCCATTTAACTTGTGTCCACTTCTTTCTCTGTGTGCTTTATAAACAGTGTTGGGTGCCTTCAAAAAGTAATAATTAGATAATTAGTAATTAAGAATTACCCACTAACCCAGTCCTTGTCACACAGTGTGATGCCAGGGTGGCTATAGAATAAAGTGTAATTGCACAATAGTTGGCAGTGATGCTCAGAGTGTGCACAGTATTAGTGCTGTAGTGCCGTTTTTTTTGTACCGAACGTTACACACACAGCTCAGAGCAGGAGATATGAAGTGCAGAGAACAAACTGTATGTAAAGTGTAAGTAGTACTCGGCTTCACTGTGACTACGGTGGGAAAAAGAGGAAAGACCACTGTGTTTACTGTGTATAAAACTGTTGGCAGCAGACGGCGTTGCTTAAAGACATTACACCCCACTCATGCTGATAAGCCATTTGAGTTTTTTCAGCGAAAACATGCCGAATATCACCAACAATCCTCCCACTTTGTGAATGCGTCTTCAGTAAACCAGCAATGTGAGCATCATATATGGAGGAGCAAACAGCAGAGGAGCTGATCCTGCTGCAGCATTAGACGTGGATTCTGTCACGCTGGATGACGTGAGTTTCCTGAACACGGACACGGACATCATCTTTAAAGACAAGGAGGACACAGGAGTGGACCGCCTCATGATGCAGGTGAGTGCAGCGGGGAAAACAGATGGAGACGTGACTAAAACGTTTGCTCTCGTATGTAGGCGACTGAAGGTGAGGGTGAGATTTATTGACATTGGGTAGTGGTTGTGTGGTTCTTCAGAGTATCCCTAGTTAGTCCCCGGTTTAGAGGTCTGTGCGGGACAGAATTTTCATAACTGAGAAGCACTGCATTACCTTCTCTCCCAAAGTAAGAGAATTTAATACGTTAGTAACTGTTAGTAAGTATGCACAAGGACTCACATCTGTACGGCTACAACAAAGTAGAGCAAACATCTGTTCCCTTTAGTCATCTGTTTTTGCTCCCATCATTAAGAGTCGCCAAATAACAAATGTCTAAAATCCACAAGAATCTGCATATTTCTTTGTGTTGAAAACTGCGAGTATTCAAGCGCATACTAGTGCTGAACTAATGAAATACCAGGAGAGTGTTTACAGCCGCCTAACGCAGCTTCTGACTGGTCACCTTTACGGTCGTTCTCTGTTTTAGCCAATCACTGTTTCAAATCCTTCGTCTCGGTTGTTTACTTCCCAAAACAAAGGAAAAACTTTACGGCTCCTCTGAATGAGACGAGAGACTCTGATCTGTTTCTTTTTTATCTTTCACAAATGTAGCAGTTGTATATTTCCTACTTTCCACATGTGCATATATATCAAAGAAAAGAAAAACATAATACATTTTGAGACCTTTGATGGAGACAGAAAGGCAACTTAGAAGCTCACTGTAAATGTTGCTGCAGGAAAACTTGAATTTCCCTCAAGATCAATGAAGTATCAGGGTTCATTAGTTGAATACTTAGGGTGTCAAGCAGTTA
Source organism: Odontamblyopus rebecca (assembly GCA_030686955.1). Classification (NCBI taxonomy): domain Eukaryota; kingdom Metazoa; phylum Chordata; class Actinopteri; order Gobiiformes; family Gobiidae; genus Odontamblyopus; species Odontamblyopus rebecca. The sequence continues at coordinate 9,166,561 of CM060655.1, forward strand.
TCAAAGCAAAAGGTTATTTTGATATACAATATAAAGTGTTTGAGTTATTTCGCATTATTTCTACTCATTGTGATGCCTTGAGTGAGATCTATGTTGTAAATAGCTTAATGGTGCATTGTGTAACTTATCTGGAATCATAGTATGATATTAATTTTCATTATTTCTATTTTCATGTAGACCAAACCAGACAAAGGGTCAGATCTGTGGAGAGGCAACCCTGCTCACAGTCAGAATTCTTGTGTTTCTAGGTATTTTTGAGTTATAAAACCACCTGTAATTTATAAATATAAGTTGTTATCTGTTTAATGTCTTACTGTGGAACATTCCAAAGCCATGGCATATCCATAGAAATAAGCAGGTGCTGTATCCCCAACCAAAAAGTTACCTTGTGCTCCTTTAAAGGGCTCATTTTTATGATCTATGTTTTAATGTTGTTTCCTCATTATAAATATACCTAAAGTCGTGTTTTGGGCTCCACCATATTTTTAAACTCCAAGCTCCTTCAGTATAAACTCCAAGCTCCTTCAGAATTTGGATAATTTTCAGTCCTGGAATTGCCAATCTCAAGGTGGAATAGAGCATTTTGAGCTTTGGTAGATGTATACAGACTGATAATGCTGGATTATTCAAATGTGTGTGTGTGAATGAAACCAAACACAAATATAGGCCCTGTAGATAAAAACGTGTGTGTGTCCAAACGCTTGACTGGTAGTGTGTGAATATGTTTGTGTACTGGAACTACCTGCCTACTGCTGTCTCCAGTGTTAATAGCGCTTGTCTTCCTTGCTCCTTTTCTGTAGCGTAGATCTGAATCTGACCCAACCTGACACCGCAAAGGGGGATTTAGGCCAAGAATAAAGACTCTGAAATGCATGCTCTTTAAACCTGATTCTGATGGATAGAAGACTTCAATAAGATAAGATAAGATAAGACAGACTTTATTGTCCTCAAGGGGAAATTTGTTTTGGGCACTGCCGGCAGCTTAAAAAAACAGTTACACTTCACACATCACAAAACAGTGACAAGATACATGTAGCACAGATCATTATTGCACAGATAATTATTGTACAGATCATCATTGCACTAGTCTTATTGCACAAACAGTTATTGCACCATTAAATAAAGTGACTACGTGCGCCTTTGTTGTGCAGATTTGTTCAATGGTGCAACAGAAGTGGCACAAATGAAAGTTTATGTCTGTTACTTTTAAAGTTCGCCCTCGATAGTGTCTGCCTGATGGAAGGATTTCATATTCCTCATGCAACAGGTGAGAGGGGTTTCCCACAATCCGTCTGGCCTGAGCGAGCACAGACTTTAGAAAAATGTCCTGCAGAGAAGGAAACTCTTTCCTGCCAATCACCTTCATGGCCTTATTTACCAGTTTTCCAAGTTTAGTTTTGCACCGGACCAGGCGACTAAACTGTGGTGTATCAGACTCTCCAAAACAACGTTAGAGAAACAGGTCATGATGTTAGTGCTCTCACCAAACAGCCTCAGTCTCCTTTAAGAAGTGGAGCCTCTGGGACAGTCATTGTACACCCAAATATTTAAAAGATTCATCCTGCTTTATTTACTTACCCTCAAGGACAACAGGATCATGGGTTTGCAGAGCATGAGGATCAAACATCATCTCTTTAGTTTTGTTCACATTAAGAGTTAAATAATGATCACTGCACCAAGACAGAAAAGAGCTGATCTCCTGATGGTCGGTGGAGAATACAGTCGCCACTGTTAATCCGACTCACAATTATCATGTCATCTGAAAATTTTATGAAAGGGTGAACAAAATGGGTGAGGTTTTGGCACCTTGTGGCACACCTGTACTACACTTTTTGGGTTTGAATGAAGTACTGTTAACCCTCACTTGTTGCAATCTATTTGTTAAGAGAGAGTAAAACCATTTCACAAGTGCAGGGCTTACATTCAAGTCAAATAGTTTTTGAACAAAACGACACACTGATTGACCCATGTACCTACTGCAAACCACTAAACACTGTCCAAAATATGTTGTATTGTATGTACTAACTAATTACAGTAGATACTTAGCAGCTTATGTCATCAACATTCTCTGGAGGTTGTGATTTCAAGTTAACAGTTTTTCACACTCATCTCCTCAACTACTAAACATGGCTGTTGATGCTCCTATATTACAGGCCCCTGACAATGTGCTGTTTAAATCCACTTTTTTCACTTATAAGGGTCTGTTTGCTCATGTGTGCATTGTGTTGTCATGGTAACTTCAGAACATCCCCCCATAGACATACATGTACTAGAATCTCCCAGTGCAAAAAATCAATAAACAGGCTATATTTATATGCATGTGTGTAACTTTTTCTGGTGGAGGGAATGCTTTTCTCCATGATGATGTTATTGCTTTGTGTTGAATGTTTCACAGTATGACATTAAACATTTCTATCTTCATCGAAACCAAACTGGACCAAGTTTACAGGTCAGATCTATGGAGAGGCGACCCCACTCACAGTCAGAATTCCTGTTTTTCTGGGTATTTTTGAGCTATAAAACCACCTGTACTTGAATAAACATAAGACAGAGCTGTTTAATGTCACAGTGTGGAACATTCCAGGCAGAGCAATGATGTATCCATAGAAGCATGCTCTTGACAGACCACCAACCAAAAACTTGCACCTTTAATTAGATGGAGATCACTGCGATATAGTGGTGCTTTAGCGATGAAAGCAAGGGCAGTTTGCTCTCTCGACTCAGGCTAGACGTCATTTATATTTATTTCAGTTTGGAAAAGCTCCAGTATAGGTGGGTGATTCTGGGTCCATTACCTTGTACCTAATCTTCTCCATGGTCACTTAAAATCGTATAATATGTGTTTAAAGATAACATTTAAATGTTGAGAATTATTTAATGATATACAAATTGGTTGCTAATATATGTTTGCACACATGGATAATTCAAGGTAATGAAGAGCATGTTGTTGTTGTTTTTTTCAGTTTTTTACCACCACCAATGCACTACTTTATATAGTTATCAACATTATACCAAGTAGAAATTTCAATGGCAATTCATGAGTTTCAGCTTCCTCATACACGCACCATTTAGAGGACTTTTTCTCATTCAAAAGAAATACTAGTTTGTTTTAATTGTTTATAGCTATGGCAACAGTCCAAATCTGTCATCATTCTCAAAACCATGGCACAATTAAATCAGTCTATAAATACTAATACTAATATAAATGTATGTAGTACTTATATTTATTTCGAATAACTTTACTCTTTCCACTGTAAGTCTAGTAAGTGTCAAAAGCTTTATGTTGACAATATGAAATTATTATAATATTCACTAGCAAGGTCCACACCAACAACATGTGCGAAGAGAAAAGAGTTTATTACATGGAGACGAGGCAGGTCTGCTGGGTTGAGACTCAGGGTGGGGCTTCAGTCTCAATCTTCACATGGCCCAGCAGGAACGGGACCCCGTAACATTAATCTTACTTGTGTACAACTTTTGGCCTCTGTACCAATGATGTTAACGTCGCCCATTACATTTTTACTCTAAATTACCATTACTATTTTCTTAGATGATACTTTGTACTTCTGCTCGAGTAATATTATTTTGAAGGAACATTACTCTTACTCGTGTACAACTTTTGGCCTCTGTACCCCCGTCTGCTGAACCCACAGCTGCTGCAGAGTGGCTGCTTTGACCATTGCCAAAGAGCCTCTCCAGAAGAGTCTCTGGCCCCACACATGCCATGCTTATTTATAAAAAGGCACACAAACCTAGCTGCCCTCCACCTCCATTCTGCGCGATCCTTCATGAGGGCAGCATTTACCCGGCCTGACTGACAGAACCCATACTCTATTATTACCACCTTCTGAATAATACACTGCAGCATCTCTCCGCCACGCTGTCCTCGTTTGACCCAGAAATCCGTCCAGGGTCTTTTTCTTTTGGCTTTCGGAAGCAACAAGCAGCGCAAGCAGGTCTTTTTAAGTGCAGCAAATGCACCTCCTCATTAGCACTCCGTCAGTGTGGATGTGGCTAATCATGCGCGCTATTATCAAAGTGGATTCAGTGAGAAAAACAAAAATTAGATCATGCACTCGACTGGGTTTGGGAGTAAATAAAATTAGAGTTTCTTATGAATCTTGTTTTGGGTTGTCTGAAATATGCGTTCAAGCAATGAGCAATAGTATTTAGTGCTGGCTCTATAAAAAAAGAGACAAATCAGGTGGGCGTCCTCTTGGGCATAAGAGGAAAACAGGCAATCGAAAAATATTAAAGGGCCTTTACCCAATTTTTCCCCATGTGTTTGAGCAAAATGTGTCTTGCCACTGTACAGATATTTGTATAAGCAGCTCTTGAGGTCAAAATAAGCCTGTTTCGTGTATTTATTAAGTATTTTATTGTCCAATAAGAAGAGCACATCAGCATGCTAGTTGTTAGCTTTACCATCACGGCAAAACTCGACACTGGGAGTTGTGAAAAGCCCTTATCAATGCAATAAATAATTGGGTTGCTCAGAATGCATAAAGTATGTAAGAAACGACTTCCAATACATCCTTAAAAAGTCCGTTTTAACGTCCTTTAAAATGAAGAGTTTTTCACATTGTGTCAGGTACAGCGCCTTTTAAGAAAACGTATTGCGCTTTTGTCTGCCATACAGTTATAATTTATGACCCTTGTGGATCATTATGTTAGAATTTGGAGATTTTAACCCACAATATTCATCTAAAATAACTTAAAAGAAACGAATCCACTGATTTCCACGTTAGAAGGTTTTTTTTTCATTTGTGCAAAAATTACTACAAGACTACTACATGAGTCCTATGTGTATCACTGATTAAGAAAATAAAATTGGAGAACGAAGTACAGATCAGGTTAGGTTCAGGTTAGGTTGCTATATTTGTACTTGTAGGTAAATTTGTTTTGCAGATTTGAGAGGCTGGTCCAATGTTTCATATTTCATTCATCCACACTCTGCACAATAAACACAAATGGTTTTGTCCCATAAATAAATTCATTCATCTCGCTAAAAATCACAATAAATATTAATTATATCAAAAACGTGATAAATAAATATATAACAATTAATTCCTAAATAAAGTAGCAGCTGAAACAAAACAAAACTCCTTTTAAAACCTGTATGGGAGTTGATCGGAGCAGTGATGTCTTCAGTTGGAGGTTTTCTGATTCTAGAATGTGACAGGATTCGAGGCAAGAGACAGATTTTCCTATTGATTACGTTGTACTTTGTCATGAAATATCCAAATAGTAAATGCACAAATGTTGAATCTGTTCATTTCCATGAGTGATTTGACTCAATAACTCACTGTATTACAACAAAAATCTGTATTCTAACAATATTTATTTTAGCTGCCCCCATCTGTGTTAATAATATTCGCTAATCCAATTCAATCCATTTTCTTTCTACAGCACATAAACAGTTTCCAGATTTAATCATACTAGTCTTAAAACAATAAATGCAGTAAGATCAAATAAGAGCAAAAAACCCACAGAATAGCAATAAATAAATAAAAGCAATAAAATAAAATAAAAAAGAAGATAACCACACAACTCACACGGTGCTAAAAGCCAGAGAATAAAAGTGGGTCTTAAGACGAGACTTAAAACACTCCACTGTGGAACTGTTCGGATGTGGGAGGGCAGAGCGTTCCGGAGCTTCGGGGCCGGCCAAAGAGAAGGCCCCGTCCCCCCTGGTGTTAGGCTCATCTTAGGCACCACGAGCTGGAGTGGGCCCTCAGACCTCAGCTCACATGTGAGAATGTAAATTTGGAGGAGATCTGAAATGTATTGTGGGGCCAGTCCATTCAAAGCTTTAAAAACAAACAATAAAATCTTAAAATTAATTCTAAAATGAACAGGAAGCCATTGCAAAGAAGAATCGGTAATGTGCTCTCTTCCTTTGGTTCTTCTTAAAAGTCGTACTGCAGAGTTTTGGACCAACTGCAGTCGGAAAAGTGCATCTTGTGAGATGCCAGAATAAAGTGTATTACAGTAGTCCAGGTGTGATGATAAAAAAGTGTGCACAACTTGTTCAAACATAAAAAAAAAGGTTTGACTTTGGATAAAAGCTGCAAATGATAAAAACTTGATTTTAAAACACCATTGATCTGTTTGTCAAATTTAAAATCACTGTCTAAGGTGACTGTGATGCACACCACTGGTGTGGGGCGCAAATCATTTTTGAGGGCACTGCCAGATCCAAACAGTATCACCTCTTTGCTTTGTTCAGTTTTAAAAACCAAGCCTTGACATCAGATAGACAGTCGAGTAGGGGTGTCAGGGGCAGTGATCCTTTTTTTGTAATGGGCAAGTGATTTAATCTGAAACCAGCAATACAGGAGTATGGAGTCGAAAGATATACGCAAACGTGTGAATTACTCTAAATACAGCTTTAAGAGGCTAAATGAGAATGGGAATCAAATCTAACATGGTGAAAAGCCGATTGGTGAAAAGTCGATTTTGCATTAAAGGTTCATGTGTAAGGTGAAGTGGCTGGTGTTATCTCCTCTGATAAATATACAGTAACTATGAATGTTGTTTGAAAGTGTTGAAAGTCCTCTGCTTTTTGCCTCTGCTGTGAAGCTACAGGAGTCACTGGTGGATTTTTCATTCTCTTTTGAGGGGATCGGTGTATAAGTAGAACGGCATTGCATGTGTCTTGTTTATTTGGATAGGTTTTATTTTGAGTGGAGCGCATGCATAACAGGTAGTAGACTTACTGTTGCTATGGTAACAGCCAACACTCACACAGTGAAGTATATACATACTGTCGAGTAGGTGAAGTGTGGATTAGCTGCAGGCCTTTGAGTGGGACATGACAACACATATGAGAAAATGAAAATCAAATCATTGGAAAATGAACATGAAGGAAGCCGTTTTACTGCAATCTAACGAGGTCTGGCTGTAGGACCTGCAGTACACTGTGGAACCTATGATGAACCTGTACTTGTCAAAAACACTTCAGGACCTGGTTTAAAACATGGCTCTGGCCTTAAACGCCAAGTGACAGCTGTGTGACACTCTGAAGAGTGAACTTCTGTGAATATTGGATGAGGCAGGCTTGTTTGGCCACTGTGATTTTATAACATTTTTCTCTTTAGCCAGTATAGTGAATGTTAGATATACTGCCCATGGTTGGGATATAAGAAGGTTTGGTATCATGAGAGCTTACAGATGATCTTAGTTCTTTATGACCTATGATCTGAAGAACATGTTTTCCAAGGTTTAATCATGTAATGTGTTTATGTTACAGTCAGGGACGTGCAGAGGGGGGTTGCTTTGGTTGCCCTGGCAACTGCCCGTATGGCCTCCTCAACTGAAGCTGCCCTTCCAAGAGAAATTTTTTATTTTTATTTTTTCGGTCGAAGCATATGGGTTTTCATGTATGAAAATGCCTATGCTTCGATTTGAAGTTGAAAATAAAATAGTCGCCTCATTCACTTACATTAGGGCACTGCGCGAGTGCGAGTCTGGAGGGAGGGGCTCAGTTCTGTTTACAGAGCCACAGAGCTGCACGCGACCAGCAGCTGAGCCTGTGTGCGCAAAGTAAAAATAAATTACCCACAAGCTCTGTGGAGAGTCCCGGTCCCATGAAGACCCCCGGTACCGCGGAGAGCCACGGTTCCGCGGAAAGCTCCGAGCCCTGGCTGCCAACGCCAAAAGTTCAGTTTTTTTCAACTTCTAACGCAGGGGTGGGCAAACTTTTTGGCTTGAGGGCCACAAAGGGCTCTAAAATTTGATGGAAGGGCCGGACCAGGAGCAGATGGATGGAGTGTTCTGGTCTGACTACATCAGCCCAGCAAATAAAACGAAAATAACTTGCAGGATCCAACGATTTACATGTGGCATATTCAAACGTCTCAATTCAAACTTGTGCACTGTATTTAGGGCCAATGATTTTCCGTTTCAGAAGTTTTGAATTCTGTTTCATTGTGACACATTTGATAATTCTGTTGACCATGTTGGGAAGGTTACTTTAAACTGTATTCCCCTACCGATTACAGATTACATACCCCAAAATGTAGTTTGTAACGTAATCCATTAATTTACTTAAATGAGTAACGTAATCTGAATACTTTGGATTACTTGATATTGTTGTGCTTTTTAAAACTACATGAATGTAGCAGCCACCTCCTGCAAATTCTTGTTTGGTTTTAGACCTGGTTTTAGTCCTGATTTAATGCTTGTTTAGTCCTGGTTTTAGATCCGGTTTACACCTGGTTTAGACCTGGTTTAGACCTGGTTTAGACCTGTTTTAGTCCTGGTGTTAGTTCTGGTTTAGAGCCGCACAGGAGCAAGCGCAGTCCACGCAGCGTACGCGACAAGACATGATCCACGCGCGGTGTCCACGCTGTACAAGAGCAGGTGCGGTGCGCACCGTACAAGAGGAGGTGCTGTGTGCGCACACTAGATATAGACTTGGCCGCAGTGCTTTATGGGAAGATTTTTGGACCATGAGTGAGGAAAACGTGTTCAACATATAGTTCTACACCTGGACACTGTGTCATGGTCCGTATGGACAATTTTGTTTCATGTAGCTAGAATGTGCCATCTATTGGGAAACTCCAGAATTGCAGGGAAAATAAAATTTGTAAGTTTTATCACAGTTCATTCACGTTTGGTGGGCGGTGCAGTGTGCCCTTTCTTCATGTCAGAGCAACTGCCCCTCAAAATTCCTGTGCACGTCCCTGGTTACAGTTCTCATTTTGTGACAAACACAGTTTCTTTTATTAAGTCATTTTAGATCTATATTGTGATTGAAAATTCCAAAATATAACTGTAAATCTGTGGGTGTCAGAGATTATTGACTGTGGGTGTCATAAATTACTGACAAAACACCTTCCCCTCGAGCCTTTCCTGGCCGAGCTAGAGCTGGTCATGGTGCATTGCCTCAGAGGAGGTGCACTCAGTGGGGTCCAGCGACACTCGGGGAGAGGACCTTTGAGGGGATCCTCCGTCATCAAGCGGCCGTCCCTTGCCTGCTGAGTTGAATCTCGCGGACAGACTGCACAGACCCCACCCGTTTACCTCTTAATGGTTTCACGTCCTCTCTTCAAAGTGCTTTTCAACTTCCCCTTATGGTACTTGTCAACAATCGGTTTTGTGCTGGTATTTAGATGGAGTTTACCATCAAAAAGTTAATGAGTACCATAAAAAGTTATTTTTCACTAAGTAACTAAGTAAGGGACTACCTTTTTAAGGAAGTAATGAGCAAACACTCCTTTTTAAAAGTAACTTCCTCAACACTGACCAGGTCCTAATCTCTTTATCTTTCCATATATCTTTCCATAACCAAACCCACAACCAAATAAAAGTGAGACCAGAGTGCTTTAGGAATATATGACGCCTTTTCTCTCGACAAACGACAAGCATGGGAACGTAGATCCTATATGAAAAATAAATGCAGCATTTCTGTTCCGTTTGTATGTGGACATGCTACTGCTGAGGTTCATGGTGGCTGAATAATAATAAATTGCACACACAGGAAACATTGTTCTGGCCTTGGAGTCAAGGCCAAAACTGTGATTTTCTGTGTCTCTACTGTTTGCTTAAGTGTGACTCAGTAAACCCTCCTGACTTTACATTTCACATTTACTATCCTCTTTAGACACCTACACCAGAAACATTCATCCTTACAAGTCCTGGGAACATAGAGATAAATCTGGTTCATTAAACAGGACATTAAACAGCTCTATTTTACATTTATTCAATTACAGGTGTTTCTATTGCTCAAAAATAGGTAGAAAAAAACACATACTCACCATGTTTTTTCTCCCCAAGACTACTTGTAAAGGCACTTGCTGGTCCAGCCCAGTTTCACTTCATCATCTGAGAAAAGGTTCTAAAGTTGTTCTTGTACCTGAAAATCAATGCATGTGGATATTAACAATCTGCTAAAGGGTTTGTAGGAGCTATGGATGAGACGGATTTCAGTATCTACTTCCTCCTCCTGCCATGTGAAAATCAGATACCCCAGCCAAGAGTTGTTTCACTTATTTACCTTTTGGCAGTATATGTCTGCTACACTGTTTTGTACATATAATGGGAGAAAATGTCAATTGAAAGTTCTGAATTGTAAGAAGGCATTTGTACTATTGTCTTCGCAGCAAATATGAAATAAATCTTCCCCTCCAAAAGTCTTTTCTGCAACATTCTGCTAACTTTGATTTTCCATTTGAACAAAAACTAATAAACGGCAGACTGTAAAGGATTTGAAAGCTCTTGTCACATTGTGAATTTAAAGTGTTTGACTTGAGAAGAGAATATGCCAGTCGTGCTTTCATTCAGACCGACAGCTAATCAGAGGGGAGCCTGTCATCAAAAGCATTCAACGCATCATAAAGCCTCGATTCAAACACCGTTCCCCTGGTCCTTGGCTCCTCTCCCTGCTCCTCGCCCGTCCTGTGCATCACAATGAACAATGAGGCGCAGTGCATTTCAGGTGACAATACAGCAACAAGGCCAGCACTACCAACTTCACACGTGTCAGTGGAAAGAGCCAGTGCCAGTCATGGGCGCTTTGTATAACCACGTATGATTGAGTTCAAATTACTCGGGAAAAGTGCTTAGTCTGGTTGAGTGGAAATGATGTCTTAAGTTAAAGTGACATAATACAGGCGGCTAAGCTTTTTATAGACTCAACTTGAGTGAGTAAGAGATTGGAGATGCTATTTGGATGGTGATAAATTGCTTAGAAATGCAGCTGTTTGGAATAGGAAGACAGGAAACTGCTTGTACCATAATAAGATTTAGGGTAGTCTTTATTGTCCCTGTCTCTGCATTGACCTTTCGGTAGCAGCGGGCGCCACAGTGTCGTGCCTGGGGATCCAGCTCCAGATCTTAAGCTAGTCTTAGTCTGGACTACCTGCCGAGAGGATTTTTACCTGTGGTGCATGTTTTAAGTTGATGGGGGAAACCAGAGTGTCTGGAGGAAACTCACCCAGACACACAGGCAGAACATGCAAACTCTGCACAGAAAAGCCTGGGCGGTCCAGGAGGCGCTGAGAATATACTAGTACATATTCATGCATCCTGTCATCTTGTCTTGTCGCAAGAGACAATTAAAATTTTTCGCCACTCCAGTTCTGACAGGGTTCTGCTAAGTAACTGCTTTATATCTGTCTGAAGGAGGAGCTCCACCGAAACAAACATGCCTTAGTTGTTTATAACAAGGAAAACCTATTATTAGTTACATTCACTGAACTACCCTTAGGCCCCGTTTACACATACATGGATATTTTTAAAAACAGAAATTTCCCATCGTTTTTACCATCTTTTTCACGCAAACGGAGAATTCGCTTCTGAAAACTAATCTTTCTAAAAACTCCAGCTAAAGTGGAGATTTTGGAAAACTTTCGCATTTGCGTGAAAAGTGACATAAACAGCCTTTTAGGCAGTTGACACGCCAAAGTGCGACTTTTTCTATGGTGATGCTCATGGAAGCATTCAGAGCAGCAGTCGCTTTACTTATGGTGCAAACACTTGTCATGTGTTTGCATTTGCACACACAACTGATGGATCATATCAATGAAGAGAGACGAATGAGGCTCAGAGCTCAGCAATTTTCTCTCTTCTTCTTACGACTCAAAGACCCAGTCGCCCTCACCCCCAATGTCGCTGTCCCGGAGGAGTGGCGTGAAAATTTTAGGATGTCTGCTGTTACTCTCCGACTTGCTGCATCAAAACTGCTGAAACTGAGGCACCTGTTGGCTGTAGAGCATTTTCCTTCTTCCTACACTGGCCCCTAGAGGCTTGGAGTAATTACGACGCCGCTCGACGGCGTATTTATGCGGGTTCATGTAAACAGCAACTTTTTTGAAAATGATGCTGTGTGCACAATGTTATTTCGGAAAACAGAGCGAGGGAAATATTTGTATTAATATTTACCGGAAATGTGGCACAATATGGTAGTAAACAAGCATGTGACTCCACAAAGTAAAGTTACGGGCCAGATCTATGCATGTGTTTCGAGGTATTCTTGAACAATAAAAACCACTTTAATTGAGATGGATACATTAATGGCATACTGTGGGATATTCCAGACAAAGCAATAACATCATCACCACGTTGCAGCTTTAAGGCAGTGACTTTAGAGAAGCTAATTGATTGAATTTACACAAAACTGTCCATATTTTGACTGCATCCAGATTGCTTCCCAGTTCAAACTATGAAAACTACATAATTCACTTGAAAATGGGACAAAATTGGACCTTTCTAAATAGTTTTTCAATTGTCTTAATATGTACATTGCCCTGTCAGTACTAAAGCTTGCTCTGGTCCTGAAAAATTGCCACTTATCGAGCAATTGCTATGGAACTTTAGGATCCCTATTAAAATGTAAGCTTTACTTAACGGATTGTTGTCAGGGACGGCTACATTTCCCCTTTAATACCATCTTAACTCAAGAATAGATCTTCTACTGCACACTTTACAAACCATTTAGATCACTCGTTCGACCGTGGACTTTTGATCTCCGGGACCAATGTGGCTGTTAACAGAGTCATAGATCTAAACCTTTTCACGAGTGTCACTACAAGCCCGGTGTGGAAACTCATTGAAATGGCCCGTATTACGCTATCGTCCGATCTATGCAGTCTACAATGCTGTTTCCTCAGTTTTTTTGTATTTATTCACACGTTTAACAAATAAACCCTGCGTATTTAGGCTGACTTCTTCTCTCAAACCAAAAATATGTCATGCGGTCATACAGGAAGTGCTCCAATATGACTTGAGACTCCATATACCTTCACTAGAATGATTTGGATGATTTCTGGATTGCATATCTCTACTGAAGTAAAGCTAAAACGTAGCTGTTAACTTAAAAACTACTACTTAGGCCCTTTAACCCTCATAGACCGACGCTCCCAGTTTCCATGGCGACTTTACCGTATCTCCGGAACTACATGCGCCATCGAAAAAATTCCAATGGTTCCAGAGAAGTTGCGCGTTTCTATCCATATAGGGTTATTACGGTAATTTTTTGCAGCACCCACCACGGAGCCTGTAGTATCGAGTGCAGAGTGGCGGAGATTTGGAGAGAGCGGTGGTAGTTTACAAGGGGTTTTTTGGTGCTTTTTCGTATTTTTGTGTGTTTTTCTTCTCTTTCAACTGTTATTACACATTAATACACATACAGTAATGTTGAACAACTGCCAGATATTGAAAGCTGAACTCATCCTGGTAAAATGCCGCAAAAGCACTTACTCCTGGGACATTTTCTGACATTTTTTAAGTCAAAGGAACACAAAAAAATCCAGGCGTGATTTTGATGCATGGAAATAATAGGGTTAAAAGGGTTAATCAAATCATGTCATTATTAAATGATGTTATATTATTATTTAATCAAATCCAAAATGAAATTAAAAAAGAATCATTACTAGGCTTTGTGCACAGCTGAACATACCACGCCAACGAGAATCCATGTTACAGCTACTTCATGACATACATCTCAAATTGATTCATGTTCCTTTGTTGGATATAAAGGCCTATAATCTCACTCTACAATGTACGACAAGGATGTAGACACACATTCGAACACAGAACTACTCAGATGAAGCCGAGCATGCCATCACCATGCGTGGCGGTCTCAGGGCTGTCTTCTTTAGATTGCAGTTCAATATTGCAGCATTGATCGGGATTAGCTGTTGTTCTGTAGATCGCATCCATACACATAGGCCGGGACAATGGAAGACTGCAGAGGATTAGGAGCTGGGATTACTTTGAGAAAGAAGACAAAGTGAGAGTTCTTCTTTCAGTGGTGCGTATCCGTATACTTTATCATTGTGAAAATTATATATCTACTGAAGTGTGATGGCAAAAGTATAGATTTCATGTCTTTTTCATTAGTATTTATATGTCAAATCATGAAACCAGTCGCCTCAACATACTTTCTCACCAAAAACAACATATTAACATGTTTCACTTTTGTTTTTGGAGTAAAGTGAGTGCAAAATGAGGGGTGATCATTACAAGTACTTAGGTGTATAGCTTGATTCTTCATTTAATTTTGAGAGGCCCATTATCTGTTTGCTTCCTAAAGCCAAACTAAGAATAGGTTATCTTTAGTTTACAGATCTGCATCAAAAACCCTCGGTGTGATTTGTCATGCAGCCATCCGCTTTGTCACAGATGCACTGTTCACCACCATCTCTGCGCACTTTACTCCTTGGTGAAGTAATATAATCATAATAATAAATCTTTATTTATAAAGCAAGGCGTACAAAGTGTTGTAACACACATAAAAAACACATAAAACAAAGAAAACAGTCAATGATGCAACAAATCAGATTAATTCTAATAAAGAAATAAATAAAAAGAGAGAATAAAAAGAAGTAGGGAATAAAAAGAACTAAAACCAGTTAAAGGAACGCCAACCGATAAAACGGTGCAAGACTTGTCTCCTCATCCTCATCACCCTTTGTCCGGAGCCTGGATTTCAGAACAGCGAACAGGGACCTGCCTGAGCACCTAAGGCTGCAGGAGGCTCGTACAGAGTTAAATGTTCTGAAATGTAGCTTGGTGTAAGCTTTAAAAGTGATCAGTAAAATCTTAAAATCAATTCTAAAACACACAGGCAGCCAGTAGTGGCCTCTCGCCGCACCCGCTGAAAAAAACAACTGGTTATCATTCATTTACAAATGTTTGATTGGTTAAACTCCATCCTACCTCAGCTCAGCTCACTCCTGCACATCCACAGCTCCACTCACACTCTAGACTCCAACGCTCCAACAAATACACGACCCTTGCCGTTCCTAAACCCCGCTCAGCTTTAGGCCGCTCCTCATTTCAGTTCTGCAGCAAGTGACTGGAACCACCTTCAACAAACTTTAAAGCTCGTTTCTACCTCTGTCGACTTTTAAAAGCTCCATCCAGAGTATTCTACAGGACACTTTTACATCTCTAATCTGCAAATGTTTCACCGTTTTATGTTTCTGTTCACTGTTTCATGTTACGACTGATGTGTGACTGGGTTCTGGTTGTGCTTTTTTATATTGTCTCTTGGCCTGGTGTTTTCAATTGTCTAACCTGAATAAAATATTGAATAAACAAATAAAATAAATAAACTCACTCCCCGTTCAGTTGTTGTGTACAGTTTTCTATCATGCTCTGGTATGTTCTTGATGAGGGAAAGTTATAACATGATAGAAGCACAAAAAAACCAAATCCTCAGCATTCACAGGAAATAAGCAAATGGAAAACTGTCCCGGAGAGCCCCCTGAGCCCCCTTAAGACTTTCTTTTCAGCAAAAAGATCCAAGAAACCCAGTGGGAAACAGAGAAACCTTGAGCTGAACCGCAGTGAAGGAGAGATCCACTCCCACGTACGGACAGGCTATAGATGTGTCTGGGACTGTTTGCCTTTGCTGTGGGTTAGTTTATTCTAAATATTAAAAAGCAAAGTATTAAATAATTGAAATGTCTCCTCTACTCGGTTGAGTGCTCTGATGAGTGCAAATGGTCTGCACAATAACCTGAATAAACTGCAATCAAATCTATAAGGCAATTTGAACTGTTGCAGTTTTGAAACGGTAAAAGCTGCAATCATTTATTTAGGTAATAGTATAGTCCTTTACATGTATAAAAGTGTCTCCAAAGTGTCTATTGTATTAGTTGATATCTTCTGTCAAATGTTAAAGGACCTGTATGTAACCCGCACCGTTACAGCGTTAAACAGGCACTACAATCACAAAGCTCGGTTCAAAGTGCCTTAAAGGTGAATTGTGTAACATTTCTGGTGGAGGGTCCATCCTTTTCTTCATTGAGATGTTATTGCTTTGTTAAGAATGTCTCACAGTATGGCATTAAACCTTTCTATCATCATGGAGATCAGAACTGTGGAGAGGCGACCCCGCACACAGTCAGAATGCCAGTTTTTCTAGGTATTTTTGAGCTGTTTAAAGTCATACTGTGGAACATTCCAGGCAAAGAAATGACAGATTCATAGAAACCAGAAGGTGACAGACCCTAGAGGACATAAAGAGGTTTTTCACATTATAAATATATGTTCATTGATAATAGCAATAAAACTTCTTCTGATTCTGCTTCGGTACTGAAAATTCACACCAGAATTTAAACCAACTAGAAAATGGCAAGAAAAATGAGCAATGCAAAACTCACATGAGGATCATTCTGCCTTCTGATTGGTTTTGATGATCAAAACAAATTATAACATAAACAACTTGACCATCATGTCCAGTGTTTTTGTAATTCATCTCTTTTATATATTTTATTTTATATATTTGATTTCATCACCTTTTAACTGGGACACAGTTTGGTACATTTATGTCATTTAAAATCTGAATCTTACAGTCCAATGAGGTTCATTTAGTCTTCAGATAATTTATTTTATTAGGTTTTTTTTTAGACCAAGGGTTTGTTTTCGTACCTGACAGTTTGGACTGCTCCCTGCGGCATTCCTCAGAATGGTCACGTGATGTTGCTGTGACATGTCCAGTCAGCTGATTTATGGGTCATTGACGTATAAGGATTTTCAACAGGCAACTTTTTTTTTTTTTTTAATTAGTTTCTACTGAACTTTTTCAAATATTTACAGTGTCAATTGCAATATGTCAATTGCATAAATCTATGTTTAAGATTGATTACGGTCTGAGTAATATGAAGTCTATAGAAACAAACTGTTGCATTTCTTTAGATTTTTAATGCATATTGATATTTTCTTTTGCTCCAATGTGACAGTCTCCTGCTTGTGTTTAATGAACAAACTACTACCCTGTAAAATGCATCAAATGAAGAAAAATGCCTAAAGAACCATTCACCCAAGTCGACTTTGTCTGTTATTAAAATTCCAGCCATAGAATTACTGCTGTTAATAGTCGCACCACATGACGCACGGTCGCTCCACATGACATTTTAACACTTTAAGTACAAAAAACATGCAGAATAACTCATGAATTCTGAAAAAAAAGATTTGTTTCCATGGAGGTCAGAGGTACTACAGAAATGTGGTGAAATATTATGAAATTTGAACCTTTTTAACTGAGGAAATTGCAATTGGACAGTGTCATGTTATTGACCCTTATACAGATTTTGGTGCTGTCTTCCTCCACCAGTAAGAATCTATACTGTGCACATGTGTGTAATATCCACTGAGAACTGAATCCTGACTTGAAAACATACCCTGCAAATCTAATCACATTACCAAAATTTGCAAATCAATTTTTTGCGCAGCCCTAAAGTACATAAAATACTTCTTAACATTTTAGGAAGATTTTATTTGCTCCTGAGATTGCGATATACGGCCATTTTCACCCGACTTAATTGCAAAGACAGAACTCATTTTGTTTTGCTTAGGGCTGGATTAAGTATGGAAAAAAGATGGGAGCGTTTGTGTTCCTGACAGGAGAATAGTGCCCGTTTTGCTGCTACATATTTAATGCGGAGGGACTGAAGGGGACCAATTAAGGTGAAATGAGTGCGATTTGGAGCAAACTTTGGGAAGCACTCTGATCTATTTAGCTCATTCATTGGGGCTGACTAAACAGGTGCAGCATTTATATGGGCCCCATGTGGAAGTTGGAAGTTGGTGACAAAAAACTAGTTACAAGAATTAGTTAGCTGGTTATTTGACTTTTATACGCCTGATATGAAAAGGCCAGTATTACGCCATTTTCTGATCTATGTTGTCATGCTATTTTGTCACAAACATACCTGGAGTTGTGTTATGTTGCATTCACACATGTTTGACACACAAATCCTGCATATTTAGACTAAATTCTTCTCTTAAACTGCAAACTCTCTGCAAACTTTGTGATGTCATGGTCATAAAGTGCTCCACTGTTTTTAGACTCTATACGCCTTCATTAGAATCATTTGGAGGATTTCAGCCCTGGAACTGTCAATCTCTTGAAGGAAAACTACTTCTTCATGACATCACAAGGTGGAACAGAGCATTTTGAGCTTTGGAGATGTAGACAGACTAATAATAAAGGATTATTCAAACAGTTATGAACTAAACAAAACACAACTAAACACTGTATATGTTGTTTTAATAGCACCATGCACTGTTCCTAGTCGTTTTTTGCAGCTTTCTGGTCACTTAAATCAAAGTTTGTGCTGCCTTCAGTGGCCTCTGCTCTTTCCAGTAGTTGGTGACATCACGCAAGACTGACGACACGTGGATACCTGTTAGACCAATCACACTGTTCCCTATACCTCTAGACCAGAGTCCTGCACGGGTCTGATTTTGATAAACTGCACCTGCCCATACCCACGATACCTCAATCTGCACCCAACTCGTTTTTCGACAGAATTGAAATTAAATTCCGCACCCGATCCAACCCACTATAAATACATACCGAACCACACCCGAATGAAAGTCAGTCTGAGAGCCAAAAAAGAGCCACAACTTTGTACTTTCCACGCTAATTTTTTTCATAGCTTAATATCTCTTAATATCTTGGCATGATACTTTCATGTTATGAATAAAAATGCCCTGATAAGCCTTTGGTAGTGTTACAATGTGAAGAATTAAAGATTTAAAAGGTCTGCACCGAAACTGCAAAAGATTATGTAGTGTATCATGTAGTTAACTCAGTTTTTGCTGGACCAAAACAGTGAATTCAAGTAAAGAGACTTGTGATTTGATATATTGTGATGGCCCATGATATTACTGTGATACTTTTAACTAGGGCTGGGCAATACAGGGAAAAAATTAAAAATTGATCATATTGATCAATTTTCAATCTTTTCAGTCTTCAGGGACTAATATCCGGGTGTCAGGATCACTACATTCCTTATTTGGTGTTTTTTTTATTTTTTTTTTATTCCGGAGAAATTTATTTCTTAAAGTTGGGAATGCGATCGTCCAAAGATGAGATCGCGATCTGTTGACCTTTCAATTTTTGGCATTTTGGTTATTGTCACATCCCTAATGATCAATTGGCGAATGACAAAGTTAGCCGGCTGTTTTGGCTGTCGTTGAAGAGTTAACATTGTACAAAATTTGGTTGTTTTTCCTAATTAACATTACATCTTAATGTGCCCACGCACCTAGATACCAACTCCTTTGAAAACTTTCACGCAACTTCTTTTTTAATGAATTCTGCAATATATTTTGGTCATTTAATAAGTTCTATAATGAGTTTGTGTCAGAGAATGATTTATAGTCTTAACTAGGCCTAATACAGGAGATAGAGTCATAAAACGGCTGCCGCTCCACTGGTGCACAGACTGTGAGTGCGAGGGATAAGCTTCTGACAGTTTATAGATCTGAGACAGGAGGGATGATTCAAACCTTTAATGGTCCGACTTACTCATTCTCTCCACTGTTACTGGACTCTGGGAGGGGACAGTTCTATTCTGGGATACGGACCACATACAAAAATGCATTCACTTCCCAAAAGGACCAAATGGTAAGTTGGCTGGTAGATTATTTAAAGCGCCCATTTTATGCTATTTTCTGGCCTACGTTATAATGTTTTGTCATCACAAACATACCTGGAGCTGGTGTATTGTGTAACTTTTCTGTTGGAGGGTCCATCACCTGCTTGTCTCTATGGATACGTCATTGCGCTGCCTGGAATGTTCCACAGTGTGACATTAAACAGTTCTGCCTTACAATTTATTCAATTACAGTTGGTTTTACAGGTCAAAAATACGTAGAAAAACTGTGAGCGGAGGTCGCCCCTCCGAAGGTCTGACCTCTAACTTGGCCTGGTTTGGTCCCGATGAAGACAGAACGGTTTAATGCCATATTGTGAAACATTCCAAACAAAGCAATAATATTTCCATGGAAAAAATCATGTTATAATAATAATAATAATAATAATAATAATAATAATAATAATAATAATAATAATAATAATAATAATAATAATAATAATATTTATTATTCGTATTATTATTATTATTATTATTATTATTATTATTATTATTAAGAAGAAGAAGAAGAAGAAGAAGAAGAAGAATACATTTTATATAAGCACCTTTCGGGACACTCAACAACAACAACATAAACAAATTAAGTATGATTAAAACATACAGTTAAAAGATGACAAAGTGGGACAGTAATTAACTGACTGATTGTATTTAGTATTGTGTTTTATTAAATGTATTTTAAAAATGCATCATTAGCATTTAGAATTTACTGATGTATTAGACAATATTTGAATTGATTTATTGTATTTGACGGACCCTCCACCAGAAAAGTTACACAAATGTAGTTAACATGATTAACCACGCCTCGACCACCCTCACCTCCTCTCCAGCGAATCACAGCTCACTTCTACCACACCTCAATTTCCCAGAAGCCTAATTGTAGCAGCCTATCCCCGCAACCCAGTTTGTCCCGAATAACTCGACCCCACCTCCCAACCCATATCTGTTCACTTCCAGACATAAGACGCCTACGAGTTGGGTCCCGTTCCTGCTGGGCCATGTGAAGATTGAGACCAAATCCCCCCCACCCTGAGTCTCAACCCAGCCTCATCTCCATATAATAAACGCTTTTTGTTTCACACATGTATTTTTGGTGTGGTCCTTGCTAGTGAATGCACCTTTAATGGTCCAAATAATAACTATTTTTAATTATTTTAGTTTTTATATTTCTGTTGTATATTCCTCCAGTGATTGGCAGTCTTCCTGGGGACCCTAATAACTACGTAAAATAATATTGCATAAAAGTAGAATTTTGTCAAGTGAAAAACCTTTTAGACTGAATAGAGTTCAGTTACAGCTCAGTTCTGACACTGCTCTTGTAAGGGACCGACTTTAAAACACCAAAGGCAGAAGAGACTGCACCTCCAACCTGTGGGTCAATGGATCTGACTGCTCACCCAACCACGTTTATGCCAGGAGTGGGATTCAAACCACCAGCCTTTGGATAAGAGAGCAGACACGCTAGTAACTGAACTGCTATTTCCCATCTTTGTGAGTAAAAAAAACAAGCACGGCATGGCCCTTAAAATCCATGCATGCAAATATGAACATTTTGCAAGAGGATTTCTAAGAGCTAAGAATGAGTTAGATAGATTTAAAGAACTACTTCTTCTTTTCATGGTGTGAAAGAGGATTTTGAATGGAGAGGTCTGTAGTGAATTCTGTCAGTAAATGCATACAAGCACAGAATTTGTGAGGATTCAATCTGTCGTATTTCTACTCATGAATTTAGACATTTAAAGAAGGGGTGTTATGCAAAATTGAGCTTACAACCATGTTATAACTTTAGGGTTTGAGGTTTTAGAGGCAATCCATGCATGTTTGAGTCATCCAGCGATCTCTCATGAGCACTATTTGAACCCTGCTTATATTATTAGCTTTAAGATTCTGTCCAATGCCCATGACACAAAACTGTAAACAACATCTTGACAAACGAGCATTAGTTTAATTGGTGGTGATTATATTATGATAGTGTTCTGAAGGGGGAGTGACTAAGCATGGGGTCCAAAGGAAGACGAGACTCAGATCATCAAAAATGAAAGTGCATATAAAAGCTTATAAAACATGTTAATACTATAAATAAAAGGTAAGATGGTGATCTATATGTGTTATGTGTTAGTAGTTAATACCCTATAGAAGTAAAATGCCCCCTTTTAAAGATTTTTTTTTTTTTTTTTAAAGGGCCTATATATTTCTGATCTACACTGTTATAATATTGTGTTTTGTTTCATTCACACACGTTTAACACACAAACCCTGCATATTTATGCTGAGTTCTTCTCTCAGACACAAAACACTCTGTTCCACCTTGTGATGTCATGTGGTAATACAGGAACTGCTCCACTGTGTTTTTAAACTCCATACACCTTCACTAGAAGCAAGCTCTGGATCAGCCAATCTCTACTTAACAAAAGGTAAAAGGTGGCAGTTAAAGGAGAACTCTGGCACGTTTGAAGCTAAAGTCCATTGCTAGAGGTGGTCAAATGCTGTCAGAAGCCAAAAACAGCACAGATCAGTGTTGCTTCGGCGGTGATCTCACTGTGGGAGTGAGTCTCAAGGCAACAAACGAGTGTAGTGAATTGGGCAAGTTCTTAGCTTCTACATAAAACGCCAATTTGCACAGAAGAAGCTTAACACCACTTTCTAACCCATCTTACAACAGCCACGAGTCTAGCAAACAAAATACTATGCCTGGCTCACACATTAGTGTCTGGAAACATTATAAAACATCTTTATAAGCAGCCTTAGCCTTACCTTTGTTCATTTCCCACTGCACATGTGAAAGCCCAAAAGACTCGATTGTCGACTTCAGCGGCGGTGACTGGCTTGAGCCGCCAGAAGCAAAAAGTGAGGATCGACTACTGACTGTGAAGAAGAATAGAAACTGAAAGTTGATGAAAGAAAATGGTTCGGGAATATATTTTTTAGCGTTTTTCCAAAAATATAATTCACTCATAAATAAATGGGATTAGAAACGACATTGGCAATCGAGTCTTTTGGGCTTTCACATGCACAGTGGGAAATCAACAAAGGTAAGGCTAAGGCTGCTTATAAAGTTGTTTTATAACATTTCCAGACAGTAATGAGTGAGCCAGGCAGAGCGTTTTGTTTGTTACACTTGTGGCTGTTGTAAGATGGGTTAAAGTGGTGTTAAGCTTTTTCATTGTGAGGCAAACTGGTGTTTTACGTGGAACTTAAGAACTTGCCCAATTCACTATGCTAGTTTGTTGCCTTCACAGACTCACTGCCACAGCGAGATCTCCATCTAGACAACACGGATCTGTGCCGTTTTTTGGCTTCTGTCAGTATTCGACCACCTCTAGCAATTGACTTTAGCTTCAAATGTGCTGGAATTCGCCTTTAACTTAAAAATTGCCACTTCATGACATCACAAAGTGTAACAGAGCATTTTGAGCTTTAGAGATGTAGACAGACTAATAACACAGGATTACTTAATGATGTGAGAATGAAACAAAACACAACTCCAGGTCGATTTTTGAGGAGGTAACAACATTCATGGCTTAACGCTCACAAAAGTAAATTTTGCGTAAAACGAGACCTTTGATAAAAATGTATTGAAATCAAATCAATAACCATGATTGACCAATACAAGGTAAACAAATTCCAGCTCTACTTCAACCGCACACACTTCCACACATGCACTCTGCACTAATAGTCTCAACAGCTTTAACTTAAAATGACCCCATCCACCCGAGTAATCCTGAAAAGTGCACCTGAAACACTACTGGTCCTCCCCACAGAGCCCCACCAGTCCCAGTACGCTGCGCAGACAGCTGGTTTGAATGCAGTGCGGAGCTGTGACTAAAAGCTACTTCTCTGTTCACCATTCAGCCCTGGGCTCCACTAGCCATCCTCCTCTCCCCAGTTATCCAAACTCCTCTCCCAGGCTTTAGATTGCCCCGGCAACACACAAGTTTTAAAAGACAGCACTAAGTAAATAATTCAGATTCTAAAAGTAAGTTGGCAGCAAAATTGGTTTGTTATGCTGGGACCTTAGTCTGGAAACTGGCTACGGGTACAGTAGTATTGATAGTCGTGTAGTGTGTTCAAATGGAGAGGCTGATGAAAGGAGAATGAAATAGCGAATTGGAGCATATCTGTTCTCATCTGTGGTTAGAGGGGCTTTGTTGACAGAAGTGACTATCTAAAGGTTACAATCCTTCTCCCTTATGCGGAAACGAATGTATATCTTGTTATTGATCTGGACGTATAGAAAGCCACTTACATGTGTACACAAATGAATCAACATGGATTTGCATGCTTTCTTATCTTTGAACCAAAACATGTGCCTTTTTGTGTATGGAGTCTACATTGTTAGTAGATTCATGACAAGCTATTTTCAACTGCAGTCTCCATCCAATGTTAACGGTACATTCATGCCTAGACATATACCGCATCAAAACTGGGACCAAATACAGATCTTTTTAACTTGATTTCAATAGAGGTAATGAATATTCAGTATTAAATATTACTTTCTTTTATTTTACATGGTGTAGCCTTACATCTGTGTAATCCTTCAGTCGTCCAGGTTGTGGTCCATAGTAGTCTATGTGGTCTTATATTTCTGATAGAGCTCAAGATCATTCTGAAGTTATTCAGGAAAGGTTCATCTACTGTGAGTGTAACAAATATCTCAAATGAGTATCGAGTTTTGATGTTAGCTTTAGTATTGATTAATATCTACTTTTCAATACTTTTGACAACCCTAAATGGCCTTTGTTCTGAGTCCGTGCTGGTGCTTGATCTCTTAGTGCATATGGTGATTCGTAGGACAAATAAGACTGAATAAAGATAATTTTATTCCACGTTTACACAAGTGTTTTGGGTGGAGAATTCTGCTACACACAGAGACACAAAACTTGCAGTTTGGCAATGTAGTCTGCACTCCCAGTACGTAAGTGGCAGCACCACCAAGACCAAATGTCTGTGTATAGAGCTTCTGCTTCTCTACTTCCTCTTCTCCGTCAGTTCAAGACAACATGGTGAAGCGAATAACACCACCAATTTCATGTGGACGGACAAGGAGGTTAAATTCTAAAACCAACAAAGCTCTTGAAAATGCTCTGCCATGTTTGTTTTTTTCCTGAACTGACTCATGCTCATGAGGTAATTTCTAAGCCACGGCCCACGAAAACACAGTTTACACCACGACGTCATGGTGGAGCCTTTTCAAGATTTCCACTCTGGAGGATGTTTTCAGATTTTTGTATTTTCAACCCCCCAAAACGCCGTTGCCGTCTAAACGATATAGACATCTGCCAGAATGTTTTGTGTTTTCCACCCGCTGCCTTTGTCGTGTAAACGGCCCCTTAGTTGAAATAAGCAGCTGGGGTGTATTTTTGAGGACTTTTTTTGTAATCTAATACTCACATTAGTTACTTTCATCACACAGTTACTAATACAATTACTTAGGGGAAAATACCAACACTGGTCAAAAGTAGCACGGTTGGAAATTTGTTGGGGAAAACAAGTAGCCTGGACAAGTCAAGTCACTCTACTCATATTTTAGACTTTACAGAAGCATATATTGTGGTACCGTGTGCAACCTCCCTGATGGGGACATCAACAAACTGCAAACATGGCGACTTATACAAATTCAATACATTTATAAAAAATATAAGAGAGGATTGGAAGAAAAAAAAAATAGCACAGATAAAATGTTAAATGGTGATAATCAGGCAATGAATTACATCAATAGCAAACCGGTGGGTTGAATTCTGTTTTCCGGTGATTTTGAGTTCTGGGCACCAAAAATCAACAATATCTAACTACTTTAACCACACACAGCCCATGCCAGAAATCAACAGCAGCATCATCGTGAAACTCATCTTATCACCACCACTGGGCTCTGGGCTTAAGGGGGTGTTTGGCATCATCCTCTGCTCTGTTCTGCCTCTACAACGCAATGTGCAACATCTGCTCTTGAGTCCACGCCACAGTGCGCTTTAATAAATGATGTGTAGTGTTTTTGTTTGGTCTGACACGGTGTTGCATTGTAAAGCAGTTCACATTTGCTAAAGTGTTGTGTAACAGACCATATGGAAATGTAAACCTTTTGTCTCTGTGTTTGCCTTTACTTGGAAACACACTGTATGTAGCATCCAAAATGATTTCTTCTCACTGAGGCACTGTTCGCTTGTACGCTGCTTTCACGCAATACTACACCAGCCTCACATGGACCCTGTGTAGTTGGCCATCAGCGGCAACTGGTCTACAGTACAGACAACTTCATCAACCTAGCTTTCCACTCCATTCTGCAACACCTGACTCCTGCTCTTCTCCCCATACGGCAACTCTGTCAACAAAATTACACCAGAAATTTAAAGCTGTCCATTGTTCAGTTCTATATGTCGCAAAATCATTTTTATATGAAAACATTGGTCATGGTAAATAGTCACATTTTTATATAGTGTTTTTCCACCTTCAAGGCACTCAAAGCGATTTCCATCATGAAACCACTCACCTATTCACACAGACATTCATATGTATAGGGGACAAAGACACTGGGGGTGAGGGGTTTAAATGTGTTGCCCAAGAACACAATGACAGTATTCATCTGTAGGAACTGGAATCACACCGCCAACCTGTGGGTCAGTGGGTCTGACTGCTCAATGAATGATGTTTATGTCAAGAGTGGGATTCAAACCGCCAACCTTCAGGTCAGTGAACAAATGCTCCACCAACTGAGCTACTGTTGATAAAAGCATGTAATGAATCACTGATGTATAAGGATTTTCAACAGGCAAATTTTAGTTTCTATTAAAGTTTTTCAAATATTTACAGTGTCAGGTGCATAAATCTGTGTTTAACATTTATATTAAGCATTTTTTGTGTAAAATGTCATGTGGTGCGACCGAGAATAACCTTAAAATTGTTTTATTTTCTAAAATATGGTTGGGATATTAATCTAAGTTCTGAGTAATATGAAGTGTATAGAAACAAACTGTTGGCATTTCTTTTGATTTTTAATGCATATTGATATTTTCTTTTGCTGTCCAATATGACAGTCACCTGCTTGTGTTTAATGAACAAACTACTACCCTATAAAATGTATAAAATGAAGAAAAATGCTAAAGAAAGAAATGCACCACATGACATTTTAACACTTGAAGTCATAATAAATCATGATTTCTGAAAAAAAAAAAAATGATTTGCTTCCATGGAGGTCAGAGGTACTACAGAAATGTGGTGAATTATTATGAAATTTGAACCCTTTTAACTGAGGAAATTTCAATTGGACAGCGTTATGTCATTGACCCTAATACATTCTTCTTACAGTTTTGTAGGTACACTGTGGATCTTGAATTTGAAATTGTGGATAAAGAGGCACAAGTTGTGGAACATGATTGGACACGGAGGGGTGGACTCTGGAAATTTAAACTCATAGATAATAACTGCAATAACACCACATGATTTTGAGTTTTCATTTGTAACACAGTGAGATTGGAATAGCAATAGGTGCCAACATATGCAGAGTGTGACTGTTGTGTTCACACTGGCCTGAGCGCACCTCTCTGTTCCAAAGCTCTTCTACATCACCCAAACTACTATGAATGTGAAGACGCCATGTTATACCAATGGAGAGTTGTCTGAATATATCCGACCATATGCACGAACACTGCCTCTGTGCTGTCACTTATTTTGCACAATGAAGTGTGAAGCTGGACCAACTGTAAAAAGAGAACCAAAAAAATCCAATGGAGATGCACATTGTATGGCTAAAATATAAGGGGGGACTTGTATTATCGCTGTATGTTTTTTGTTTTGTTTTTTTAGCCAATTCAGATAAGTGATATTTACCATAGCAAGGCCCACAAATGTATCTTAAAGATGCATTGTGTAATTTTTCTGGTGGAGGACCCGTCAAATGCACGTCTCAATGGAAACAGATAGATAGATGCAGTAGACAGATACTTTATTGTCCTGAATGAAATTTGTTTTTCAGCCAGAATACAAAATTATAACATCAATTTATACAAATTTATCATTATAGTGAAGCGCTGAACAGCCGTATGGCATGTTGTATAGGATTGGGTGGTATCCAAATTTTGATACTGTGAAAGCTTCTCAGCATTTTATCTGGGTATAAGTTATTACTGTGACTAATTAAGAATTTTGTGGCTTGCACCTAAACCATTCAGAAACAGAATAGCAGCATTATATTTGAAGATGAGGCACAAGTTCTGATCAAACCAAACTTTTCCAATGCATTCAAACGCATCAGCATCAGAGCACGAGCTGGTTTTTTTTCAGTGCTTGTACTGTATGCAAATGAGCCATGCGGTTTTAAGTTTGGTTTCTGTAAAACGTAAACAAATGTGCGCAAAGCTGCATTAAACACATTATTACTCAATGTATATAATGAGCGGAGTAACAGAAATGTAGAGCAGCGGTTGAGAGGCCCAATCACAGCTCTTTATTGTCAGCGTCGCTTCCCCTTGCTGGCTTTGACTCGTAGTTACTGTCTGACTTCACCTTCAAGCGGGAACTTTCTCCTCTTCAGCGCGTCCCCTCTTGGCTCTCTGTGTTCAATTAAACATCTCCATCACAAACTTTTTGGCTCAACATCACACACGAAGTGGCAGTCATGTTTTTTTGTTCTTCTTCCTCACTGCATGTGGATGGATATCTCCAAGCGTAACGGCGTTTGAAGAGGAGAGAGAGCGGAGTGGAGAAAGTCCACGCTGTGGTTTTAGGTCCTTATGCAGATTTTTTTTTAAACGGTGGTAATGAAATTGATACTGTTGCTACTTTTTGAAACCATGGGATACCGTATTACCGTATTAGTGCCCAACCCTAATGTAGTACAAACAACTTCCAGGGTCTGTCTGTGGAGCAGGACAGGAAACAACAGCCTGTCCCCAAAGGTGCTCTCCTCCCCACTGATGGTGCTGTGCAGGGGGAGCTGGGCGTGACCAAGGATGGACAGGAGCTTGTTTAGGGCCATTTCTCAGCCACAGACATTATTGCTTTGTCTAGAATGTTTCACAGTATAGTATTAAACCTTTCTACCTTCACAGAGATCAGATTAGACCAAGTTACATGTCAGATCTGTGGAGAGGCAACCCCGTTCAAGTCACAATCCCTGTCTTTTTTTTAGTTTTTGAGCAGTAAAACCGCCTGTAATTGACTAAAAGTAAGGTATATGCTGTGGAATGTTCCAGACAGCACGATGATGTATCCATAGAAACAAGCAGGCAGACAGACACCCAACTAAAAAGTTACATAACACACCCTTAAGTTTAAGTAAACATCACAAATACATTTTCACCTTTGTAAAAAGAATAATAAAATGTATTTTCTCAGTCATAGAACACTCTTCTATTTCAATTTTTACAGAAGAGTCTGTTCAAAGACAAATCTGAGGAAGGTACTGAAGACAAATGGCGCATCAGAAAAAATTTAATGGGGCATCAGAAAAACAGAGAATGGGGCATTGAAAAAATATCAATATTGACTAGGGATGGGACAAGATCTTGCGAGGCAAAATTTCCACAAAATTGTACACACAGGGGGGGAAATCATCTCATGATATTTTTTCCTCATACTTTTGCAAAAGGGTTATCTTTACTGAGTCAGTTCCAAAAATCAGTGCTACAGTGAGAGCAAAAATGAAACAAAATTTGTGAAGTCAAAATTGTGAAATAAATGGCACAATTTGTTTATAAAAACATTATATCAAAATGTTCTCTTGTTCTCATGGGTCAAATCTCATGACATGCCTAAGTCTTTGAATGTCCTGAAAAGTGCTATTAATTCATGTCTCAACTTGTAGAAACGGTTTTATCCCATCCCTAATATTGGACAATACTAGATTTCTCTCCTCTCCTGCCTTATCTCTTCCCTGCTTTGCCTCTCTATCTGGTTTAGTTTATCATTTTATACTTTTGAGAGTCTCTCTGCTCTGCTCTCTGAACCTAAATTAACAATGGAATTGATAAATTGGTCTCTAAACGCAATTGACATGATTTTCTCAACAAGAAACTCAGACTTGGGTGAACCTTTGGTGGCAGGCTACATGACGGACGGCTGGGAGAACTGGTGCGTCATGTGTCTGGCAGCTCTTTCCGAGGAGGACATATAGAGAGACAGATATTTACCTATTTGGAACCATGATTACAGGACTTGAGTTGAAGGGATTAGGCATGGCCCTGATTTTACAAAAAATTCAGATTACCCAGGCAGCTGTTCAATGCCCCACTTGGCTGCCCGGACTGATTGAAATGGGAACTCTCAAACTGTGACAATGAGCTGTTTTATGGAAGGTTCAGCTGCCTTGCACCACGGAAAAGTTAGCGGTCACTGACTGCAGGTTAGACGCGACTATGGCCTTGGAGTGCAGTATAGATAATATCTGAGAGAGACTGGAAGCTTGGAGGGGTGAGCAGACCTTGTGACCAAAAGGGAGTCAGAGCTGTTGTTGAAATGGGCATAGGTGCTCAACCCAAAACCCAAACAACCCGAATCTTATCTTATTGGCCTCCCCCAACCAGCACCAGTCTTGGCCAAGGCCGGCTGGTATCATCTCTCCTGGGAGAGATTGGATCAGGGAGGCGCTCTCCTCCTCACCCTTCCACTACGCCTTTGCAGCTTTGCACCCCCAGCATGGTGGGTGGGTCTGTTGCATCCAGCGCTACTGGCTGCAGGATCCAGATGGCTGCTTGCCTATGTTGGGTCAACTCAACTCCCCTACCTTCCTCGGTTGCAAATCTAGTTATGTCTGTGCTGTGTTTTGACTATGTGCTGATGTCTCAGGGGTGTTTTTTTTTGTGTGTGTGCTGGTTCCATACTATGCCCACGTGAGGGGCATGGTCTGGGGGCTGTTCTCTTTTTTTTTTCCGTCCCTATCCTCATGTTATGCTGCATTGTTTCTTCCTCAGCTACCTATCGTCCACTCCAGTCCATGTCTAGTACCCCCATGTATTATGTATTTGTAAATGTGCGAATGGGGTGCCAGGTCCAATTTCGATTTCTTTGTATGTCTTGTACATGTGAAGAAATTGACAAATAAAGACATTCATTCATTCATTATAACAGTTCCAGTAGGAAACAATTTTGAAGTCTAGAGACATCCTATATGCACTGTAGGGGTTTTCGGTTGGAAACCCTACGCATATTCATGTATCGAGGAGGAATGACCAGGATTCATTAGAATAAAGTCCAAACGAGTTTATTACCCTAACAGAGGAATCTAGTCAAAAATGTGATACAGATGTCCGGACACTGTAAAAAGTTGTGACAGCGCTCTTCTGGTAACCAGGGTTTTTATAAAGCGTGGTATGAGATGCATCCAGTTCTCCGCCCAAGATGTTGATGCTGATGGGGCTTCCTGCATCTGTCGACCCCATTTCAAGACAAGATCTCAATCCTCCATTTCAGAGCTGAGTGCTGGCAGGTTCTCTGCCTGTCGCGCCGACCACAAGTTCAGGTGTTTCCTGCACAGAAAGATCTGCAGCCTGCACAATTTCCTGTCTGCATGTAGATGTGACATTTATTATAGAAAGATGTGGGCGTTTAGACTTAGTTTTATTCTGTAAGAATGTTTTATAGTTTTTATTGTCTCATATGAAATACACGCTGAAATATAAGTAAAATGTTGTCTATATTCTTCAGCACGATTACTCAAACATGTGAATGAGAGCATGTATAGAGCATATTCTACGCATTCAACCCCCGAGAAGAGCAGTCTTCTGAGACTAATGAGATCCTTACATAAACAACATTTAAAAACACACCAGCCAACAACATAGCATGATCTGTGTAATACTTCCAATCTTAGGTTCTAGTGCAGTGTTCACATGTGTTCTTGTGTAGACAGATGCCACTCCAACCAGCTCCTTTAAGAGTGTTGCATAATGTCCCTGAGGAAATGAGTTCAGCCGGCTCTACAGGACACAAGTGAGTACACAATATGAACACAAGAGACACTCAACCTGAATTAAGCATGCTAGTTTCACCACGCATTTCCTGGGACAATAATATTCTGCTCCAGATTTATGCCAAACACACAACGTTCAAGACTGTTCCGTGAGCATTAAATCTTCTGTCTCTTGTCAGCAGGAGGCCAATCACAGCACTGCAGATAAAATGGGAGATATAAGGAGATGTGCCAGAGCTATACATGGACCATCTCTCATCTTAGGTAGACACGAGCGTCGATAATGTTTGGTGTAGTGGAATGTCGTTCATAACAAAGATAAAAGCTGTCTGCTTCTTCTCAGTGTTTGAGAGGCACAGTCTGAAGAATATGGATTTGGGGTTGTTATAATCTTATACTATTCTTCTTGGGCTTGTTTCCTGCTTCTTTGTCTTTTTTGGGTGTCACACTGAACAGCATGGGGCCTGTCGAACATGCCTCTCCACAGATCTGACCATTAATGTGGGCTGGTTTGGTATCCATGAAGAAAGAAGGGTTTAATCCCATACTGTGAAACATTCTAGACAAAGCAATAGCATATCCATGGATAAAAGTATATGACGAGCCCTCCACCAGAAAAGTTACACAATACACTTTAAAGTACATCTTATGCATTTTTATAATGGTAATGCCTTTAAACATCTTGTACTTTGTCTTGGCATTTTGTGTGTTTGAAATTGAAATAATACCCATGTATACAAACTACATATTACATATACACCATCTACTACTGTAGTACTGACAACAGTCGGACTGAACCATGAAAAACAGGAACAAAAGTTTGTCCATCTTACTGTTTGAATGAACATCATTTGAAATAATTAGAATGAGTCTGGCTATAATTTACAGACTTAAAACTGTGCAGGATTCCTGCCTTTGACGCCAGAATCTCAGAAATATCGTGACTATATTGAGTGATTTCCTGGGATCAGAGTGGGATGACAGGATTAATGAAAGAACAGTCAATGAAATAAAATACAACTATAGGATTGTTTTTGGTTAAGGTATGTTACAACATTGTTATATGCTCAAAAAGTCACTTTTGCATAATATGTGTTTTGTGTAAGTGAACATTTCATACAGGCTTTTGATCACCGTTAGAAAGCTATGTTTGACAAACTGTTTTCACAGACAACTTTATTTCCATGTCCGTTGTCCCTCTGCTGACACTAATCCGTACATGACTGTATACAGGACTGTTCCTACAGTATATACAGTATATTCATACCAATGTTTATTGTAATGAACACAGTTTTAGCACAGTTATACTTGGTTTCCCTCATCATTAACCCACTCACATGTGGTGTTGTGAATGTTTCATGCATATTTGAGAACTCCTACATTTAAGACACTATTGCTCTGAAAATTCGCCCACACACCCACTATATAGCATTCTTCAAATGCTTGAAAAAGTAAATTTTGTATGAAATACCATGAGCCACCATCTGTTCATTCTACTTGATGGTGCAGATGTGAATTGTGACTTGGCAAATGTGAGACTCTTGATACAGATGCTCAGCTGAGGCTAGTGCCATTCGCTACCATAAGTGGGAGGCAGTGTTTTTGTATTTGTATTTTTAGTAGACACCAGGCATCAATATTCCTGGATTTTTTTTAATTTACACATGTGGGAGTGATAGTCTAAATATTCAGATTTCGGGATATTTTATTCTCTTGCAACACATGAAAAAGTCCAAACTGAGAAAAGCTGAAAATACAACATTGTACATTCCACTGTTCATGAGCCACGCAAATGTCTTATTTTGTCATTTGTTCTGAGGAGAATTCAGGTGATATAACTTAGCATCTGCCCGCAAATCCTTCTGCAGCTTGTTGGAACAGCTTGATTCCAATTCCCAGCACAGCCTCATTCAGCATAGATCTCCAAGAAATGAGGACTGCGAAATGGAATGGCGACAGTGACATTTTGGTAACTTTACTTAATCACTTTCTCAATAGAGTCCTTAAAACACACATGCAGATGGCAAAACTACAAGAGGCAATTTGCAAAAGCAGTAGTTTCAGTTTATCA
Organism: Odontamblyopus rebecca; assembly: GCA_030686955.1. Lineage (NCBI taxonomy): Eukaryota > Metazoa > Chordata > Actinopteri > Gobiiformes > Gobiidae > Odontamblyopus > Odontamblyopus rebecca. Next base: position 9,199,924 of record CM060655.1, read on the forward strand.
TACAGTATTTTGTTGCCCTTTTCTGATACTTTTAAAGATAATAAAGTCTTTTAAAGTAATCACCCCATCAGCTTGATGTCTTTATTTGATTTAGTCAGAAGCTTTATACATGTTAGAGTTTCTTTTCAAGCCAGTGTGGTTACACTTGCTCTTGACATTACCCAAAATGCAGTGTCCACACTCACTAAAGGTCCAATGTGTAATTTTCACATAATATTTAGGGACACTCTCCATAGAGATTTTCTTATTCACTGGAAGATTATAGACAAAGGAACAGCGTTTCAGTGGAAACAAGCAGGAAGAGATATTCCTTCAGGCCAATTAAGAGTCAGGTTTGTGGACATGCGAGCCCGCTCACAGTAAAAACGTGTTTTTCAGTGCATTTAAGACAAAAAGTGCTTTGCCCTAGCCAGGCTGGCACCACCCAGTGCCTCTGCTCAGTTTCATTTCTCTCCAGCAACTAGGTCAGGTACACTATACAGTTCACAAAAACCGTGCAAGTTGTAGTCGGCGCAACCAACCCAAGTTGCAATAGTAGACTGCATACGCCATGCGCACACGACCAAAGAGCAAATAGCATCGATTGGTTAAATTTAAAAGCCGAGCGAACGAAAGAATCCTACAGATGTACAATATAAGCAGCTCTTGAGGTCAGTAAGTCTACTCCATGCAGTCTACCTCTGATTAGAAAAATGGCATTGTCTGAAAATCAGGAAGTGCACATTAGCATGCTAGTTGTTGTTAGCTTTACCGTTATAGCAAAACTACACTCCCCTGTGAAAAACACTTACAATATAAAAATAATAATAATTAGGATGCTTGAACCATTGGAAAGTGTTAAAAATGAACTAGTTCTAAGACAGTTACCATCAGGTACAGCACCTTTAAGTACAACGTAACATTTAAAGGGCCCATATTACGCAAACTTAACTCTTGTGATTTTTAAGTCATGTTATAATGTTATTTCCACAAAAAAAAAAAGAAAAAAAACCTGGAGTTGTGCTTTGTTTGATTTTATTTTGAGTAATTGTTTTATTAGTCTGTCTCCACCTCCGAAGCTCAAAAGGTATCCTTTGTTCCACCTTGTGATGTCATGAAGTGATAGTTTTCAAGTTAACCGCAGTAGAGCACTTCCTGAACGTCTTCCCAAGAACTTCTAAATATGAGTTTGGGTGTTAAACATGTGTGAACTCCAGGTCTGTTTTTGACAAGGAAACAACACGATAACGTAGAGGAGAAAACAGCATGATATGGGCCTTTTAATAATCCACATCCACATTTTATTTTTTTGGAATATTTGAGTAGTGAAAAGAGATCATCAAAACCTTTAGCCCCACGTGGAATACAGTGTCTGAGTGACGTGTGTTGCTATGTTTAGATTACGTCGTAGTGCGCGTGCTTTCCGCAGGCGTGAATCAATTATACAGCTACATGTCAGCTTCTTGCAGTATCTCTACAATGATCAATGCGCAGTTTCTCATAAATCCAGCAGCACCCGTCGATATTACCCATACGCTGAGCCAACAACCGGACAGCCGCTGAGAATATTAGCTGCCGGCCATGTAAATAGAACCGTGTGGAGTGCATCAGAGAATGAAGACAATATAAAACTTGAGCAATATTCAAAAGGTCATCGTTTTATTCTGGTCCTGCTTCCACCGATGACCGTTCATGATTTTTTGAAGACGTGCTCTCTTCAACGTTCTGTGGTGCATCGTTTTTCCTGCTTTACATGATCTCTTTAACATTATCCAGCAGAGTTACAGGCACCTTAAAGTTCACATCATTTTGTGGTGACTTAATCGGCCAGAGTTTGTGCTGTAGTGGATGCTGAAAATAAGAAGGGCCTGTCATGATAATTACTATATTAATATTGCACTATGTCATTTCTTGGTTGCTTGCTTGTTTCTACAGATATGTCATGTCATGCCTGGAAGGTTCCACAGTATGACATTAAACAGAGCTATGTTACATTTATTAAATTATAGTTGGATTTAGAGCTCAAAAATACCTAAATTCAGCCTTTCTGACTGTGAGTGGGGTCGCCTCTCCACAGATATGACCTGTAACTTAGTCTTATTTGGTCTCCATGCAGATAGAAAGATTTAATACTTGCCGCATTTACATGAGAGCTTTAATTAAGCTTTAAAAAGACCACGTAAACACTTAATTCCTAATGAAAAAGATTATTCAGAACTTAATGGTTAATTCCGATTTTAACGCCAAATCAGTGTATTCCTCAATCATGTAAACAGTTATTCTTCTTAATAATAATAATAATTCATAATTCCGTTCGTTGGGTCGTCCTGACGCGATCCGGCTTTACCAGTCGTCTCTTCAGACTTTCATCCTCTGCTCTTTGGATTTGTGAGCGGGATGTGGAAGTGGGCTGAGGTGTGGCAGCCTAAGACTCAGTTTGTCTTCTTCCTCCTTCTCCGACACTCTTCCCTTCTCCTCCTCAGCTCATAGACGTAAAGCGTGAGGAGAGAATTCTCCTGCTTCTGCTGGAAAAGCTGGAGATAGTTTGGATCATGTTTGTGTCTCCGGTGTAACAACAAACCGAGATGACAGAAAAGCCGGTAGCAGCTGAAGTGTGTTTTCTTCCCAAAGACAGAAATACGTACGTGTCGCTGTCCAATCAGAACCCTTTCCAACCCCCAGACGTCGAGCGGAATTAAATAAAGACAATTTAACGTGGTTTCCATGGAAACCTCAATTCGGAATTATTATTTCCATGTAAACTCAAAGGAGAATATTTAATTACAAACTATTTAATTCAGAATAATTCATTTGGAATTAAAAACATGTAAATGTGACCACTGTGAAACATTCCAGACAAAGCAATAACATCTCCATGGAGAATAGTATTTGCCGGGCCTCCCCACCAGAAAGGTTACACCATCCAACTCGAATTTATTGTTCTGTATATGATAGGTGGAACAATATTTTTGGGGGTTCAATACTTATCTTTTGCATTTAGGGGAATATTTTGCCATTTTTTCTGCACTGTAATAACATTTGAGCTGTGGGGTTGACTTCTATCACTCATGATAGATACAAATTCAAGTGTATTTTTGCAATTTATTGATTGCACCTTCTGTTCTTTAAAGATGCATTGTGTAACTTTTTGGCTGCAGTTTGAAGCCTAAATCACCTTATCAAATATTGTAATGTATTCCTTTGATTTTAGAAAAGTAACTGCATTCTGAATACCGCTAAATGAAAAAGTAACTGTACCAAAATTAGCACTCTGTATGCATATTCAGTTATTTCCTAACACTCTGCCTTGTTTGGTGGTTATTTAACAAAACACTGATTTTACATTCGAAACACTTGGAGGTATAAATGCAGTGATGTAACACAGAGACTGGTTTACAAGTATAGAGCATAAATTAGGATTTGCATCATCTATGGCACGCGTTGTATTTTGGTCAATTTTCATGACAATATTGATCTAATATGCCTTAAACGGCTCATTTTACACAATTTTCTCTGTTCTAATGCAGTTTCTTTGTCACAAATATACCTGGAGTTTTGTTTTGTTTACTTTGCTTACTACAGAAGTCCTCCACTGAGTTTTTAAACTCCAAACACCTTCACTGGAATCATTCACATCATTTCAGCCCTGGAATTGCAAATCTCTGCTAAACAAAAGGTAAAAGGAGCTGAAATAGAGCCATTTGAGCTTTGGAGATGTGGACGGACTAATAATAAAGAGTTACTCCAACATGTAAATGAAACAAAACCCAACCCCAGGTACGTTTTTGATGAGGTAACTTTATAACATGCATTAAAGCTCACAAGTCAGTTTTGCAAGTTGTAAAATTGCGGTGCCCAGTGAGGTGTTAGGAGCCTATTACTGTGTGACCGTTTCAAAAGTGGATTCAGCATAACAGGTCTCCTCTAAAAGTTTACTTCTCTGTAGATGTTTTAGACCTCTCCTCTGGGGCCTCAGCCGGTCCTAGTGGTCCTTGTCCTTGTCCTTTTGGTTTTCCCGAAGCCTCACAATGAAGCAGACGAGCGGCTTGGCAGTGGTCCCTCATTCAAAATAATCAAGATGCCACTTTGGGCTGAGTTTATGCAGTTCTGCTCACAATTCTGCTTCCAATGAGGAGACTGTTTGTTTTTTTTATATATTCCATCATGCTTTTTAAACTCGCCTAGCCATGAGCATGTCGAATTGGTTTACTCCACACCTGTTCCACATCTTTTCGCTTGCTCACAGAAAAAATAAATAAATGAATGAGACTCTGCACAACAATCTGCAGAAAGAATTGAGCCATCCTCCTATGCAGCTAGAGCAATGTATCAAGGTTTAATGATTGATTGATTTATTTCGGTCACAGGCATATTCTGATATTATTCCGTAGACAGTCACATTTAACATATACAGATCGAAAAGGTGTAGGCTGAAGCTTGAGCTTATTTTGCTTTTACCCTTTATTCCTCATTGTATCATCTTGACAGAAATACAGTGGAAACAAACAAATTAGTAACAGTACAGCAGATCACTATAGCACACACTAAGTCTCATAGTTAGTAGTAGTAGTAGTAGCAGTAGTAATAGTAGTAATTTATTTTCTTCAGCCATGCACTTGTACTCATGCCATGTACTCAACAGACAGTTACAAACATTTTACATAAAAATGTGACCAGCAAACTGGTCTATCTATCTATCTATCTATCTATCTATCTATCTATCTATCTATCTATCTATCTATCTATCTATCCTTCCCCTCAAAGTCATCATTTATCCTCTACACTCACCTACTTCTGTGGCCTACAGCATCTACATTATTGTCTTATTGTCTCTCTGTGTAATAAGAATATATCTTTAATCATTCTAACGTTCTGTATTTGTCTAGAGAATTTCATTGATATATATTTTTAAATGTCTTTACTGATGTCGATCCTTTTAACCTGTCATCCAGACAATGCCATAGATCTACTCCTCTGACTGAGAAACAGTTGATGGATCTGCTCAGACTTAAATATTTAAACTTCTTTTTAAAGTGGAAGATAGCGGTGCACAGTTTTAGATCTTCTGTACAGTTGTTTCAGAGCTCCGCCCCTTTAATAGATACACAACATTTCATAATATTTGTTTTGATTTTCTTTTTGTTAAACATGGCTGTACCTCTGAGCTCATATAGGTTATTTCGGATTTTGAACATATTCTGGAATGATTTGGACAGGAGATTGTTGTTTACTTTGAACGTGATTTTCAAAGAGTAAAGGTCGACTAAATTGCAAAATTTCAGAGTTCTAAGACTTATAAATAATGCATTAATTGGTTCATTATAAGTTTATAATGTGATGCTCTTATTGCCTTTTTGCGAGGTAAAGATTGGATTTCAGGCGGCACGGTGGCCTCACAGCAAGAAGGCTGCGGGTTCGATTCCCGGGTCGCCTGGGCCTTTCTGTGTGGAGTTTGCATGTTCTCCCCGTGTCTGGATGGATTTCCCCCATCAACCCAAAACATGCACTGTAGGTGTGAAAGTTGTGTGAGTGAGTGTTGGTGGTGGTCGGAGGTCCCGGTGGGAGGCAGCCGCGCCTCCGTCAGTCTGTCCCAGGGCAGCTGTGGCTACAACAGTAGTAGTTTACCACCACCGGGTATGGAGTGAATGAAGAATGCTCTGTAAATAATCCTCTGTAAAGCATCTTTGTGACATCTGTCTGTGAAAAATGCTATATAAATAAAACACTTTCTATTTGTATTAGTTTTATACGTATTGCCCCAAATCTCGATACAGTAGGTTATGTAAGGCATTACTAGTGAGTTATATATAATGAAAAAGCTGTTTGTATTTAAGATATATCTATATTTATATATAATTGCTGAATATATAATATATAATATATAATATTGCTTTGGATAATTTATTTCTAATTAGGGTAATGGGCAACTGCAACACCCTGGGATAACTTCTCCAGAACCTGTATCCACCTGGAACTACAGAATATTTTACTGTTTAGGTTAAAAGTATACTGCGTAACATTTCTAGTGGAGGGTCCGCCACCTGCTTGTCTCCATGGAAATGTTATTACATTGTGTAGAATGTTCCACAGTATAGATTACACTGAGCAGGTTACAGTACTCCATTAGAAGAAGAAGGAATGATTGTATTTTTGAGCAATAGCTTACCTATGTTATTAATGTCATACCATGGAACATTCCAGGCAAAGCAATAACATCTCCATGGACACAAGTAGGTAGCGGACCTCCAAGAGAAAAGTTGTGCAGGCACCTTTAAATGGGGAAAACAGACTCCAGAAAAACATGCAAAGTCCACAAGGAAAGGCCCCACACTGCACTTTTCTCTGATCTGGCCAAGATTTTAAAATTGATATCAGGTTATTCATCTTGTGTTCAGATTCATTATCTACTGGCTGACTGTTCTGAGACTGCTTCATTCTAGTCTAGAGGTAGTTTATTTTAAGATAACTTGCCACGTAAAATTATCTTGCTGCATGGACAGATCGTTTCACTACTTTTAAGTAATTTTCTGATAAATTTAAGTGTTTATATCTTACATTTTAGCCAAGCTTTTTTGCGGTGCATCCAGGCCAGGAATCAAACTTGGGACCTTCGTATACCAATGGGTGGCAAGCACTCCAAATCCATTTATGTTTTGGATATAACATATGGCACCTGTGGGTTCACCACCTGCAGAGGGGTTCATAGGGAAGGTCAGGTGCTATGAGTATTGGGCAGCACGCTGCCCCCACGACCCAGCCGGATTAAGCGGGAGAAGATGGATGGATGGATGGATATAACATATGAAAAAGATCTACTTTTGCATTACTTATGACACTTAAAGGTGCAGTGCCAGATTTGCATTACCATTTTAAAAATGTAAAAGAAAAAAAAAAGTTCATTTTACAGTTTGCAGTGGTCCAACGTTATTCCTCACTTGCATTCTGAGCTTCTAACTATTCACCATGACTAACTATTTACAACCACTTTTCACAACAGCAGATTTTTGTTGTCATGGTAATGCTACCAACAACTAGCGTGCTAACTGTGCACTTCGAAATTCCCAGATTAAAAAACAAACAAACAAACAAAAACTATTTAATTAGATGCAGAGAGCTGATTTATTTTGGTCTCAAAAGCTGCTCATAAAATATCTGTACTGGTGTAAGACATATTTTGCATAAATACATAGAAAAAACTGTACAGGGTTTTTAAGAAACCATCAAACAGCTTGGTTTGGTGTCGGGATAGTTTTACATTACTTAGTTTTACATTACTTAAGTGACAGTATGTGCAACAAAAAGCTGAGAGGAAAAGGAAGCTGCTAGTTCTTAAACACAATACCTGTGTTTATGCCACCAACAGCAAAAACATCCAAAATGCAGAGATAATAACTGACATGCAACAAAAGCATTTTTCTGCCACTTTAAAAATCCATTTGATGAGCTAAAGGGGTTGTCAATTATTTTAATTAGTCTAATTATAAATAATGTGCATAATAGTGGGCTCCTGTTAACACTAGGTAACAGTTATGAAATTACCTCTACATGTGTCTGTTTGCTGTTTGAGTCTATGAACTTCACTAAAGCTATGATAATAACTTGACACCTTTTTAGTAAAATCTTAAATATAATTATGTCAATACTTTTTCTTGTGTGTGAAATGACATCTAACTTGTTATATGCACTTTAAGATCACATAGAAGGATTTACTAAGCTTAAAGGTCCTATATTACATTATAATTAGGGCTGTCAATAAGGCGTTAATGCATGCGATTAATCACAAAAAAATATCGCACTAATGTTTTTTGAATGGAGCTTAATCATACAATTTATGTTGAACGCTCCTCTATGGAAAGTGCGGATGGTGACCCGAAAGGCGGCGCAGGTTATTAGGTCAGTGATCAGGTCCGTACTCCGATGTGAAGACGACAGATGAGACTGTGACTGGTGCTCAGCGGCAAATTTCTCTTCAAAAAACTGCCCGGTGGGACTGATAAAACTAAGGTAGTTTGCAGATATTGCAGGGATGAACTCTCTTTCCACAGAAGCACAAGTTTAAAATACCATCTTAAAGCAAAACACGTGTTTGATTCAGTGGCAGTAAGGACGCTACCTGAACCAACAACAAGCCGCACACAACAACCCGCTACAATGTTGCCTTTCTGATAATAAATTGCCTTTTTGTCAAAATATTGTGGTGTTTTTTGAAGAATAATTAACTGTGATTAATCGTGATTAATCAAAATTCTTAAGTGTGAAGTGTAAATCTGATTTAAAACATTAATAGTTTGACAGCACTAATTATAATTTACTCTTGTGTACTTTAAGCCATGTTATAATGTTACCTCATTAAAAACATAGCTAGAGCTGTGTTTTGTTTCATTCACACAGTTTAGTTGAGTTTCTCCAAAGTTCAAAATGCTCAGTTCCACCTTATGATGTCATGAAGTGGTAGTTTTCAAGTTAACAGCTCCTTTTACCTTTAATTTTGTAAAGATTGGCAATTCAAGGGCTGAAATCATCCAAATGATTCTAGTGAAGGTGTAGTTTAAAAACACAGTGGAACACTTACTGTATTACCACTTGACATCACAAGGTGGAAGAGTGTTTTCTGTTGGAGAGAAGAACTCAGCCTATGTATGCATGGTTTGTTTGTTGAAATGGGTGAATGAAACAAACAAAACACAGGTATGTTTGTGATGAGGAAACAACATTATAACGTAGATCATCAATAGTCTAACACCGGACCTTAAAGTTTTAGCTAAAAAATTACCTAAGGTTGCAAGGTAGTTAGCTGTCAGCTTCAACGTAGGATCCACCTTCAGAATAACCCAAAAAAGATTAAAAATACATCAAATGGAACGTTGTCTGTCTTCTGCCTTATCTGCTGTGAGCCGCCTAATGTGGTCCCGGCGAGTTCAGAGGAAACCCAATTACCTGCCCTGGAAAAAGCTGAGTTCCTTTTGCAGTCTCCTGTCATTATTATCCACCTGTGAAATGAAACAAGAAAATACTGTTTACTTTCATATTTGTCGAAGATTTGTTGCACAGCTGGAAAGTGGAACACCTTGGTCCTGTTTGTTTTGTTTTTTTTTGATAATGTAGAATAAATGACGTGTCATTTTGTACGTCTTTTGTGTGGAAAACAGAGAATTAAAGCCGAGTGGATGGTGCCTTTCCTTGGATAACTTTATTTTTCTGTTCCTAAATGTACAAAGCAGAAACAGTGTGCAGAGTGTGCAGGAGAAACCAATACAACGCCGGATTGTTGTTTTTGTTTTATTCGTTTTTACGAGCTGGACGGCAGAGTTTATCTCATATAAGAAATACAGTGTAATTTCCAGATGGCTCAAGTAGCAACTTAGCTGTGAACCCTCTATACATTTACTACAGTTAGACAGCAGATGTCATTACAGCATTTGTGTGTTTTTTATTCTCGTCATTCATACACACTACAGTTTCTTTAAAAGTCCTAAAAAGATTATTTTAATGTGCAAAAAAAGCGCAGACAACAAGAGAACCGGATGAGGTTTTAAATCTCCGAGTGCAAAGATACAGTGAAGAGACCACACTTTTCCACCTAAAACTGTAATTACAAACCGAGCACACAGTCTGAGGCTCTAAAGCTGCGTTTACACTGTGATTTTGTACGGTTACATGTTTCAAATTATTCCCAGACTCACTCTGTGATTGAATCTCATACAACGTTACAATGGGACAGTGCACTGTATAGAGCGATGGACGTATATACTGTACAGAGCGATGGTCGTATACTCTGACCTCACACTGTATAGAGCGATGGTCGTATACACAGTACAGAGCGATGGTTGTGTACTCTGACCTCACATTGTAAGGAGCGATGGTCATGTACTCTGACCTCACATTGTACGGAGCGATGGTCATGTACTCTGACCTCACACTGTAAGGAGCGATGGACGTATATACTGTACAGAGCGATGGTCGTATACTCTGACCTCACACTGTATAGAGCGATGGTCGTATACACAGTACAGAGCGATGGTTGTGTACTCTGACCTCACATTGTAAGGAGCGATGGTCGTATATTTTGACCTCACTCTGTACGTATAGTGATGGTCATATACGCTGACCTCACTCTGTACGTATAGTGATGGTCATATACACTGACCTCACTCTGTAGGAGGGACAGGAGCCAGGGGGCAGTGTGCTCGGCTCTGGACATGTTTGCTGTATTTTGTGCTGCTCTCCTCTGGTTACAGCAGCACTCAGACTCACACCAAATCTTAAACATCTCTGATCTCCCTGTGACCGCACCATCAGCTGTGGTGCATTCATGGTGAGCAGGTGATGGCAGCTTGTAACCCTCAGGACACTGCACCACACCAACACACTGAGACAAAATTCATCCCGATTTTAACATTTCTGCATGGCTGTGCTAAAGTCACAGTGTAAGCCCAGTTTTAAAGTGTTCAACAGATTTGAGCATTGTGCTTTTAGTTTAGACACAAGTAAATGTTTTAATGCACAGAAGGCTGGCGATAAAGTAGCTCTTACACCACACATGAGGCAAATGATCCTTTAGTGTGTGGTGGGCTTTAGATGGTACTTTGTGCTCAACGTAAGTGTCAAGCAAGAGGAAATAAAGCATTGTTTCTCTATCTGTAGTCTGGCTCGCTGAGATCTTCATTTCTCAAGTGTTAGTTGTGTTACAAACACTGCTCTAGACATTGGAACTTTATGAATGTAAATAAAATGCATTGCACGTGTTAAAGCTTTTTTGCCTGAAAATAAGTCTGAATCAGAATAGATTGATCAATTGCGTTATTTCTTACATTACTTACATGTAACAGATGTAAATGTACACAAACTTCAAAAGGTCTGTGTGTTGTTTTTCATCTTATTTTTTCTGTTTTATTTTCAATGCTCATGTCTTTAGTTCATTGTTAATTATGCAGACCTAAGCTTGGAGCTCTACATGAATTCCTCGCCTTGCTCTGTTCTGCATTGAGATCCTCCATCATCATACACAAGTCACTCACGTTATTTCACTTTTACCCTGGACAAATGCAAATTGTAAAATGTACACTTTATCTTACTTTATTTATCATTTTGAAAGATGTAGTTTTCATGCAACAAGCTGCCAGCCAGTCGCCTCTTCCATGTGATGTTGATGGATGATGTTGGGCGCACATGCAAACTACATGCAAGGATAGCAAGAGGAGGCATGTATCTTTATATCTCACAGTGAAGCGTATGGCTCCTGCTGCACAGAAATTGCCGGTAACTTGAACAATGACCTTGATCTTGGAAAATTGAATTGAGAGTGGGAGAGTTTTATACAGCAAACATGCCTTTCAGCTCACAAAAGAGAAACAGTCTGAACTCTGGCAGTGTTCTGAACTGATTTGAGAATAGTTTGTACAAATATATTTGTAGGATAAGATGCATAAGATTGTCCTCAATAGAGAAAACACAGGCTTGTTTTGGGTTAAAGTTGTACCATGTAAATTTTCTGGTGGAGGATTGGTCACCTGCTTGTCTCCATGGAGATATTAGCCTCGTTTCCACTGGCATGGTTTGCTTGGGGCTGCATTGGCGTAGACTGTCCCCACCCAGGAAGCGTTCCCATTACAATGGGCCCAGGCTGCTTTGGTCGTGACACAGGTCTATAAGACACACCCAGTGGTGACATATGCACCGGCAAAAAGACTAGTGCTAAACTAAAGAAGCATCAACACAGACCAATGTTCAGCTATAAAACAAAACAAATGTGAATGCAAATGAACCAGAGCTGATTCTCACGTGAACTGACACACACTTAAGTTTAACGTTGTCACTGGGGCTGAGGAGGAGGATTTTGGTGGAGTTTGGTTCACATTATCTGTTTGGGTTAATTTTGGGTTGGCTATAGTATATGTGGGATTATTATAAAGCACAACACTTTGACTCAGACAGAGTAAAGAGCGTGCACTGGAGAGTGGAAGTGTTTTTGGGTGGATATAAGTGGCACATTGCTGTTTCTTCAGCTCTTCTGTTTTACCAATAAGATGAAACACTGCTTTGTTTAGACACATGTGGGGCTAAGTTAAATGTCAGTGCTGTTTGTGCTGTTGGTTTGTGCAGAGTGTAGTCGTGATGAGTGACCACTTGTGCTGTTGTGCAATAACACTTATGAGGTTTGCAATGGCCATACCAGCTTGTCAGAACTTAATCGAATGGGAGACCACTTGGAATTCCAGGTGCCACAGGGGGGCGCACAAAAAAAAAAAACTGTTGTCATTGTGTCCTTATGCAAGACACTTCACCCACATTGTCTTTTATGAAAGTGGTGTGTGTGTGATAGTGGTGGTCAGAGGGGCCGATGGTGCCAACTAGCCCCAGGGCAGCTGTGGCTACTGTAGGAGCTTATACCACCGGATATGGAGTGAATGAAGAATGCTCTGTAAATAATACTCTGTAAAGCGACTTTGTGACATATGTCTATGAAAAACACTATTGAAATAAACACTTACTTTTACACTATATCCTTTTTGTGACTTGTGCGCCGCTGCTGTCGTTCTGCTGGTCCTCCAGTGGCTGTGTTGAGGCGTCTCCATGCCCACCTCCTGCTGTGTAAGTGCACCTCGGCCAAAAAGATACTACACAGACCGTCCTGACAACTGTTTAAAAACAAATCGCAACAGTTTGGAACAGAAGTGTCTGTATATGAGTGTAAGATGACTGGTCATAATAACAGTGCTCACGGTAAAGTGCACATTATTCAGTAAAGTGTAGCAACAGAATATAGCAATGGTAATTAAGGAAATGCAAGTTTAGTGCTGTGGAACAGTCCAGGCAAAATAAGTAATGCAGAAAATCAGGTGTATATATATATATACCCTGCAACAGAAAAGTTAAGCATCTTGTTGAGCATCTTGCAAAGTTGTGCATCTTTAGCCACAGTCTATCCACTCTTTCTTTTTTCCTCTTAGACTTGGTTGCTGACACCATATTATTTCTATCGATCTAGTGAACACATGTATTTATATTCTGCTTTTCCACTGTTGCTGATGTTAAATTCAACGACAACCTTTCCTGCATGGTATAATTTGTCTCATTTGAATTTGTACATCTTGGGTTTATTCATTCATTTATGTAGTTCAGAGAACGTCGTGTCCATTAATGAACACTACTTTAAATGTGCCAGTTTTATGTGCAAAGCTCATTTTCAGCTGTACTCCCCAGGCAAGATGGAGAGATGCCAACATGCAGAAAACACAATAATAAAAACATGAATTGTAAAATCAGTAACATATAAGACAAGTTAGTAAGATGCATAGTCGATACATGCAGTTCTATACATGCAAATTTGAGAGAAAAATACAGTAATAGCAACATTTGGTATAAGTGAATTCTAAAACCTAAAACATGCCCGCACCCCTATGAACTAACATCAAGGACCATGTTGTCCACCCTCCTGTGGGCTCACCACCTGCAGAGGGGTTCATAGGGTCAGGTGCTATGAGGATTGGGCAGTAAACTGCCCCCGCGACCCAGCCGGATTAAGCGGGAGAAGATGGATGGATGGATGGATGAATTCTAATGTGAGTTTTGTGTATTACCAAACATGTGGCTTTAAAGGCCCTACTGTATATTACGTAAAATTGAGCTCTACGCCATGTTATAATGTTGTTACCTCATCAAAAATATACCTAGAGTTGTGTTTTGTTTCATTCACACCTTTGAATAACCCTTTATTATTATTATCTACTTCTCTAAAGCTCAAAATTCTCTGTTCCACTTTGTGATGTCATGAAGCGGTAGTTTTCAAGTGAACAGTGACATTTTACCTTTAGTTCAGTAGAGATGGGCAATTCCAGGGCTGAAATCATCCAAATGATTCTAATGAAGGTGTATGGAGCACTTCCTGTATTACCACATCACATGTTTTCAGTGTGAGAGAAGAACACAGCCTAAAGGGTTTGTGTTACGTTAAACATGTGTGAATGAAAGAAAACACAACTAAAGGTATGTTTGTGATGAGGAAACAACATTACAACATCGATCAGAAAATGTGGACACCACGAGATTAACAGTATCTTAGTATATTAACAGACTCAATTTCAGCTGATTAATTCATCGTAGTCAAGTCTAAATTTGAATGGCCTCGCTGTTTTGTGGATTTTTTTTGTGTGCAATTTTGCTTTTTTTGTTACAGGATATGAACGTGCATTGTGTGCTACACCCTGATTGCCGCTCCTTAGTTTAGATCGCGGAGCCTGTCTGAGAAAAGTGTAGAAAGTGTGTGGTGAGGGGTTTTGCAGCCTTTAAACCTATATAATAATTGTAAAAAGTAAAGCTGACTACATTGCGGATTTCGTCTATTGCGGGTTATTTTAAGAACGTAACCCCCGCGACAAACAACTGTAAACCACTGTACAATAATTCCCTTCACAAACATATCTCCTGTCTTATTCTGTATAAAAACAGCTAACCCTGTACTTTAGATCTGAACAAACATCTGAAATGTGTCTTGTATTAGTTTGTCAGTTCATAGTGCTGCATTTCAGTCTTTTTGTCAATTCTCCTAGACACGAAATGTGAACTTTGAACAGAATCCTATTATTAAAACATAAATCACTGATCTAACCTCATCCGCACTGCTTCTCAACACTGCTGCTGAAATGAGGATCAATCAATCATCAATCAGACTTTATTTAGAGAGCGCTTTTCTTAGAAAAAAATGTGACACAAAGCGAGCATCTGCAAACTAAAGTAACAAAAACGGCACTCAGTTGGTAAAACATTTCTACACTAGCCCAAAGGTCGGCGGTGTGATTCTGGCTCCCATTGATTAATGCTGTCATTGTGTCCTTGGGCAAGACACTCAACCCACCTCTAGTGCCTGCGTACACTGGTGTATGAATGTGTGTGAATGGGCTGGCGCTATATAAAAGTGTGACCATTTACCAGAACTTTTTACCTAATAATATTTAGTTTAGTTTATTAGTTTATTTGACAGGGACAATGCACATAAAAACATTGACCTAGACAAAAGAGGTAATATGTTTGTGCCAGGTTATAGCAAATATGCTAATTTCCACCTGCAGTCCCTTAATTAATAGGTTAATATAAAATGGCAGATATGCCAATAAAATAACATGAAAAACAACTTACAAAATGGTAACTCAGTCCTAGAGATAAGATCAGTCACATTCATACATCAATGTCAATCATTGCTTCGGGTCGGGTCGGGCCGGGCTTCTTTCTTGCTGACTTTTTTAAAATAAATAAACAGTTAAATTCGTGCGCAGAGCATGAGCCAGAGCCAGAGCATGCTCTGCGCACGTGAATGACGCCCTCTTAATAATATTCCCCTCCGCAGGTCCGCATGAAATTTCGGGTTTGCTTCGGGCTCGGGCCTGCAAATCAAGTTAATTGGTCGGGTTTTAATACCCGCAGGTCGGGTCGGGCTGGATTTTTAGGCCCAGTCTTACCTCTACACGCACTATATACATTTCATATTTCTGTATTCACACAGTTCATTAATGTGTGCATGTTTGAGTGGGTAAAAGCCATCGTTTGGTCAGACGTGCAAACATTCCATAACTTGTGCATGAGACTATTTCAGATGGCAGCGTGTTCCAGAGGCTTATGGCTTTGTACGAAAAAGAGGACTGACCAAACGAGGTTCTAAACTTCAGAACAGTGCACTGTCCTCGGGCTGTGGAGCGTGTGGCTCGGGAGCTCCTCTCTGACGTGAGCACCACAAACTTTTTCAGAGGAGGAGCAGCAGCGCCATGAATGATTTTGAACAATGTTATAATTTCATTAAATTTAGACAAGTTTTGAAAATTTAGCAATTTGTATTTCACCAAAATTGGGCAATGGTGGTACAGACGAGATTTTTTGTCATGTATTTTTAGTGCCCTTTTATATAATGTTTCAATTGGCTTTAGAGATGTTTTACAGGCCTGCGACCAGCTTGTAATGCAGTAACGAAGATGGGACACTACCATGGCATTTAAATATGCGAAGGAGGCCTCGGTTGTTAAGGAATTTCTGATATGTTTAAAATTCATTAAACTGAACTTGAGCGTGTTTCCAAGTCTTTTTATGTGATTTTTAAAGCTAATATTTGAGTCAAGCATTAATCCTAGATATTTAAATTCATTTACATTTTTAATAATTTGACCATTTACTAATATTTCAAAAGTTTGAGAAGATTTGCGCTTGTTTGTAAACAGCATTGAGACTGTTTTTTCAGTGTTTAATGTAAGGCAAGAATTTTGTAGCCAGATTGACACTTTTTCCATTTCTCTTGTTAGTTTTTCTGTAACTTCCTGTAAGTTTTTCCCATGGGTGAAAAGCACTGTATCATCAGCATACATTAATATATCAATATCAGTGCAAGTAGGGAGATCGTTTATATAAACACTAAAAAGCAGAGGTCCCAAAATGGAACCCAGAGGCACTCCCACAGAGATATTTTCAAACGGGGATAGAGTATTATTAACCCGTATGCACTGCTGCCGATCCTTCAGATAAGACCTTAACCAATTTAGAGTATGTATTGAAAGACTGTAATTATTGAGCTTGTTAAGGAGTATCTTATGATTCACTGTGTCAAAGGCTTTGCGTAGATCAAGGAAGACAGCCCCCACTACTCTTCCCTGATCTACGTGTGCCCTAATTTAATATGTAAAACTAAATAAAAAACAAACTACTGGTTCATACACCTAATACATTTTTTAGACAGTGCTCTATTAGTCTTATGTTCTTTCTTGGATGTTTTTTTGTTGTTGTTAGAAACCTTAAGGCCTTAAGATAGCAAAGTTGCCATAGTTACCATAGCAACCACCCAAAATAGCCAGCCTATTCTGATTGCGCTTCTATACAGGGATGTGAGCATACTGTCATAACCGGGATAAGGCTAATAACAGATCAACATAATAGTCGTCATTTTATTATTTAGTTATTTTTGGGGGTCCTGTTGAACCAGAAGAAATAAGACCTCAGACCTTTGGAAGATGAGCAGGTCTAAATAAAACTCTTTTAAATATGCATGAAGTGGTCCGAGGATTTGTCTGCTGATGGGTGAGAGGTTCAGGTTCATCTGCTCACTGTGGGAAAATCAATAACTATTTTTACATGTGATTACCCTCTCGTCAGCTGCCCCCACGACCCAGCCGGACAAAGCAGAAGAAGATGGATGGATGGACGTGGAGGTTAAGAACTTTGTTGCCTTGACAGACTCACTGCCACAGTGAAATCTCCACCGAGGCAACACTGATCTGTGCCGTGTTTTGGCTTCTGACAGTATTCGACCACCTCTAGCAATGGACTTTAGCTTCAAAAGTGCTGGAGTTCCCCTTTAAGAAGTGGAGCTTCTGGGACAGCTTGGAATAAAGAAAATCAATATGTACAGAGGTCGAGGATCAAATACCATCTCCTTAGTTTTGTTCATCTTAAGGGTTAAGAACAGTTAAGACAGAAAAGACCTGATCTCCTGATGGTCGGTGGAGATACAGTGGCCATTGTGAAGCAGACTCACAATTTAAAACACATGAAGTTTGAACTAGTTTCTGGGTGATCACTGGAGGCTAAATATACTGTCAATGTCCCTCGGACGCAAGATCTCACCTCGTGGGGTATCAATGATGCTAAGAAAGGTGAAGGAATCAGCCCAGAACTACACGGAAGGAGCTGGTCAATGACGTGAAGGGAGCTGGGACTGTTTCCAAAGCTACTGTCAGTAATACACTAAGACGTCATGGTTTAAAATCATGCAGCGCACGTAAGGTTCCCCTGCTTAAGTCACCCCATGTCAAGGCCCGTCTGAAGTTTGCCAGTGACCATCTGGATGATCCAGAGGAGTCATGGGAGAAAGTCATGTAGTCAGATGAGACCAAACTAGAACTTTTTGGTCTTACTTCTATTTGCTGTGTTTGGAGGAGGAAGAAGGATGAGTATCATCCCAATAATACTACACCTACAGTGAAGCATGGGGGTGGAAACATTATGCTCTGGGGGTGTTTTTCTGCACAGGGGCCAGGACGACTGTACAATATTAAGGAGAGGATGAACAGGGACATGCATTCTGAGATGTTGGGCAAAAACCTCCTTCCCTCAGTCAGAGCACTGAAGATGGGTCATGGCTGGGTCTTCCAACATGACAATACCCTGAAGCACACAGCCAGGAAAACCAAGGAATGGCTCCGCAAGAAGCATATCAAGGTTCCAAAGTGGCCTAGCCAGTCTCCAGACCTAAATCCAAAAGAAAATCTTTGGAGGGAGCTGAAACTCTGTGTTGCTCAGCCATAGCCCCAAAACCTGACAGATCTAGAGAAGATCTTTATGGAGGAGTGGACCAAAATCCCTGCTGCAGTGTGTGGAATCCTGGTGAAGAACTACAGGAACCATCTGACCTCTGTAATTGTGAACAAAGGCTTCTGTACCAAATATTAAAATGGTTTGACTCAAGTCATCAAATACTTATTTGACATAGTAATATACAAATAAATTGTTAAAAAACCGTACCATGTGATTTACAGATGTTTTTTCTCTCTCAGAGTGGAGATGCAACTATGATGAAAATTTTAGACCTATCCATGATTTCTAAGTGGGAGAACTTGCAAAATCGCAGGGTGTTTAAATACTTATTTTCCTCACTGTACATATCAAAACAGAGTGACTTTTGTTCACAGCTTTGTGCTAATCAACTTAACTTACATTTGAGGACAGCTAAGACTTCCTGACTTGGAGACAGTTTCTGCTGAGCCTTTACACATGTTGATGACTGTTCTGGTCTCAGGTAGGAAATCACATTCATTTACACAAAGACAGTTTGAGAGAAATATTTCCACAATGTAAATTTCCATCACACATTCCTATGACCTGTTGTTGCAGCATGACTTCTGTCTTCCACATTAGACTCGGTGTTTATTTGGAACCAGCAGTTATTTATCCAAATATATGTCTGTAGCAATGTGTTTAAAGGGGACCTGGCGGATCATCAGAACCCGGCTCTTATTTGGTATGTTACTGTTTACATCTTAACTGTGCTTTAGTAAAATAGGTATTCTAACCTGTCATAGGCACTTTAACAGTATTGGTCATGTCCTGCATATAGTAACAGTTTGAACAGGACTTGAACCAGCAACAAAAAGTACTATGACAAATTGGTTGCTGGTTCAAGGCTTGTGGTGGATCAAGTCCTGTCAAGTCCAGTCCAAAATCTGTTGGAGCTGTTGGTTTCTTGACTTCTTTGCTCACTCATTTAGTCAAAGTAGTGTTCTCTGTGAAGGACAAATGTGGAGGCTGTGAAAAGTTCTAGTTACAATATCTGCTGGCAAATTTCTGCTGGTTACTATTATACTGCAGAATCAGGGAAGCCTAGTTATTGGGGTCATTTTTTTGGTTTATTTCAGTAATGGAATAATCAATCCAAACAAAAAGATTGGACAATGCTTTTCAGTCAATTTATCTGTTGCTTCAGTGCTCCAACAGTCTATTTGTGTTAATACCTAAGATGAAAAATTAATCAGCAATCCTTTAGTCCAAACTATATTGAAGCCATTATTTCATCATGGTCTCTTTCTGTGCATTACATTTGAACTAGCCTTGTGTACATTCAATAGTCTTCTTTGTATTCATAAAAGCTAAAAGTGGTTGTCCTCTTTGATAACTGAAGTGCATTTGAACATCAATAATGTGTCCATGGCCCTTCCGGCCGGCTCCGGTGTTGGCTTAAAAATCTTGGAAGGTTATCATACTTTTGACGCCCATGCAGGATCCATTATTATTAAAATCAGTGAGGACAGCACATTCTCGCCTTTTGAGGGACAGTTTCAGTGTTACATGTTTTGTTTGCGCCATCACCTTTATCCAACATATCAAAAACTTCACTTAAAATGAATCTAAAGGGAAGTCCTATGTTATTTATAATACATTTACAACACTTTTGATTATTCTTTGTAGTTTGGCAATACTTTTTAAAACGTTCAAGCGGGAGAAGATGGATGGATGGATCAATCATGATTCCTAAACACAATTTGTAGGAGTCATGATAGATGAAGGTCTAAACTGAAGGTCTCAAATTACATTAAAGGAAAAACTTCCAAAGCAATTGCGGTGCTGCATAAAGTAAATGTGGTGGCAAACGAGGGGTCAACCAAATTGGAATAGTTATGATTTTTGTTAATTTAATTGATACGCCACCCCAAATCTAGTTTAGGGAAATAGAATTTAATGATAATGCACACAGGTAAGTATACTGAAAATAAGAGAGGGAGAGCCAGATTCCATTGTTAACAGTCTTTATTTTATAGATATTTTCTAAGAAACAGTTTAATTTCATTAAAAGTAGCTACAGCTACTTTTTACCCCCCAAAAGTGGGCAAAACAGTAAAAACAAGACAGTGGAGACAACACACATAAGCAAAACAGAAACAAAACTTGTGCAAACCAACAAACAAATTTCAAATGCATACATACAGTAAAAAAGAGCAAAAACAGTAAAGCAGTAAAAAAAAAAAAACACAAAAACAGCAAAGCAGTGGTGGTGTCCTCAGGCGATTGCGACCACCGCTGGCACCTAAAAAGTAAATTGTGGGATTACAGTAGGAGCCTGCAGGACAAGGTTCAGAGCTATATAATACATACTGCAGCTAGAAATGCCAGTGCACAATCCCAGGCTGGATCAAAGGGACAGTTCTACAGGTTACTTGGTGGACAGAGTCCGAACAACACGGACCGACACGTGACACCCTAGTGAGCTGCCGGTAATGCTGCAACACTAGAAGCAACACTGATTTAGAAGATGGATTTGTGCAATGCTTTAGTTTACAGTAGGGCTTTGGTTATCTGTCGCCACTATTTAGGGACAAAACAACGCACAGCGAGGCTCAATAGAGCGAGAACTTACCTACAGACATTATTTATTTTACAGAAAGGAGCTTTAAGAATTATCGCCAACAGAGAGCCATCCAGCGCATTATTTGTAAAACTTGAAGTGTTGAAAATGTAGGATATCCTTGACTTAAGTACCCTCAAGAGTGTTAGCTGTAAATATTCAAAGATGGTTTGAGAAAAGAACAAGCCACTACAATTTAAAAGGAGTTCAAAAAACGTTCACCACGATCCAAGGTTCATTTATGGAACAGTATTGACAAAGAAATCAAAGGATCAAGTACAATAATGGTATGGAAAAAAACACATAAAAGTGCATGAAAAAGATGAGAAGGTTGTTGTGTATAAAAGTAGATTCATTTTTGTGAAGGAAATGAAATGTACTGGTTTGAAACTGATACCCTCAGTGCTGTTTGAGAAAGAGGGCAGATAACATAAGATAATCTGCTCCTTTTCATTCTTGTATGTTCAACATTATGACACTGTTAACGACTTTTTAATACTTTGTGAATTAAATAAATAAACAAAATAATAATAATACCAGATGTAGTTGAGCAAAATATGTCTTACCCCAGTACAGATATATTGTATAATCTGAAGTAAAAATTATGTTAGCTGTGTGCTGTCTTCATCTAATTATGAAGTGTTATATTGTCCAATAATCAGGAAGTGTATGTTAGCATGCAAGTTGTTGTTAGCTTTACCATTTGCACTGGTCTCTGAGAGTGCTTCTGAATTCAATGTGATGAATAGGACTAGGATGCTTGGAGTGTATAATGGAAGTGAATGAATAACTTGTGACCACTGCAAAACCTTTAAAAAACTAGCTCTGTTTTTCATGTTTTTAAGAGTGTACGGCAGGTTTAATCTTCAAAGATGCACTGAAACTATACCTTTGGAACCACTCCACCACTGTGATGCAGTAGGTGGTTCACATGTTTAGTTTGGTCCTGGTTTAGTCTCAGTTTTTCTTGTGTGTGTATGTTCTTGTGAGCATGCACTGAAAGCTGAGTGTGAGCTTCTGACATTGTATGCAGATGTACAACGGCTGCTTTGGAGTCTCCTGGCAGCAATTCCTTTATCAGATCCTATGGCTGAAAATTCTGACATCATTTTATTATAAAAAAAAAACAAAAAACGCATTTCTCACCTTCCATGGTGGTTGGTCTCTCACCCTCATCAGCTCGGGTCCCCTACCAGAGGCCTGGGAGCTTGAGAGTTCTGCGCAGTATCTTTGCTGTTCCCAGTACTGCACTTTTCTGGACTGAGATGTCTGTTGTCCTTCCTGGGATCTGCTGCAACCACTCATCCAGTTTGGGGGTCACGGCCCCGAGTGCTCCGATCACCACAGGCACCACCGATGCTTTCACCTTCCAGGCCCTCTCCAGCTCTTCTTTGAGCCCCTGGTATTTCTCTAGTTTCTCGTGTTCCTTTTTCCTGACATTGCCATCGCTTGTTATTGCAATGTCCACCACCACGGCTTTGTTCTCTCGCTTATCCAGAACCACAATGTCTGGTTGGTTCGCCATCACCATTCTGTCAGTCTGTATTTGGAAGTCCCACAGGATCTTGGCCCGCTCATTCTCCACCACCTTTGGAGGCGTTTCCCACCTTGATCCTGGGGTTTCCAGCCCATACTCTGCACAGATGTTTCTGTACACTATGCCCGCTACTTGGTTATGTCGCTCCATGTACGCTTTCCCTGCCAGCATCTTACACCCTGCAGTTATGTGCTGGACTGTCTCAGGCACTTCTTTGCACAACCTACACCTTGGGTCTTGTCTGGTGTGGTAGATCTGGGCCTCTATTGCTCGGGTGCTCAAGGCCAGCAAAGATACTGCGCAGAACTCTCAAGCTCCTAGGCCTATGGTAGGGGACCCGAGCTGATGAGGGTGAGCGAGACCAACCACCGTATGTATATATATATATATATATATATATATATATATATATATATATATGTATATGTATATGTTAGTGTTCCAACACTAACTAGAAAAAATTAAATAAATAAGGTTATATTACAGAAAAAAATATCAGAAAAATGTACTCTGGTGAGCTTTAAGCCATCTTCTAATGTTACCTGCTCATTCAGACCTCTCCAAAGCTCAAAATGCTCTGTTCCACCTTGTGATGTAATGAAGCAGTAGGTAATGTAAGGTTTATTTATATAATGCTTTACACAGACACATGTCCCCAAACTGCTTTACATAGCATTTTACAGAGTATTCTTCATTCACTCCATACCCGGTGGTGGTAAACTACTGTTGTAGCCACAGTTGCCCTGGGCCAGACTGACGGAGGCACGGCTGCCAAGCCAAGCGGCGCCAACGGTCCCTCCGACCACCACCAAGTTGTTTTTTTGAGTTGATGGGGGAAACTGGAGCGCCCGGAGGAAACCCATCCAGACACAGGGAGAACATGCACAGTCCACACAGAAAGGCCCGCAACCTTCTTGCTATGAGGCATGAGTGCTAGCCACTCAGCCACCGTGCCACAGTAGTGTTCAAGTTCCTTCACAGCTCCTTTTACATTTAGTTCAGTAAAGGTGGGCAATTCCAGGGCTGAAATCCTTGAAATAATTCTAGAAACGGTCTACAGTGTTTAAATACCCAGTGGAGCATTTCCTGGATTGCCACATGACATCACAAGGTGGAACTGGGTGTTTTCTGTTTGAGAAGAACTCAGCCTAAATATGCAGGGTTTGTGTGTTAAATGTGTGAATGAAACTAAACACAACTCCAGGTATTTTTATATGAGCAAATGTTAGAACTTAGATAAGAAAGCAGCATAATATAGGCCTTATAAAAGTTAAAAAAAAAAAAAAAATACAGACATTATATTTTGGCCAGACACTTGCTAATAGTGACAAAACAAACAAAAAACATTAATAACTGGTACCTCGTTTGAAGCACTAAAAATTCTCAAGAATCGTGTCAGAAATCAGTAATTTTCCAATCAGAATTTCTATTTAGAAACACAAATGGGGTAAGTGAATATCAATCTGCTGTGGAAAAAAAGTGATATTTTCTTCCCCAAATGCTCCTTTGCAATCAGCAAATACAAATCTTTACAAACAAACTCTCAAACGGATCAACCAGCTCATTGTGTTTGTGCAGTCATTACAGATGCAAGTAAACACATTATGTTCCACTGTATACAAACAGAACCATTTCTGCCTTGATTACAAAGATTTCTGTTATTTACTGTGTATTATGCCAAATTATATTCCATAATTCAAAAGGCTGGCCCGACTGAAACTTGTGCACAAAAGCTCCACAAATCAAGAGGTCTGAATGGGAGAAATAGCTGTCAATGCAATCACAACACAATAACATCCAACTCAGTTAAATGCAGATCATTTTGGACAGTAAATTTCTAAATTTAATATCTGGAGGAAACGTGTTGCTATAATCTTAAACCTGACAAGGAAGAAGCAACTGCTGAAAATAGAGACTCAAAGACTCTGGTACAACCATCCAGAGAGAGATTGTAAATGTGTAATGGGCGACCCTCTGCGGTCAGGAACCTCTTGGAAATAAGATTCCAAATCTCAGTGGGACTTGCTGTACTCTTGGTCTGTCTGGCACAGGTGATGTTCTAGCAGCTTCAGTTCAGTGATTATGTTTACAGTGATAATGGCTTAGAACACTCATCTTCCAACTCTAAAGCCGACAGTCTGAACCCTACTCATAGGCAAGGCAAGTTATCTGTATAACAATTCATACACAAAGTAATTCAAAGTTCTTTGCAGAATGAGAAATACTTTAAAATCACAATACAAACAAATCAAAAGAGAGAGAGAGAGAGACATTAAATGAGAGTCATATGCACAGAAAAAACAGAACTGTTTTGAGCCTGGATTTAAAGAGAGTCAAAGTAGAGTCTCTCACATATTCAGACTAAATCTGAAGTGCTGACTCCCCGAGTTTAGTCCTGACTCTGGGACCAGCAGGAGGCTGGTCCCTGAGCTCCTCAGAGTGCAGATGGTTCATGTGGCACTAACATGAGATGGACTTTGGTGCTCGGCCGTGGAGAGACTTGGACACAAGCAGAGCCACTTTAAAGTCTCTGAGCCAAGGGGGCAGTGCAGAGACCTGAGCACAGGACACACATGCTCGTACTTCCTGGTTGTGATTAAGACCCAAGCTGCGGTGTTCTGGATGTTCAGGATTTTCTGGATGTTCTGCAGCTCTCACAGCTCATTTGGAGAGGTCAGTGAGAGGCTGTTACAGTATCTAACCTACTGGAAACAAACACATGGATAAGTCTCTCCAGACCTTTGATTTTTGTTGCTTTTTAGATGGTAAAAGGCTGCAGATGTTATTAATTTAATGTGGCTGGTAAAGTTCAAGTCTGAGTCTATTCTTACCCCGAGATTTCTAGCCTGATTTGAAGCTTTTAGAGAGAGAGACCAGAGATGACCACTGACACTGTCTCTTTGTTTCTTTGGGCCAAAGAACCATTTCTGCCTTGATCACACATATCATTGTGTTCGTGTCCTCGGGCAAGACACTTCACCCACCTTGCCCAGTGTAAACGTGGCATGAGTGAGTGATTGTGGTGGTCAGAGGGCACAGATGGATCTTTAAAGTATCTTTAAAGACACTACACAAGTGTATGATATTATTATTATTATTGTTATCATTGTCAGAATAGTAAGATGTTTTTTTTAACTATAGCCAAAAGGTGAATCTAATGTAGTCAAAAAAAAAAAAAAAAAAGATTCAAATTTAACCCATGCAACTAATGAGGCAATTCTGCAGTGGAATTACAGATCATTTATTTATTTATTTCAAGGACAGTGGATATTAATATACTTTTAAACATTTTTATCAATACTACAATGCCATCCACCCCTATTAAAATGCACCAGAATGCAGAAAAACAAAACAAACTGCGGATTTCCAAGTGTGTGCATATGAAGCATGCTTTATCCCAGCACTTCACCTCCGTGTGCGTCATTGGACTCACCGTCTCCCCTCAAGGGTTAGTCCTGATCCACATCTTGGGTGAAAACTGTAATTAGGAAATTGCAAAGTGATCCCTGTGAGATGCCATTTACCCAAACTCTAAGTAAATTTCCAATCGGCTTGTATCTCTAAACACTTAAAGTACTTTTTAGCTTCTAGCGCGACTTAACCTTTGCCAGACACCTTTCTCTGGGAGCGGTGAAATATATGCATGAGCACACTCCGCTTGTTGAGACACTTCATACGTGACCGTCTTTTTCAATTACTCTCATCACCTCGAGCAAACAGCCCCTGCAATCGCTGTTGCCTTGGACGGGGCCAGCGCAGTCGGTCCAGGCAGAAGAGGAGATTATGACGACAAATTGTATCTTCTTTTCTGTAAAACCCTGGGAGCCGGAGTGGGAATGAGAACGCATCAGGGAACTCGAAACAAGGTAAGAGCGCCACGAGAAAGAGGACAAAAAACAACAGCAATTAAATATCCATCTATAAAGTGTCTGTGCCTCGGGGAAGCTGTGACGCAGAGGGCAAAGGGTCACTGATTCACCTGAGAACACGATGCCTTTGTGTCCCTGGGCAAGACACTTCATCTTCATACTCCGCACTCCAGTCACTGTAGTGTGGATGATTGTGATTGTGAATAGGGCCTGCCCAATATGGATTTTGTTGCGGCCGATATGACACCAATACAATGGGAGTTGGAGCTGCTGATAGCCGATATAATTGTCGATATACTGTATTTATGATGTAAAAATTCACTGTAAATCTGCAGTTGTTTATAAAACTTAGGTTTGGCTCTATTGGATTTTCAATTGGGTTTATTTAGGCAACACTTATTGTTATTCTGCCTCTTTACATCATATTTAAGGACAGTAGGTCAGACTAATGGTGTTTTTGTATGATATTCTAGCCAGTAAAGAAAGTGCTGTAAGTAAACTACCGCTATTAGCCTTTAGCGGTAATTGCATGTGTGCCACGACAATTCATGATATGCTAAATGCCAATAATTCACACTTCTATTCACAGCTAATTTACATATCAATGCGTGCACAGTAACATATATATGGCCACTATAGTCACTTTACAGTCGCCAATAGAAGAGAAAACAGCCTGTTTATGTGTGCGAGTTACAGCAGCTAATTGCTAACCAATGAGAAAGAACCAAAACGACCTTCAAAACCGACACATTTCCAACACTTACCACTCACAGGCTCCTCTCAGATTACAGGTCTGCACTAGGAACTGTCCTTTTAATCCAGAATCAAACTGATCGTCCGTAAAAAGAATATAATCTCAATGTTGCGCACATGGATCTACACCCGCAAGTGTAAACCATAGAAATACATCCATGGTGTAAACAAACGCACATGGCAATGTGTTCAGAGGATGGATTAAATGGACATAATATAGAGCGTCTAAGCTTTATAACAAGGTAAAACATGTCCACGTGGAATATCGGCAAGATTTAGGCCAATAGCCGATATGTTTCCAAGTCCCTGTATCGGCTGATAAAATCCCCGATATATCGGTTGGACCCTAATTGTGACCAGCCAGTCCGTTGTACATTCTGTCAAGTGCAGAATTGTCTGGACTCTCCCCCAAGTGTTCAAGCTCATCAAAGAGGGCAGATATACAGCTCTTGAAAAAAAGAAGAGACCACTGCATTTTTTTCTGAAATCAACATCTCTACATGTGTGACGGCCGTTCCAATCCAGCGTCTGTTGAATTTCAACACAAACACACCTCATTCTGCTACATGAGGCACTGATGGGGAGATCACCTGAACCAGATCTGATTTAAGGAGGAAAAGTATAAAAACCACTGCTGTGTTCATCATTATTATTCCAGCAAATATTGATTTATGAACTCTTCCCAAGTTAAAACATTAGAATTGTGTTGTTTTACAATTAATATGACCTTGTTTTCTTCGCATTATTTGAGGTCTAAAAACATGTAATCTTTTTTGTTATTTTGATCTTTTGTCATTTTCTGCAAATGAATTCTCTAAATGACAATATTTTATTTGGAATTTGGGAGAAATGTTGTCAGTAGTTTATAGATTGAAACAAAAATGTTCATTTTACTCAAACACAAACCTATAAGTAGTAAAATCAGACAAACTGATCATTTTGTAGTGGTCTCTTATTTTTTTCCAGAGCTGTAGTGGTTCATCTGCAACCAGGGC
This sequence comes from Odontamblyopus rebecca, assembly GCA_030686955.1. Taxonomy (NCBI): domain Eukaryota; kingdom Metazoa; phylum Chordata; class Actinopteri; order Gobiiformes; family Gobiidae; genus Odontamblyopus; species Odontamblyopus rebecca. The sequence continues at coordinate 9,227,929 of CM060655.1, forward strand.
CCATATTTGGAAATCCGTTTGTGAAACCGCCTTCACAGGGGTGAGTACCTTCAACAGCCTTTCTCCTGATTGGCCAGGCAAAGATGCTGTCAATCAATAGTGTCAGGGACGGTCCAATCACAGACACTAATGTGTGACATTGTGTGTCTCAAATACAGAAGACCTCTCCAGATTTTGTATCATTAAGAACAACAAAATATACAACTTATTTTAGTGAAATATGGATAAGCAGAATTCCACGATCTTTCTCAGTTTTTTTTTTTTTTTTTTTTTACATTTTTACTTAAGTGTAAGTTGGCATCTTTGTTTTGACACTTCTCTGATTGGATTATCCACCAGTCTGTCACACCCAGTGGAAATCGGGCCGACAGAATCCTTGACAGAACTTTTTAAAATGTAGTTAATATGATTAACTTAGGTTCAGGAGTAGGACCATGCCTCAACCGCCATCGCCTCCTCTACAGCTCACGTCTGCCACGGCTCAATTTCCCAGAAGCCTATTGCAGCAGCCTATCCCGCAAACCCAGTTTGTCCCGAATAACTCAACCCTACCCTCCCATCCCATATCTATTCACTTCCAGACATAAGATGCCTACGAGGGAAGTCCCGTTCCTGCTGGGCCATGTGAAGATTGAAACTGAACACCCACCCTGAGTCTCAACCCAGCCGACCTGCCTCGTCTCCATATAGTAAACACTTTTCGCTTCGCACATATGTTGTTGGCGTGATCCATGCTAGTGAAAATACTGTTAAAGTGCGTGGTTTTAGCTGGCCAGACAAAGTCTCTGGGGTGATAGGAAAAACATCCAACTGCCTGGCTGTGAGGACAGAAGAAATAATAGTTCCAAGGTAATTAGTTCTGGTATAATTTATTTTAAGTCAAACTAAAGTACAGGACAGTCATAAAAAATTAAAAGTTGGGTTCCTGTTGTACTTTTTAATGATCTTCAATATATATTTAGCTGAAGCACAGAGAAAATTCAGAAATGTTTTCACTGTTAATTATATGACTTCTGACTCTATAACTGACCCATCTACCCAAGTCTGTGTCTGCGGTGACCTCCTGCTCATTCTGACAGAGTGAAAAGCCACAAACTCTCACACTTAAATGTGGAAGAAAATAAGTGTGAATGTGGTGTGTGAGAGAACGCTGCGAAGGGTCAATGGACCCTGGCTGGCTGTGACTAAGCAATGGAACCATTCTGGATTGTCTACAGCAGTTTAAGTTTGGTCTTATTTCCTTTTGCTGTTTGTTTTCTTATGCTTTAAAAGAATATATAAAAATAACTATCATTGCATTTATGAGAGATGATTTATTCAAGCCGCAGATTTGAGATCACTGCCAACACAATAAAAACATTATAGACTGAGACAACACACAGAACAACAAGCAGGAATCCAATGAATACAACTGCTGGATCAAAGTATCAGCAGAGATCAGGAAACGAGGCACGTGCATTTAGAATCAAGATGAGGATTTCTCCAACTCTTCAGAACATGGAACACCTTTCAACAACCACCAGCTGCAGCGAGTGGTTAGGCCCCTGGGAGTAACAGCTTCTGACAAAAACACAAGTTACTATCATAGAAGATACATAACAAGGTAATACAATATTTCTTGCATGTATTATCTAATAGAGACAAACAACTACAATGTTCTACTACACAGACAAGATGAATATTCCTTATCTAATCAAAATGTCGGTGTGTTCCCTCAAGAATCCAGGCAGGTTCCATTGTAAAATAACATTGAATTCTGCTTTTAAGACATTTCACCACTCATTCATGTTTTTTGTTGTTGTTTTGTTTTTGTTTTTTTTCAGTTCCAGTTGGGTTCTGGCAAGTCCCTGTCTTGTATCTGTCTAACTAAAAACTGAAAGTACCGTGGGAAGTAGCAACTCCTACTAACATACTAAAAATAGGGTTAATCATATTATTGTAATAGGAGTTGGATCACCCATTACTGGCAGAAAAATGTATAAAAATATGACTCAGTTGACAGATCACACTTTATGGTAATTTAAAGTTGCACTGTGTAACTTTTCTGGAGGGGGGTCTGCAACCTGTTGGTCTCCATGGAGATGTTAATGCTTTGGTTTAAATTGCCCACAGTATGGTACAGTATTAACCTAATCTGTTTTGCATTTATTCAACTACAAATGTTTTTATTGCTCAAAATATATTTAGCCCTTTAACACTGAGTGTCACAAATATGCAACAAATCATTTGGAAGAAGATATATGCCGGTTAGTGCATCTGCAGAAGCTTCCAAGGAACCTTTGGCAAGCACTTGTTTCTAGTTGTCGCAAATTAGCAACATACACAATTTTTTATATATATTTTTTTTCCTGTAGTCAAATTAATAATCTTAACTTAATTTACCATCTACTTAAAGGCAAAAACACACAAAACATTTTTTAATATACATCTTTATAAATTCAGACATTAAGGGCTTAAACACCTTCATTCTTACTACAGGCTCGCCTCTCCACAGATCTACCCTTGGCTTGCAAGTCTCCATGGAGATTCGTGAGTTTATGGCCATACTGAGAAACATTCTAGGCATATCTCTGTGGAAAAAAACAGGTGAGGGACCCTCCACCAGACAAGTTATACAGTGCAGCTTTAATGAATAAATGAATTAACTAAAAACAGACTCTTTACACAGCAAAAAAACAAAATCTAGTCAAGCTAAGATGAGTTGAATTAAGAAAGTTTTACCATGATTTGAATAAATTTCACTTATTTATCTGCCAGTGGAATAAGACTTTCTGTACTTAAAATACATGAAAATACATCTTGCTACATTTAAAATAAGAAAATCAACAACTTTTTGCACTTGAAATAAGAAATAAAATAGAATGTTGCTTGAATTAAGAAAAAAATATCCCATTGGCAGATAATTTTACTACTTTTCAGACTATAAGACTTAAAATCCTTTCATTTTCTCAAAAATCGACAGTGCACCTTATAATCCGGTGTGCCTTATGTATTCATTCTGATTGTCCTTTCTGACCTCGAACCAATTTTATGTAGTCCACGGCACTCAAACTGTCAAAATGTTTTAGTTCGACTTTGTTAAGATTCGTAGCCACACCATTGGATGGATTGTCAGAGCATTACGGGTCCCGTAGTCAGGAGCCTCGCGGAGTAATACATACTGTGCTTCAACTTCATATTATGGACCCCAACATGACCCTGTTAAGAGACATGCTGACTTACTCACCCAAGTGAAGCAAACTAATTCGGTGCTGTCATCGTTCTAGGTGGATTAATCAAAGAACTCCAACTTCTAGATATTGGTGTCAACAGGTTGTTCAAAGATAAATTGGAGCTATGTGGGAGCGCTGGACGACAGAAGATGAACACACATTCACCAAGACAGAGAGACAACACAGGGTGAGTTACACCACGATCTGCCAATGGATCGTGGATGGCTGGGCTAAAGTATCAGTCTCACTTAATGCGCCTTATAATCCGGTGTGGCTCATGTATGAAAACAGACCTGTTCTTATAATCCGGTGCGCTTTATAGTCCAAAAAATACGGTACTCCAAGTAAAAAGTTCTTAATTTAAGTCACCTAGATATTTTTCCAGTGTACTGTAAACTACTAGGGCAGAACTAAGTTTCAGTGTGATTAGCTAATCCCTTCAACAGATATAAGGCATTGACTTGCCAGAACCCTGTCAGAACTTTAGTCCAGTTGACAGGATTACATTTCAATTTTGTGATGTACTAATGTCACTTAAATGTTGGACAGAGAGAGTTAAAATTGTGCCAAACGCCAGAACGCACACACACTGCATAACAGGTTGGCCAAAATGTAAGATATAAACACTTAAATTGATCAGAAAATGACTTAAAAGTAGTGAAATGATCTCTCCATGCCGCAAGATCATTTTACTTTACATCCATCCATCCATCTTCTCCCGCTTAATCCGGCTGGGTCGCGGGGGCAGCTTGCTGCCCAATACTCATAGCACCTGACCCCCCCTATGAACCCCTCTGCAGGTGGTGAGCCCACAGGAGGGATTTTTACTTTACAGTTATCTCAAAATAAACGACCTCTAGACTAGTACGGAGCAGTCTCAGAACTAGTAAGTAGATAATAAATCGGAAAAGAAGATAAATAACCTGAATATATTCCACGAATCAATTCCGACCTGCCCACCACCTCAATTGTAAACTATAAACTCTTTACAATACTATGACACGGTGCAACTCCAACCCATTCATTTTGAGCACAATCACCACACTTCACCTATTGCGGCTTGTTCCCGGGCAGAGGCGGAGATTATGATGGCAAATTGTATCTTTCAGACCTGGAATAAGACCGCACCAGTGAACTCAAAACAAGGCACACTGCCGGGCGACGAAGGACAAAAACAATAGCAATTAAACCTCCATCTCTATAGTGCGTGTGCCCCGTGGCGTATCTCGAACAGAATAATAACTATTGCGTCGTATAGGCTGTGTGTTTGTGTGTTTGGCCAGGCAATCACTGATCAACTGTGAATTGCGGTGATAAGCTTGAAGGTGCTCCTGGAATGAAAAGAGGAGAAGCGCCGGGAGGATGCGGCGATGATGGAGTGAGAGTGGAGAGGAGTGCGCAGTCATAATGAAAAGTGTTCGGGGAGCGGTGACAAGGCTCTGAGTCTCTTTAGCTTCTACCCCCAACGGCCACACAAACATTCAGGCCCACTCGTGTCCACTCCTGCTTGGTCAAGGAAAAATGACTCCAAACATAAAACATTCGGATTAAAGCAGATACGGCATTTTTGGATATTTATTTCATTAAAACAGAATCTATTAACAACTTGTCTATTTTTAGCATAAGATATACACCGCCTACACTGCAAAATGCAATCTAGGTAAGTTCAAAAGATATTTACTTTACGTTATTCGAGATAGATTCAACTAGACAAGTCAAATGTTTTTTTCTTAATTCAAACAACGCCAGATTTAGTTTCTTATTTTAAGTGCAAAGAGTTGTTTTTCTTATCTTAACTGTAGCCAAGTGTATTTTCATATTTTATGTACAAAATGTCTTGTTCCATTTTACTTGTCAAGTGAAATTTATTCAAATCATTATAAAACTTTCTTAATTCAAGTCATCTTAATTTGGCTACATTTGAGTTTGTGCAGCCCTCTCATTTCATTTGTTTTCTTTATGTTTATTACTGTGGCGATTGAGTGTCTTCCTACCTTGCTGTTAGTGGTAACTACTGGGTGAACCAATAATTAGCATTAGCATTCACATTAACATAACACCGAATAAAGGAATAGTACCAACAACGCCACCTGGGATTTGAGCCAGGACCAGCTCTTATAAAAGGCACATAGGTTCACTGTTGATAGACAGAGGCATAATTCACATATCATATTTTTGGACTATAAGTGGCACATTTTTTTTCATGGTTTAGGTGGTCCTGCGACTTATACTCAGGTGTGACATATATATTAAAATATATCATTTCATATATATAACTGTCAATCATATTCTGAAGATTACAAGCTGCAAGTAGTGAAATATGCAGCCGAAAATGGTAATCAACAGAAAGAACGTTTGGAGTGAGCAAGAAACTTGTGTTTGACTGGAGAAAAGTGGAGGAAACTTGAACTGCAATGAAGAAAAGACAGCAAAGTTCATTGCGGGCTAAAAATTAGATTTAGATGGAGTTGACAGAGTTGCTCAGAAGTGACACCGACAATGAAGAATTCAATGGATTTAGTGAGATGGAGAGTTTGGTAAACTTGTTCTGTTGTTTCATCTCTAATTTTCGGAATAACTGTTCATATGTGACGTGAACACACCAGACACATGTTCAGCCTGTTGTGCTCTGTTCTGTTGTTATTACTATAAGATGAAATATCTGTTCTTGGTCCCCCAAAAATGCAACTTATAGTCCAGTGCGACTTATATATGTTTTTTTCTTCTTCATTGTGCATTTGTTGGCTGGTGCAAGTTATACTCCGGAGCAACTTATAGTCTGAAACATATGGTATATAAAAAGGATACTGTTTATTTGTTCATTTTCCATAAATTAGTTCAGTGTGACAGTGTTCAATCTGCTTCCTTGAGTTAGGACAATTTGGTTCACAGTGCACTGAATGACTCTTTGTTCCCAAGTTTGTTCGTAAATCCAGTCCGAGTTCTGATCTCCAGAAAACACCGATACACGGTAAAGGCAAAACAAGACAAGAAAAAAAGAGAAGGAGACAAGATGACAAGGCAGCGGGATCTAGAAAGTAAAATGCACATTACCCCCAACTGCACAACTAAGCAATTATTTGGAGGCCCGATATTACGCCACACACACCTGTAATGGTCACTCGACGAGAGCCTACCCGTTAGCCGGCATGGCGGGCGGTACACAAAAGCTGCAGCTAACAACATGGCAGATGGCAGCAAGCACTAAATAGAAGCAAGTAATCAGCGCTACAGACCTTATTGAATCCTGAACTTAATATTAAATCTGAAATACTGCCTGAGTGTGGTGACCAAGCGATGTCAACAACAGGACCCGGAAGTAAAAGCTTGAGGTCAGAGGGCAAAGAGACGGTAAGGTAGCGCTTTTATAGATTGACTGATGTCACAGCTAACCATTATTTAGACTGCACCCGCCTGTATACTGCCACACTACGATCTACATGTTCTATGCATCTGGAAGACATTAAAAATATGATGTGAAATATATGGCATTATGTAGTAAAGAAGAAAAGGTGCTAAAAATGCTAAATGTGCAGCCCAGGATTTTTTTATTTTATTTTTTAAGACTAAAACAAGTTTAGAGTTATTCAGTTATTCACTTTCAGTTATGCATAGTTCTGATCCCTTCAGTGAGAATCTACAATGCAAATAATCATGGAAGCAGAGAATAAAAATATTCAAAAAAGTGTCCAAACTTGTAGTGTTGGTAAGTCCATAACTGTTACCTAGCAACCATAATGTTAAGAGAACATGTCCACACTACACAAAAGGTACGATTAGTCTAATAGAATATAAATGAAAACACCTTTGTTAAATGAATGTTTAAACAGTCAGGAAAATGCCCTCTGTGTGCTAAAATCATGCCTGTGTTGTATTCAAAAAGTATTCAAGTATCTGTTCAGAGTAGCCTATGTTGAAAGAGTCGATTAGACCTAAAGGTAATGCTGATTTTATGGTCAACAGAAGTGGTCAACTCCAAAAGCTTCCTCGGAATATTTCGGCATCCAGGGATATGTTCAAAAACATGCCAAAACCCTTGACCATTTCAGAAAGAACCAAGCTACAGGTACATTTATCAACCATCGATACAATGGAGCCTCTAGCTGCAGTCGAAAATAGCCTATAGATACACCACACCACCACCACTGCGGAAATATGGATGACTTGTGTGAGGCAATCCACCTGACGCCATTGTACTCCTCCCTCTGGTTTTGTGATTTTGCATAAAGCTGCCGATCTTCACGAACAAGCAATCGATGCACCATCAGATTTGTTTATTTCAGTGATGCATAGCCAACAAAGAAGCTCACTGGTCACTTATCATTTTGAACAAAACCAAACATAGTTCACCTCAGATTTACAGTTTAGTCATTCGCTCCTTGACTCTGCAGAAATCTGTGAGGTTTTTTAGTCCCCTTCGATTTTTATTCCTTTCCTTTTTCTTCATAAGCAGCCATATTTGTGTTTGTGTGTGCCCATGATTGGCTAATCCACACCCATCTGAACTCTGGGAGATGCACCACTGACTAGAGTAGGACACATGTTTGTAGAGTATTGGGGAAGTGTGTATTCTGGATCCCAGACAAGGATTGGGATTTCTTTGTGTTTACTGGTACTTTTCTACTTTATTTTGCATGAAATCCTGTGAGTTTGTGGAGTTGTGAGTGCTGTTTGGGTCAGATCACAGAGGTATTTTATAGTTTTGAGAGCTTCTGCCATCAACACACCATGCTCCCGTGAGTCGACAATCAATGCACTGGGCACGTTAGTACTGACAGTCAACCAAGGTTTGTTTTCGCCAAAGATGTTCATTTTGTCTTCTTATCTACTGTGTACTCTGTGAGTCAAGAGTACTAACAAGTATGCCACCAACTATGGGTATGAAAACTTGGACCAACTCCCAATAAGAGGTTTGGTAACACTGCAACTACATGAGCCATTTAAGCTTGTAGTTGATGAGAACAAACCATAACATCTTGGGTTCTTCTTTAAAGACAATACAGTAAAGTGTATTTACCTTGTTGACATGTTTCCGCCGCTGCCATTTTCAGAACTGTCTCCGGTGTTGGTGGTGACGTGTCGTATATCAGTTGTTGTTACTTCCTGTAGGCGTGGTCAGCCAGATCGACCTGTCAGGTCACTCGGACTGACCACACCTCTCGAAAAATACAACATAAGCATAATAGTCACGCTATACACAAAACTTTGCCAGCAGTTAGTACACCCCAAAGATAAAATCATCTAGGAAATCATGGAAATCATATAATAAATCATACACAAGGAAAACAGGCCGGACATTTCACATCTGAAACAAAGAACACCAAAAGGAATGTGAAAAGGAAACATCAGAGAGGCTCACTAATAATAATACATTACACTTGTATAGCGCTTTTCATAGATCAGGACAGACAAACACATATGAAAGAAACAAATATACAGGAGATGCCATTATTTAAAGGCAGTTTTGAACAGGCAAGTTTTCAGGGCTTTTTAAAACAAACAAAAAGACAAAGCAGAGCGGGAAAACCTTAAATCCGCCATATCCAACGAGACCACTGTAAAAGAAATAACCACATTATGCGTTGGGCGGGGCACAGGTCATTGGATCGGAGAACAAGTTCAAGTTCTGAGACATCCTCCTCCAGAGAGCACCGGGAGATGGGAGGCTTGGTCAGGCTGAGCAATATATACGACGCGCCACCACCAACACTGGAGACAATATATTGAAACATGTCGACATGGTAAATATACTTTACTGTATTGTCTTTAAAGAAGAACCCAAGAAGTTAAGGTTTGTTCTCATCGACTACAAGCTTAAAGGGCTCATGTAGTAGTTATCAGTGTTACCAAACCTCTTATTGGTAGTGGCTCCAAGTTTTCATACGCATAGTTGGTGGCATACTGATTAGACCTCTTGACTCACAGAAGTTCACAGGTACAGATCACAGATTAGGTTGGGCCATATGTGTACACGGCAAAAAACAAAAACTAGTCAAGCTAAAATGACTTGGATTAAGAAAGTTTTACCATGATTGGAGTAAATTTCACTTAACAAGTTAAATTATCTGTAAGATTTTTGTACTTAATATAAGAAAATGCATCTTGCTACACTTAAAATAAGAAAAATAACAACTTTTTGCACTTAAAGTAAGAAATAAAATCAAATGTTGCTTGAATTAAGAAAAAAACACTTATTCCACTGGCAGATCATTTCACTTGCCAAGATGAATCTACTCAAATAAAGTAAAATGTTCTTAACTGAAGTCATTTTAACTTACCTAGATATTGTTTTTTCCCCGTGTAGGTTCAAAAAGTCTTAATATTCCGTACTGTATATTGAATTCAAATTGCATCAATCAAAAAAGCATATTCCAAAGGTCCTATATCACGTATAGTTGATTCTTGTGAGGTTTAAGCCATGTTAGAATGTTATTACCTCCTCAAAAACATACTGGACTTGTTTTGTTTCATTGACACATGTTTGCGTAACCCTTTATTATTAGTCTGTCTACATCTGCAAAGCCCAAAATGCTCTCTTCCACCTTGTAATGTCATGAAGTGCTGGTTTACAGCTATCTTCCAAATTCCACAGAATAAATTATCCAAATGATTCTAGTGAAGGTGTATGGAGTTTGAAAACACAGTGGAACAACATTCAAAAATTGTAATATGGGCTGTTTAAGTGTATTAATATAATCAGTTAGCTTCAATCTTGAGGTTACAGTTATTTTCTGTTCATGTTTGGAAATTCAATTCAATTCAATTTATTTTTAACAGTTGCCTCTAAGGGCGTTCCAAGATTTTAATGAGTAAAACATACACACAGACATATCAAAACAGGAATAAACAACATTCAGTTATCCATTCATTCAGCAATACAGTCATTATTGTAGCGTGGGATTGAATGGAAATGAGCATGTAGGGTAATTATGGTTACACCTGAAAGAACATGCAGTACACTTTACACATCGTGATTGCAGTGTTATACAGTGTGTGCCACAGGTTTTAATTAGATGCAACACAAAAGTCAAGTTTAATGAGAAAAATGAAATCCAACTCAAGTTTAGATGAGGCTAGCATGCACAGGTGTGGTGTGTTGTGTTTTTATACTTGTGCAAAGTTTGACACAGTTTGTCCGTTTATATCTTTATAGGACTGACTTTCCTTTTGGTCCTATATTACGCAGAATTGACACTTGTGAGATTTAAGCCATGTTATAATTCTGTTTCCTCCTCAAAAACATACCTGGAGTGTTTTGTTTCATTCAGACCATCTTTTATTATTAGCCTGTCTACATCTCCAGAGGTCAAAATGCTCTGTTCCACCTTGTGATGTCATGTAGTGGTAGTTTTCAAGTTAACAGCTACCTTTTATCTTTAGTTCAGTAGAGATTTCTTCATGCAAAGTGCTTTGAGTGCCTTAAAAGTGGAAAGTATTATATAAAAATATTAGCATCAACGAGGTGGAACGGTATTTTCTGTTTCATAGAAGAGCTCAGCCTAAATATGCAGGGTTTGTGTGTTAAACATGTGAATGAAACAAAACACAGCTCCAGGTGTGTTTGTGATGAGCAAACATTATAACATATTGTAAAATAGAGTCATATGGGCCCTTTAATTCTGTCAACTAGACAAGAGTTTTGGAGATGAGACATCATCTCATTGCTCATCCAAGTAGTTTCTTCAGTTGTGACTAGAGAATGGTGAGATAGTGCCTTATGTACCCTTATATATGTCTGAAGGAAGGAGCAATCTACACTGAACCTAACACATCTAGTTGTTTACAGCATCTCTTCTGCTATCTGTTGAACTAGACTAAGCAGCACACAGCACCAGCTGTGGTCAGCTCCTCAGGTTCACTGTTCCTAAAACCTTCATTATTTTCAGCCTTTGATTCTGCAGCAGACAACTAGAACACTCTGCAAAACAAGTTTTGAACTCACTCCTCTGATGTGTGTCTCTTTAAACTCAAACTCCAGGAAATGGTGGTGACCAATGGCGGCTGGTGAATAGAGGGCACAAGTGAGCCTAACTTAACCTCACTTTAAAAAAAAATTAAAAAAAATAAATTATAAAGTTATTTTGTATTAGGCTATATGTTTAATACTTTGTTTGAAACTGACTGTGTATCTGCATAGACATGTTTTATCATGTTAAATATGCTCATATCACTGTGTTTGAGTCACGTGGTGCATCTGAGTGTGCCCAAATGGAGGTCTATGGAGCAGGCTGAAACATTCAGAAAATTTGACGTCATTACTTTGCTTTTGCCCATTAGTTTGTATTGCAGCCCCTGAAAAACGCCGTAGTGCGCAGGGTGGGGGTGACTCAAATCAAGTGATTGGTCTTTAGAAACATCACAATTCTGACATATGAGGATTCAGCTGCTCTGTCCCGCCTCAGCCCAACAGGCTAACACTAATGCTACAAGCTAATGAATGGAGAACTACAGAGCTGTGTGCTATGGCCGCTAGCTACTTTCGCCTAAACCGAAACAGGAGAGCGGGAGGAGAGACCTAAAGCACAGGACACACTAACAGACCGGGTCCCGGGGCACTCGTTGCCGTAGCTGGGGAAGTCGCTCGCTGCCACCAGCGGGGCATTCTGGGCGTAAAAGCGTTGTGCAGAGAGCTTAAGTCCACTCGGTGCCCTGGTGCTAATATGGACTGGCGTAACGTTCAGACTGAAGTGGGAAGTGGGATTAAGATGAGCTTTAGAACAGCTCGTGCACTCGGCTCCAGGACCTTGTCCCATGGACCTGACTGGACCAGGACAGAGACAGAACCAACAGGACAGAGAATAGAGGACACACTCTGCATTAGTCCTCTGGAGAAGATAAGAGGCTTGTTTTTGTTAGTTTGGGTCAGATCTGAGGACGGAGCCTCACAGGTAAACTGTTATAGTGTTAATAGATAAAAGTGTTAATGAATGAACGATGGAGCTGCTCTGTGTTCTGCCGTGTGCTGTAGGAGCGGAGCTGATGCCGTGACCGGAGCCTTATTTTTGCTGCATTTTCATGACTTTACGGGTGTTGGTTGTGGGGGCTGTTTGTGAGCGGTGTGTTACATTGTGTTACGTTGTGTTACGGTGTGTTGTTTGGATTGGGTGTGAGGAGGTGCATCAGGTTGTGTTGCTGCGTAAACTTTGTGCTTGGCTGTGCGTTGTGCTCCTGATAAAGTTCAGGCAATAGTGACTAAAATGACTATCTGTTTCTGGCATTTGTTATAATTTTATATAGCCTATACATAATACATATATTTATAATACATATTTATAATTTTGACTTATGCGCCCCCCAAAAAAATTATACCACCAGCCGCCATTGTTGGTGACACAGAAACACTTAGAAACGTTTACATAAGTCTCCTTTGTTTTTAGCCTTTTGAATATGCTCTGAGTGTTTTACCTAGTTAAATGAAGGTTAAATAAATACAATAATGTTTCTACATGTATTCCATTCATTGCAGTCTTCACTACCCTGAATTGAGCAGACCACATCACTTTATTGATGCTCGGGGCTTTTGTTCACCCTGTCCAAAGGACAGACCCCTGAGCACTCAAGTAACAAAACAACCACCAGAGAATGTAACAGAGAGCTTGAGTTTTTCGAGGTATTTCTGAGTAATAATCATCCATCCTATAACAGGATGGATGATTAATGCCATATTGTGGAACATTACAGGTAAAGCAACAACATCTCTATGTAGAAATCAGCTGGCGGGGACTCAAACAAAAGTTTCATAGGCCAAATCTTATATATAGCAGTTGTTCTGCTCAAAATACTGCCTTTAATTAATTCTCCACTTCATAATGCAGCTGGTCTTTTGCTGAGGACATAGGCTAACCACTAAAGCCGGTGGAGGTTGTTGGTCTCATTAGCAGCCTTCTTCTTCCCTGACAGTATTCTTTCATTAACACCTGCGCCAGTACAAAGGCTGCATATCCTCAAAAAGAGAATGATTTAATTTGACCTAGTTTCCACAGAAAGCACAAGTAGCAACAGAGAGATCCCAATATGTGTGCACAGACGGCAGCGTTCCTGTGCCAGTGCCTGTCAATCTGCTGGCAATGATGCTGTGGAGATTTGTAACACACTCGGTGCCAAGTCACTCCGACGTTACCAGTGTGCTGTTACCAATCTGTTGCGATCGAGGCCAGGCGTCCTTGAATGAATGACTACAACTGCTGAGCGCATGATGGGAAATGGTGTTCCATCAGGAAGTGCGAAGGGTTTGGTTTTTGGCATATTTAGTTTTGTGAGTTTTTGGTGGGAGGTTTGAACATGGACATTTTCTCTGTTTAGACTTCTTAAAACTCCTAAAACAGCTTGATAATGTTTAGCCTTGCTACTGTAGCCACCATCAGGTTGATGGTCAAAACTAAGCACATGGCACATGCAGGGTAATGATGTAATGTCTGTGACCAAATCGGTTGGATCTCATTTTCTAAAATAACCAAATCTTTTTCTTTCCAATTTCTAAGCATTTGTACATTAATTAACACTGAACCAACACAAAAGCAGAGTAGATAACACCAGTGAGTGCTCTGAGGACAAAAAAGTCATGTTTGGCATCTTAACAACAGTTAATTGTTATTGTATTATTACTCTAGTGGAACATTTTAGAGGTAAACACACTTCACTCTTCACTCTTGAACCAATTTATATAAATCTGAGCTGTGGTTATGATTATCCATTCATCCATCTTCTTCCACTTGATTCGACTGTGTCGCGGGGGCAGCAGTTCACCGCCCAGTCCTCTGTGCACCTGACCCCAGAGGCTCACCCCTCTGTGGGTGGTGAGTCTTTCGGGCCACGGTCCTCGGTGTTAATTCATAGGGGTGTTGCATGTTTTGGGTTGATAAGGGGGAAACCGGAGTGCCCAGAGGAAACCCATCCAGACACATGGAGAACATGCAAACTCCACACAGAAAGGCCCAGCTGACACGGGGATCGAACCCAGAGCTGGTCATGATTAGTTTGTAGTTAAATGAGTTCTCACATAGGCTTTTGTCAAATAATTCAATAGGGACAAAAGCCATCATTAGAACAGCTCTTTGACACAAATCCAAAAGCTTTGCATCCCACAAAGGAGCTGAAAGTCCCATCACTTATACAGAGTGTATGTGTGAGTCGTCACATGGTGGGCTGTGCTGGATGGGAGATGAGACGGTAATGTGGAATGAAAACATCTTTACTAGCGTCATGCACCATTGACCACTTGCTATTGACGATATTATAGCCTACCTTCCTGAACACCTCTTCAAGGTGGCATGATTCTTCTGTGCTATAAGACTATATTCTTGCATAGAGTTGAGTATGAACACTTTAGCTTGCTGTTTGTTGTTTTATTAGCATACCCAAAATGCTTCCTTTTTTATGGCTTCTAGTTTTCCTGTTGTCTTGGATCACTGAGATGCAGCAATGCTAAAAACTCATCCTACAAAAGAGCTGGTTAGATTTACCACCTGAAGGGGTAACCAAAATGTACTTAAAGGTGCCACTATGTTACTGTGCCGGACAATAGACCATCTGCTCGTGTGACCAGTGGACTTCTGCTCTGGGTTGTTTGGTGAAGCTTGGGACACATTGGGACGTTTTGGATGCACTCTCTGTTTAATCCTTTTCACAGTAACATAAAATAGTATCGACATGTGCTGTTTTTATTTTACCGGTCCAGCCCAAACTACAGGGGAGAAGATGATGGACAGAATTAGCATCTTCCTGCACATCTTCACATGAATAAATTAAAACTTAAATATAATTACAGAAATAAATAAAGGCACAATAACACAAGTTAAATCATGATGTTGTAACAGATGACTGACTTCTTCACACACTAGATTCACAAAGGTCAGACCCCGAATTTATACTAGGGGCAAAGGCGAAGGTCACATGAAGAAGAAACAAAAACACAGACGTGACTGGAGGACCAAGGCTGCACCGTGAATCAAACACCACATATGAACAAAACGATGTCTTTGTGTAATTATATAGTTGTATATAAGCCAGTTACACTTGTTGGTTTGCTTAGAATGTCCCACAGTATGGCATTAAATGTATCTATCTCCAGATCTGTGTGTAGAATTTGTTTTTTCCTCAATGACATCCACTTTATCAAAATTCTAGATTCCTGCAGGTTTTCAACAAAATCTCCATTTTTATCTAGTCACCTTTTCAGGGAAATGCCGCAGCCATGAATCACCGGTGCACATGTAGATGTGGTCCAACCAGCGAGAAGCGTCGCACAACACAAAAGTGCACGCTCTAGATCGTCTCCACTGAAGAATCATTGAAGAATCAGAATAATGTGTGTTAGATGTTGAATCTTTTGGTTTTATAATTATGTTTGCATATTGATGTTTTGCAGCTGATGCCAATAACATTTCCTAGTAGTGTGATGCTAACTGTAAGCATGCTCCGTCTGAGGCTTAGTTAGACTTTTAACACAATCTGAACGTAAAGAACTGACTTAGCTGGAACTACAACAGGTGAGATGGTGTTGTGCTTAAACCCTCGAAGAACTCGAAGGGCAATTTTAGCGCATTTCTCCTCGCCTGGATTTTTTCTTAATTGTGCTTTTAAAACTGCCCCTTTTACCCTATAATGAAGTGTTATACATCCTTTTATTCAGTACAACCTGTTATTTCACAATCTGCTGCTGTAGTTGTGTCATGTGGCTGTAATAAAAGCTATAGGACCAGAAACAGAGATGAAAAAAAAAAAACTGAAAATAAGGCCTCAGCTACAAAAATGCAAAATGTCAAGTCTGTAAGTAAACTAAAAATATCCTTATTGCCCTAAAAAAAAAAAAAGTGCAATGGCCCCATTGCTTTTCTGGTGCTAGTCATGGAAACAGCTCCTGTCAGGTCCAGGGTCAGAGCCACAGCACTTCTGCATTTCCCTGATGTTTATTACATTTGGGTTTGTTCATTTTGAGTGAAATAAACCAATAAACCAATAAATAAAAATAGAAAGGGATGTGCAATTACACACACCAAGATGCGTAATTTGCCATGTATGTGAGTAAAAACTGCAGTTAGAGCAGCTTTTTCAATTGTCATGAAAATATACGCTCGAGAGGAGTCGACCATCTTGACTCACTTCACTCTTTGGCAAAGTTTTGGCCAGTCAAATGCATGGAGCGCATGCATTTGACTGAAAACAAAGTTCCAACTGGACACTCATTTTGTGCACGTCATCACGTAGTGTGCGTGTGACGTAGGATAATGCCGCAGAAATTTATGGAAACCGCTATGTCTCTGCTTTCAGGGGGAAAAAAGTACGTTTCTATCTTTTATGATTAGTTTTGCGTGGAAAGTTATGCGCAGTTATATAAAACATATTCCTCAGAGTCGTATACAATGTCATAGGTCTTGTTTAAACAAGTCCCTCGAGTATTAGCCAACAGTTTTTTAGTTAGTCACCTTTCTGCCGAAAATCAAACACCTAAACACAACCATGAACTCTCGAATTGATCAGACTCCTAAAAAGATGCTGTTTAATATGGGCGCTGTGTAACTTTTCTGGCAGAGGGCTCGTCGGTTACTTGTCTTGGAGATGTTGTTGCTTTACCTCCATATTCCAGTCTCCATAGAAACAAGCAGGAGACTCCACCAGGCCAATTTACAGGTGGGATCTGTGCAGAGACGACCCTTCTCGCCGTAAGAATGGATGTTTTTAAAGCATTTTTGAGCAACAAAAGCACCCTTAATTGAATAAATGCATCTAATCTAAGTTTAATACCATATTGTGAAACATTATGGGCAAAGCAATAGCATTTCCATGGGACCGCACCCCCAACCTGAAAAGCTACGTGGTGCACCTCTAAATCCATTTTGTGTTTTGGCTCTGTTTGTGTCTCTATGGTAACTGGTGAACATTCTGCCAATACACAGACACATAACACCCCCAGAGTGATGTCATTGCAAAGTATCTATTCCAAATAACTGGAACACACTAACTTAAATTCATAAACCAACAAAAGTCACACGGGTCAACATAATCTCAGAATGATATGCCTCCAGATCTGCCCACGGCTCAGGGACGCTGCCGTTCTGCTGCACAAACTGCTGCTGTAAAGTGGACTTTTTTTGCCCAGTGCTGGCCCCCGTGTATAAAAAGGAATAATTTGGTTGGCGAAAATGACATCTAGCAAGGACAATTAGAATGAAATGCAATAATGGGAGGAAAACACACAATTAGCAGATAACCCTTTTTCAATACACTTGCACAAAGCCTTACTTAATGGGAGAAATGTCGGAGAAGAACTAATATATGCACCCTATAGTCCAGAATCCTTAAGTAGATTTCATAAAGAGAGTCTAACTTTGTCTTTGCTTTTACCTAATGCCTAATCACTCAGATGTCAAGGCAAAATCTCCTCTGAATGAATTATACTGTCAACTATTAAGATATATTCATTTAAGGTGCACTGACTATTACTTTCTTTATTCTTCTTATTATAGGTTTTGTTATAGCTAAGAAATACTATGAGAAGGACTGCCTCTCCACAGACATGACTTGTAATCGGTGTCACCGGCTTGTCTCCATGGAGATTGATGAATTTAATGCTAGGTGTAATATCCCTCAGTCGTCCAGGTACTTTTTTGTTACTTTCTTTATTCTTATTATTACAGGTCTTGTTATTGATAAGAAATACTATGAGAAGGACTCTCTCTCCACAGACATGACTTGTAATCGGGGTCACCGGCTTGTCTCCATGGAGATAGATGATTTTAATGCTATGTGTAAAATCCCTGTCAGGGTTTGGTGTTTGTTGTGTGTTCCCCCTCCCTTCTGTGTCTGCTCCTCTCCGGGGGTGTGGCTGGGCTCATGCTGTGGATCACCTGCTCGGTGGTTCACCTGCAGCTAATTGTCTAATCAGCCCCACTACTTAGTCCTGTCCTTGTCCTTTGTTCTGTGTCAGTTCATTCCTCGTCAATCCCTTGTCCACGTCCTTGTTCTGCTTGTCCACGTCGTCCTGCCTGACCTTGTCGTTCAGCCTGTCTACCCGTGAGTCTACCCCAGTGTCTTCCCTCCGTCTATGTTTCCAGCCAGCTCCCATCACTACATACTGCAATCCCGGCAAAAAATCTGTTTAACATCTACCTGCGCCTATGTCTCTGCTTTGGGATCCTCTACCACACTCAAACCATGACAATCCCTCAGTCGTCCAGGTAAAATCAACGGCAAAAGGAAGAAATCTCAAATCTCAATCTGTTAACTGGACAAAATGTTATTTGGTCCAGTGTTTCTCACGTTTTGGCTCTGAATGATTATGCTGATATGACCACACTCAAAAACGCAATTTCAATAGACCTAGCTAACAACAGAAACTGTAAACAAGTATGTTATTAGTTTCAGAGTAATTTCATAGTAGCTAGATCCATCTTTTCAGGCAGTTTTAAGGCAGTGTCCTCCAGGATGTTGGCCAGAACTGAAGAAGCAGCCAAACCAAATAAACTTTAGTCCAGTTGACAGATTAAATTTCTCCTTTACTTATGAATTTAATGCTTTTTATTTTATTAACAGTCACACTACTCACAAATCATCTTGGAAGTGACTTTTGAGCGAGTTTTGTTTCATTCACATGTTTTAACACGCAAATCCTGCATTATATTTCAGCTGAGTTCTTCTCTCACACTGAAAAGACTCTGTTCCACCTTGTGATGTCATGTGGTAGGTAATACAGGAAGTGCTCCACTGAGTTTTTAGACTCCACACACCTTCACTAGAATCACTTGGATGATTTCAGCTCTGAGCTTGTCAATCTCTACCGAACAAAAGGTAGCTGAGGTAACTTAAATGACCAATACATGACATCACAAGGTGGAACAGAGCATTTTGAGCTTTTAGAAATTTAGATAAACTAATAAACCTTACTCAAACATGTGTGAATGAAACAAAACACAACTCCAGGTATGTTTTTGATGAACCAACATAGCATCATGAAGATCAGAAAATAGCATAATATGGGCCATATGGGTAATATAGGACCTTTGACTATTTTAGAACTATATTAGTAATCAATACAAGATGTTATATTGAAATTATATGGCTGTAGTTAAATGTTAAATGATAAAACGCATTATGATTGACTTGACTGAGTATTTGTTGCCTCCTGAAACAGCCTGTGAAATTGTGGTTGGGGCTGTACGCTGTTTGGAGCATAAATTACATTGCAGTGTTTGAGAGAATGAAAAACAAGTACAAAAACTGGTCACGCTCTGTTTGATAAAAAATGTATTTCATTTTTATTTGTTGTTTTCTTTATATCGGCGTATCAAAACAACTGCAAGTCATTTCTTGCAGGAGACTTCAAGGGATTTAAGATTCTTCCCAAGTATTCATGCAGCAACAGATTTGCACGCTATACAACACAAGACGGCAAACCCAATATTTATCCATTATCGAAGTCAAACTAGCAGGGAATTTGAGTTTGAAGTTGATTAATTCTAAATTGTCCGAAGTAATTTTGCCCTGGCTTCAACATGATTTTCAGACAAACCCGGTGTGTTCATTTGCACGTCCCAAAGTGTAAGCTGGTTTCTGTAGTCGCTCAGGGAAAAGGAGGTCACACCTGCACACTCACTGTAAATAGAACCTTGTTATGAAAGTCTGTTATGTAAAAATAGTCAGCTTTGAAGCTCATGCACAGATAATCAAGTCTATTAATAATTCCATAATCATACTGAATCAAAGCACAGTAAAACATCTTTTCTTACTGCAACAAATGTATTGTTGCAGTAAGAAAAGTATTACCATACATATACTCATGTTTAAAAAAAACAAAAAAAAAAACTTTGTATATGGGTCAGAGATGTACAGTATAAGGAAATTCTAAAATTTCTAGTTTCTATTGAACTTTTTTCAAATATTTACAGTGTCAGGTGCATAAATCTATGTTTAACATTTATATTAAGCATTTTAATGTAAATTGTCATGCGGTGCGACCGAGAATAACTTTAAAATGTTTTTATTTTGTAAAACATGGTTGGGATATTAATTTAAGTTTTGAGTAATATGAAGTGTGTAGAAAGAAACTTTAGATTTTTAATGCATATTGATATTTTCTTTTTCTGTCCAATATGACAGTCACCTGCTTGTGTTTAATGAACAAACTACTGCCCTGTAAAATGCATTAAATGAAGAAAAATGCATGAATCCCATTCACCCAAGTCGACTTTGTTATTAAAATTCCAGCCATAGAATTACTGCTGTTATTAGTCGCACCACATGACATTTTAACACTTTAAGTACAAAAAACATGCAGAATAACTGAATAATAGATGATTTATGAAAAATGATTATTTATGAAAAAATGATTTGGTTCCACGGAGCTCAGAGGTACTACAGAATGTGGTGAATTATTATGAACCCTTTTAACTGAGGAAATTGCAACTGGACAGCGTTTGCTATTTGCTCACACATGCTTTTATTGCTTTGAATGTTC
This sequence comes from Odontamblyopus rebecca, assembly GCA_030686955.1. Taxonomy (NCBI): domain Eukaryota; kingdom Metazoa; phylum Chordata; class Actinopteri; order Gobiiformes; family Gobiidae; genus Odontamblyopus; species Odontamblyopus rebecca. Next base: position 9,248,593 of record CM060655.1, read on the forward strand.
TATATTATGCATTGTTAAGGATTCTTATTTATCAAAGGTCTTGTGCAAATACAAAACATTCCACATAGGGGCACACTGAAGAATGAAGCAGTATCAATGAGGCAGTGGCAAGAGTTTGCATGTTTTGCCCATGACTAGGTGGGTTTCCTCCAGACACTCCAGTTTTCCCCGTCAACCCAGATTTTACAATAGAGCAAACCCTCCAGCTAAAGCAGCCCTGACCAAGTCAAGAGCTGGAGGTGGGTCACTGCACTTGACAGGTTGCCCCATCTGTTTGTTTCTGGGGATATACCATTGCTCTGCTGAAATGTTCCACAGTATGGCATTAAACAGGTCTACTTTACGTTCATCTGTGGTTTTACAGCTCAAAAATACCTAGAAAAACAGACGTTGGCTCTCTGCAGATCTGACAGTTTGGTCTCCATGAAGATGCAGACTCTCCAACTGAGAAGTTACACAATGAACCTTTTAAGGGTAAATTTTTGCTCGTGGAACTGCTAAGAATTTTGAACACAGAGGAGCAGTTGTAGAACTCGTAAGAGAGGAACTCGTCAGAAACATTTCCATGTGTTCCAGAATGTAAAGGACCTTTAAGTCTTTAACCCCAGATTCCATTAGCTGTCTCACATCATTTCCCGCACTAAGCACCCTCACACACTCAACTTCCTTACAAACCACTACAAGCGCAGTTCTGATTCGAAAGCATTATCCCCCGATGGCAGTAGGCTAACGTATGTTCCATTGTCATGTAAATAGGGCTGTGGCTGCATCTTCATTACCGCGGTTCACCCAGCGAGGCCTCAGAGCGCGAGGGGAGCACGCCAACAGGCCTAAGAACATGCGTAATGAGACAGAGCTTCTGACAAATCACTATTTATAGAAAGCCCCAGGACGTGCTCCCCCTCCACGGGCTGGTGCGCCGAGCCGAAGGTGCACACCACTAATCCAGTCATGGCTAATCCACTCAATGCTACTGTCTGGTACAGTCGGAGATTACGCTCAATCAAACACCACTTTATTTTATTTATTTTTTTCACTTCAGCACGCAATGTCTGGTTTAATGAATGGGTGTGCTCCTCGACAGTCTCGGGGGGAACTGCCAGCCCAAGTGACGAGGCGGGGGGAATGAATGAACCTATATAAAGGGTAGAAAGTCAACCTGACATTTGGCTACAGTGAAGAGAACCTTGGCGGTGATGACTGCAATATCACCACCACAGTGTTCCAAGACAGAATAGATCACAGTCGGAGCTGTTTTTGCGCCTTGTTCTGACAAAGAAGTTGACCAACATGTTTGGTTTTAAAGGGCCCATATGGCACTGTTTTCTTCTGTTGTGTGTTATAATGTTTCCTCATCAAAAACATGTTTAAAATATAAATCATCAATCAATCAATCAAACTTTATTTATAGAGCGCTTTTCATACAAAAAAATGCAACACAAAGCGCTTTACAGTGATTAAAAAAGAACAATCCCACATTTCCCCTCCATCCCCCACAAAGCTAAGATAAACAGATGAGTCTAGAGATTATTATCTGTGACAATCTCACATAAAACTAAACTAAACAAGTGAGTCTAACTGTGACATAACTCTCTTTATTTACTACTAGCTGAAGCAGGAAACTATGAGATTACTACCATGACATACTATCTTTCATAACTCTTTCTATCTATTTCTATACTATCTTTCATAACTCTTTCTATTTCTATACTATCTTTCATAACTCTTTCTATTTCTATACTATCTTTCATAACTCTTTCTATCTATTTCTATACTATCTTTCATAACTCTTTCTATTTCTATACTATCTTTCATAACTCTTTCTCTATGCTAACTATATTAACTATAACAACTACTACAGAGAAAAAAAGAAAATAGAAGAAGAACAACAAAAAGAACACATACATTATGACACGGCACTAAATTATGACACGGCATTGCAACCGGGAGGAGGAGTCAGGGAGGTGGAGACAGTCCATTTGGCAGTATCCAGATCATGCAGCCAGGGGGCGCTGGCTACAGCAGACCCGCCCACCATGCTGGGTGGGGCAAAGAAGCTGCAAGGGCGTAGAGAAAGTGTAGGGAGGAGGAGAGTCTCTCAGGGCGAGTTGACCAGTGGAGGGAGGCTGACGGATCAGATTTGTCATGTTTTAGCTTTGGGTTGAGCAGCTGCATTCTTTGATTGATTTGAATATTCATTCAATCATGCATATTTAGGCTGTGTTCTTCTCTCAAACAGAAAACACAAGAAAACTTGACGTCATGACGTCACTTGACGTAATACAGGAAGTGCTTCACTGTGATTTTAGACTCCATGCACCATTAGAATCATTAGGATCATTTCATCCATGCAATTGCCCATATTTACTGAACTAAAGGTAAAAGGTAGCTTAACTTGAAAACTACTACTTTATGACATCATAAGGTGCATTTTGAGCTTTTGGGGATGTGGACAAAAATAAAGTGTTACTCAAACATGTGTGAATGAAACAAATCACAACTCCAGGTATGTTTTTGATGAGGAAACTCGGCGAAACGCTCACTATAATCAATTTTGCATAAGAGTTGTAGTTTGTAGCTGAGCAAATTGTGTTTTTACCCAGTACAGATACTAGTCCATCACAAAAAAATTAGAATATCATGAAAAAGTTCAATATTTTTTGTCACTCATTTCAGAAAGTCAAACCCATATAGTATATAAACTCATGACACAGTGAAATATTTCAAGACTTTATTTATTTAGATTTTTTCCTTATGATTGTGGCTTACAGATAATGAAAAACCTAAATTGTGTGTCTCAAGAAACTCGAATATTACATCTATCAATAAAAAATCAATGAATAAACAGAAATGTCAGACTTAACAGTACATTCATTTCTCTGCACTCAATACTTGGTTGGGCCTCTTCCTCCTTTGGCGTGAACTACTGCATCAATGTACCGTGGCAAGGAAGCGATCACCCTGTGGCACTGCTCAGGTGGAATGGAAGCCCAGGTCGCTTTACTGCTTTACTGTGTAGCGGCCTCCAGGTCACTTATATTGCCGGGTTTGGTGTCTCTTATCTTCCTCTTGACAATACCCCAGAGATTCTCCATGGGGTTCAGGTCATTGCGAGTTTGCAGGCCAATCAAGCACAGAACCCCCACGGTCAGTGAGCCATCTTTTGGTAGTGAAGGGAGGTGCCAAGTAATGCTGGAACATGAAATGAGCAACTCCGTAAATTTTGTCAGCAGAAGGAAGCATGAAACTCTCTAAATTGTCCTGGTAGATGACTGCGTTGACTGTGGACTTCAGAAATCACAGTGGACCAACACCCGCAGCAAACCATCACCGACTGTGGAAGCAACGTGGATTCTGTGCTTGTCCACCTTTCCTGCAGACTCTGGGACCTTAATTTCCATATATGCAAATGTACTTTAATCTGAAAAGAAGGCCACTGAGCAACAGTCTAGTTCTTTTTCTCCACAGCTCAGGTAAGACTCCCCTGACCTCGTCTCATGTCCCCTTTGGGCTTTATCCGGTAGTGTTTCTTGATGTGCTGACTCAAGCCTCAGTCCACTCCTGACAAAGCTCCCCCAAATTCTTGAATGGATTTTGCTTGCTCATCCATTTGGCTGATGCAGTTTTTTCTTATTTTTTCTATGAATATGATTGAATACAGCACTCAAGAACAAGAACAAGCAGCTTCTTTAGCAGTGACCTTTTATGGAGGGGGTCAGTGAGTGTCTCCTGGACATCTGTCAAGTCAGCAGCCTTTCCCATGTTTGTGTAGCCCTCTGACCCAGAAACAGAGACCATTTAAAGGCTCAGGAAACATGGTTTTCTATTAGCTGACTTTCCAGTATTTCACTTTTTCACAGTATTCACATTTTCTAAGACACAGAACACATTTTGGTTTTTCATTATCTGTAACCCACAATCATAAAAAAATCAAGAAATAAACTCTTGTAATGTGGTCTGCAGATAATGAGAATCCTAGGTATGTGTTAGAAATATGAGCAATATCTTTCAAAAGAGACCACTTCTGTTTTAAGATGGTAAAGTTCAAGTACAATGTCTATCATGCTACTTTTGTGTGTTGAGACGATGTGGTTTTGCACTTGCTGCACAGTAATTTCATTGATGAGTGAGCTTAATATGTATGCATGTATTTTGCTTGTCTATTACCTTTACATCTGCTGTTCATCTCATGTTGCTAATCATAGCTAATAACCATTTGGGCACGCTTCATCATTGTCCCTCTGTGCTCTGATTGAATTAGAGCAGCAAAAAGACATAAAAAGTCAAATACATTATAGCGCATGATTAGAATATTGCAAACAGTTAACAGGTTTGACTAACCCAAATTCAAGACTTTTTAATGACCATTTTTCAGACTTTTTAAGGCCACTTAAATGAAAATTAAGACCAACATCACACCCATTATGTGGACGAAAAACACCAGATCCAGTTCTAATAATGACCATTACTCACTGCTTTAAATAACAAAAATACTTCTATTATAAAATCATTCAGAACTCATTTATACTCATATGCAATGCTGGTAAAATGGCCAAAAAATCATTTATAGCATTCTAACAAGACAAACTAAGCTTTCACATTGCACTGCAGCCTGGTTGAGTGTGCAAAAAAAAAAATAAAAAATAAAAAAAAAAATTGGCTAATGAAATTTAAGACCTTTGTGAAAAAAATAAGACTTGGACAACATAATTTAAGGCTTTTTAGGGCCTTCATTTAGGAACATAAAATTTAAGACCTTTAAAAAACTTTTAAGACTCCACAGCTACCTTTATTAAAGACCATTTTCAAAAAGTCATACAGCATTTCTTAAACTTCTTGCATTTCTCACATGGATTTTATGAAGACAGTACAGTTTTCAATTAAAAAATAATGCCAATAAATAATTGTAAGAGTAACAGCTGAGTAGTACTGTCACACATGTGTAGGGATGCACCAATCTGATACCAGAATCGGATATTGGCGCCAATACTCCAAAATTTGCTGGCTTGAATATCACCTCCCCAAATATCGGTTCAGCTGATATCCTGGATGTATAAATTGATGAAATAAGACTATTTACTGGTCGTCGTCAGCCCAGAATGTCTCGTAATGTTTTGGTTCTGTAATTACTTGAGAGATAAATAAGAGTTACATAACACATTTGGATCACTTCTGTCTTACTTTATCTCTGCTTTAAGGAAATGCTGTTCTCAGTCTCTGTACTGGTATCGGTTCATATCGGGTACATCAGCAGATACTTAAAACTATAGTATTGGAATCGGTATGTTTTAAAATGTGTATGAAGTGAAATCCGTATTACATGTGCCACTGTTATCCTTATATTTGATCTAGCCACTTTTTCCTCCTTGCAAATCCATGACATTTCGGTAGTTTGCGTACCCGCTTAAAGGATATAGAATATAGAATTGGAATGTGGAGATACAGCCTATGTGATGTTTGTAGCAACAAACAAATTCAATGTTGAATTACAGCTTTAGCAATGCGCAGACGTCTTTGAAAGGTCATTGGTTGAACAGCAATAGTGTGCAGAATCAGGTCATGTGATTACAAAAGCAGTAACCAAATGTCACATGGACCTGTGCTATACCTGCTACTCCTCCAGAACTGCTTTAATGAGGAAAAAAGGATTGACAGATGTTGCTGAGGCAGGATTTTATGTCTGTCTTTATACACATCAGTATATTTGAGCAAACAGTTGATTCTCATGTGCTGCTAAGAATCAAATAAATACAATATATTTATTTTTCTTTTTTCCTCAGCAATATGTGCAAATCAATCTCAAGTTATTAGCCAGATCATTTAAATTGCCAGATAGTCTAAAATTATCTGTAGACCTAGAAGTTGCACTGTTTTTCTGGTGGAGGGTCCATCAAAGCTTTTCTAAATGGAGATGTTATTGCTTTGTCTGGAATGCAAGGGCGTAGATTTGCAGAGGGACGATGGGGACATGTCACAACCAATATTTGGGGAAGACAAAATAGTCCCTACCAATATTTGCCATTTTATTTTAATAAACAAAAATATACATTTATTCTGATATTTTTCCAAACTCTATAGTATTAATTTAACACACTTTATGGTACGTTCACCCAGCGTAGAGTCCAAAAACGCCCTGGACGCCCCCATTTGGAGCTGTTGCATTTGAATTGAGACGTGAATTCAGACCACGAAGTAGTGAAACCGGCTAACTTCTTATATCCCTTGTTTTTCTTGGTTTTTTTTCTTGTTTTTCTTTCTAGGTATTTTTGAGCTGTTCTAGGTATTTTTGAGCCTGTTTTTCTAGGTATGTTTGAGCTATAAAAACATCTGTAATTGAATAAATGTAAAGGTAGAGCTGTTTAATGTCATACTGTGGAACACCTATTGAATATATATATTTTTACAGCTACCAGAAGAGGGGCATTTTGTGAAGAGGAGTTGAAAAATATGTTGAAATGAAGTAGAGCAGAATGTTAAAACCTGCTGAAGATATCACAGGAGCGAGACTCAGAATTTACACACACATTTTCCCAAGCTTTAAACATGATAAAGATGTTTACTATTACTAGTTGTGTGGATTATAACTGTTGTGACCACCAGGAGGCATTGGTAAGAACGCACGATGAGAGATGATGATGTTTTATGACTTTTATTAAAAACTTTGCGTGTGCGTGTGTGTGGTCCTGAAACATACAAACAGCAAAGTGCCCCTTTTGTAAAATAAAAAGATGATTCACTATTGAGCCAAATAAAAATATACAAAATGATCTGTTAAAAGGTTTCTTTCCTCATCAAAACAGACCCAGACTCACACATGTTTAATACACAAATCCTGCACATTTGGTTCCTCTCTCAAACTGAAAACACCCTGTTCCCCTGTGATGTTATGTGGTAATACAGGAAATGCTTCACTGTGTTTTTAAAATCTATACACCTTCACCAGAATCATTTGGATAATTTCAGCCCTGGAATTGCCCATTTCTACTGAACAAATGGTAAGGTAGCTGTTTTATACTCCCACTATATAACATCACAAGGTGGAATGATGTATTTTGAGCTTTAGAGATGTAGACAGATAACAAGGCAACAACCACAGAACTTGGCTTTAAGCTCACTAGAGTCGAGCATGTTTCAGTTCGCATTCTCAGTAACATTTCATATCCCCACGTCAACATAAAAATGCAAATCCACCTAATCAAAAGAAGTGGGTTTGTTCCGTTTACTCCACAGTCCATGCTATGCGTCTTTCAAAACCCAAATCAAACATTTGCTTTTGACTTTTGACCGTGTTTTGCTCACTGTCACTCTAATAGCCAGTCTGACATTATCTGCTCAGCTTGTACTGTCTCCCCTCTATCAGAGCTTGTTAATATCTCCATCCAGACACAAATTGCACCAGTGACTTGCACCGCTGCGTCTCCGTCTCCAGCTGCACACCCCATTATCTTGCATTCTCACTGGATCGCACGGCGCGCTTTGCTTATTAAACTGCGAAACAAGGTCTAGATCTTCTGTTCCTGTCACACGTGTAGCAACAGTTAGCACTAAGAGGTGTCTAATGATTTGATTTAGTGCTAGCGTCGCCGCCTGATCCGCGGCAGTTAGCGCTGGAACGGCGGCACTAGCTCTGCGTTGCAATTCGAGTCGCGTATCGCAAACACGTGAGAGCCGACCGCATCCGTACGCACGCTGATTTCCCTTCAATCTTATTTACAACAGATTTGATTATCTCAATGCAGGCTCAACTGAGTAGATATAAGTGTAAACAAGTGCAGATTTTTAAATGAGATTGTAACCTACGGATCAGGTAAGGCTCATGCATAGACCACAGGGCGAGGCTGGCGCGGAACGTCAATTAAAATGACAAATGACTTTAGCACGTTGGAATCGATAAAATGGCCATTAGCTGTGAGTGAGCGTAGGCTTCAAGAGAAAGAGCAGGACGCCCAAGTGGAAGATTAAAGTTGACGTTGTTATAATTTGGTTCAGCAAATTCTTCAAGATAGATTCGACATCATTAGACTAGCCTCTTTCATGTAAATCCCAGAATGAAATGACCCAAAGTCTAATCTGTTACTGCACCACAATTTGAGGAGAATTTCACTTGGCATTGCGTTTAAAAAGGTGTATTGTGTAACTTTTCACGTGCTTGTTTCTATGGATATGTCGCTGCTTTGCTTGGAGTGTTCCACAGTACATTAAACTGTTCTACTTTATATTTCATCAACTTCAGGTAGCTCAAAAATACCTAGGAAAACAGGCATTCTGATTGTGAATTGTTTTGCCTCTCCCAGATCTGACCTGTAACTTGGTATGTTTTGGTGAAGATTTAATACTCTTCAGTGAAACCTTCCAGAAAAAGCAATGAGGTCAAAATAAGTCTGCTGTGTACGGTCAGCATCTAATTATAGAGCATTTTCAGGAAGTGCATGGTAAGTTAATTGTTGTGTGCTTTTAATCTCATAGCACTGAATAATTAGGATGCTCAGAATGCATAAGTAAGGAATAACGTTGGACCACCTTAAACCGTTTACAATCAACTAGTGTTGTTTTCACATATTTAAAAAAGGAGGCTGTGGTGTGTGTGTTGGTGGTTGTAGGGGCTATGGCGTGTGTGTTGGTGGTTGTAGGGGCTGTGGTGTGTGTTGGTGGTTGTAGGGGATGTGGCATGTGTGTTGATGGTTGTAGGGGCTATGGCGTGTGTGTTGGTGGTTGTAGGGGCTGTGGTGTGTGTGTTGGTGGTAGTAGGGGCTATGGCGTGTGTGTTGGTGGTTGTAGGGGCTGTGGCATGTGTTGGTGGTTGTAGGAGCTGTGGTGTGTGTGTTGGTGGTTGTAGGAGCTGTGGCATGTGTTGGTGGTTGTAGGAGCTGTGGTGTGTGTGTTGGTGGTTGTAGGAGCTGTGTTGGTGGTAGTAGGGGCTGTGGCGTGTGTGTTGGTGGTTGTAGGGGCTATGGCATGTGTGTTGGTGGTTGTAGGGGCTGTGGTGTGTGTTGGTGGTGGTAGGGGCTGTGGTGTGTGTTGGTGGTTGTAGGGGCTATGGCGTGTGTGTTGGTGGTTGTAGGGGCTGTGGTGTGTGTTGGTGGTTGTAGGGCCTATGGCGTGTGTGTTGGTGGTTGTAGGGCCTATGGCGTGTGTGTTGGTGGTTGTAGGGGGTGTGGTGTGTGTTGGTGGTTGTAGGGGCTGTGGTGTGTGTTGGTGATTGTAGGGGCTGTGGTGTGTGTGTTGGTGGTTGTAGGGGGTGTGGTGTGTGTTGGTGGTTGTAGGGGCTGTGGTGTGTGTTGGTGGTAGTAGGGGCTGTGGCGTGTGTGTTGGTGGTTGTAGGGGATGTGGTGTGTGTTGGTGGTTGTAGGGGCTGTGGTGTGTGTTGGTGGTTGTAGGGGCTGTGGTGTGTGCCTTACTTTTTCCCCATCTATTTGAATTAAATCTAAAAAAGAAATCTAAATAAAATCTAAAAAATAAAGTCTTTCCCTTGTACACATATATTGTATAAGCAGGTGTGTGTTGACTGCATCTAATTATAAAGCGTTTTATTGTCCGATAACCTGGAAGTGTGCGTTAGCATGCTAGTTGTTAGTATTACTGTGACGGCAAACTCCACTCTGGCCTTTGAAAAATGTGTAAAGTGCTTACAAACTCATCACAGGAATAATTAGGCAAGGAAGTTTTTTTTTTTCCCAACCACTGCAGACTGTGTAAAATCAACCACTTGTGTTTTTCATGTTATTAAGACAATCAGATAGAGTGTCCTTAAAGGATGAGGTTGAATGCGTTTTGCCCGCACGGTGAGCCAAATGATGACCTCTGGAAGGACATGTCGCACCCACCAGGCTGGCATGGGCAGGTAGAGTATGAGTCTGAGAGAGCGACAGAATGGAACTAAGACTCTCGTTGTCTGGGGGGAAAAAAAACACGTAATGTAGCTCATTTCAATACAAGCGTTGCCCATTAGAGGACGTGGTTACGGTTCATAAATGTTTCAACACACATGACAAAAATGCAAAACAGAACGGATCTTTCAAGGGCAACTGGTGTAGAGCAATAAAGGAGTGAAAGCTGCGGCGATTAACTGTCTAGAGACATGGAGTGGAATAAAGATTAGGCATCTAAATAGGGTCTTTGGTGTCATGACATGTTTAGACAGACATGCTGGCGCTGGCTGGACTTTCTCTGCTTTGACAAAGCAAAAGATATGCTACAAATTGGTTTCGAAAAAATAAGACCTGATTTCCTCCTGGGTTAAAGGGGCACTGTAACTTTTCTGGCCAAGGGTCCGTGACCTGCTTGTTATTAAGTAGATGTTAAATGCTTTGCCTAAAAAGTATGACATTAACTTATCTATAGATAAAAGAAATGGTCACAAGGCCAGGTCAGGTCACATTTGTGGAGAGGGGCACTTTAGTAATACATTTTTTGAAGGTAATTTTTAGCAACTAAAACAGCTGTATATGAATAAATGCTGCACAAATTTAATTCCTGTACATGGACTTTCCTGGCAAACAATAACATCTCCATGATAATAGAATGTAGGGCTGTAACAATAAAAGAAATATTGTGATGACTGATTGCAATCAGATGTTCCACAGACTGTATTTTCTGTATTTTTTTGGCTCTGCAGTTACATATTATGTGAGCCAGTAAGTGCTTTACTCATGCATTCAGGATTTGTAACTGTACAAAGGAAACAGTGTGGAGTTACTTAGGGGCCATTTACATGACAATGGAAATGGGTGGAACGAGAGATTACATTACGAGCATGAGTCAGTTCAGGAAAAAACAAACATGGCAGAGCAAGTGCCTTGGTTTTATCATTTCCTCCTCCTGCGTCCACATGAAATTGCTGGTGTTATTACGCTTTGCCATGTTGTTTTGATTTGACGTGCTGGAGAAGAGGAAGCAGAGAAGCAGAAGGGTTATACACATTTGGTCTTGGTGGTGCTGCCACCTACACACTGGGCGTGCAGACTACATCGGCGAACTGTAAGTTTTGCGTCTCCATGTGCACGCAGAATTCCCCACCCAAAACACTTGTGTAAATGCAGAATAAGAGTGACAACGAAAACGCACTTTTGAGTTTTTGCTTCAGACCGTGTAATTTCCGTGTAAACGTATCCTTAGATGAGGTCTTGAGGGTGAATTCTGAGTTTGATCTTCCTTTTTAGACTAAACCTAAAGTACACTATTCAAGTTTGCAAACTCACAATCATAGCATACAATACTGTGAACCATAGTAGTTAAGAAAGACATTTTGTGCAATTAGAACATGTCACCATCTATGAGTCAAGCTGGCTACGAGCTCCATCTTGATGCCTGTCTCACTGTGGCACTGATTAGGCGGGTTAAGTGCATTGTAGGCTGTGAGTCAACTAAGTGGGGAACAGCTGCATCATCGGAATGTCAAGTTAAATTGTGCTCAGATGTGGGGCTTGGTTTTAATGTGATAGAAAGGCCTGTCTGTGTTTTCCCATGGTCGACTCTTAATAGAAAATGCAAAGATTCTATTAGCGAAAGTGTTTTCTCATCTGTTAAAATGTTTCTTCATCAAAATCATACCTGGAATTGCTTTTTGTTTCATTCGCACATGACACACAAACTGCATCATTCTCTCAAATGGGAAACCAATACATGACATCACAAAGTGGAACAGGGCCTTTTGAGCTTTGGAGATGTAGTCAGACTAATACTAAAGGATTAGTCAAAGATGTGCGAATGAAACAAAACACAACTTGAGGCATGTTTTTGGTGAGGTAACAATATTATAACATGGCTTAAAGCTCACATAATCCATTTTGTGAAATATAGGAACTTTAAGAGTAACATTACTTCAAATTAATATTAGTCAAGTAAAAATCAAGTAAGAAGAAAGTACTAACTTAAGAGTAAAAATGTATTTGGAGTAATTAAAACTAAAGTAAATTTCTGGATGTAATATCTGATAAGTTGAAGTTGATTTCATATAAAAACTTAAATAATGGATAAATCTTGTAAGTAAAAAGGTGAGTAAAGACCCCAAAAATAAGACTGAGACTAAATTATATCTGAAGAAGTGGAGGAAACACAAATGTTATTTTTTTTTATTTTTTTTATTTTTTATTGTCAACATAAAACTTTGTCAATTATAGACTTACTCACAGTCGGAAGAGTAACTAAAATGTTTACTCAAGTAAGAGTACTGTCATTACAAACTACATCTTACTCAAGGAGGAGTAAAAGTATGAGCAAAAAGATTCAGTATGCACGGTCTACCTAAAACAACCAAAAAAAGAAACAGAAACATTGAGCCATTTGAGGTTGGAAAATAGCATTGATTTTCATTTGGTTTAGAATATTATCTGATGGGTACTTTTCATTTTTAAGCAAATTGATTTTTGAAACAGAAGTACATTTCAGTGAGAGGTGCCATCACTAGAGTATTCCACTCCAGACGTATTAGCAGGACTTAATGGACTTGTTATATAACTGCATTTACGCCACACTGAACAGGGCCTTTTGTATGTAGATATTAAAAGAAGTGCGCAGTCAGTAATGGTGTTCACACTCTCATCTAAATGTCGACTGTCCAATTCTGGTCCTGTTGTGTCATTGAGCAAAGGAAAAAAGAACAAAACTCCAAGTATACTTTTAAAGAAGCAACAGTTAAAAGCCGAAGATGTAGTAAATTAGGTTTGTGGTAGAAGAGGTTTTAAATGTTCTCAGCGTTCATCATCATAGTCTTGCCCTTGCTTGTACCTTCAGATTGAAAATGACTCGTGGAAACATTGTTCAGACTTTTGAAACCTTTACTACCTTGGATCACTCCGGCGCAAATGATGACCATGAAGTCGAGATAGTATTACATGCACCCTATACTTTCGGTAGGTATAGATAACATATAATCTAGATGCAGGCTGCCAAATATATAGTACTTATATCTTATAGCAATGTGGAAAGTGAGAGGAAACAGCTTAAACGCATCTATGTGTTTCTGCCACAGTTTGCCAATAGTAGAAATACAGTATGTACAGTAAGATGACCTTCCATTTCTATGCTCTACAACCACCCCGGGCAAAATATATATACATGTAAACATATCAGCACATAGAAAACAGCATTTTTACATTATATCTAGTGTGCACCATAGACACGAGGAGAATTGTTTTGTTACGACCCAGCGCTACTAGGGACAGGGGAAGTAACAAAAGAACCAAGATGTAAAATAGTAAAACTAAAGTAGTGATTTATTTAAAAGGAATGTAAAGGTAGAACTAACAAAAGGAGGTTCACTACGAAGGACCACATCAACAACACATGTGCGAAGTGAAAAGAGTTAATTATATGGAGACGAGGCAGGGCGACTGGGTCGAGACTCAGGGCGGGGGTTCAGTCTCAATCTTCACATGGCCCAGCAGGACGGGACCCCCCTCGTAGGCGTCTTATGTCTGGAAAAGAACAGATCGGGGTTGGGAGGGTGGGGTCGAGTTATTCGGGACAAACCGGGTTGCCGGGATAGGCTGCTACAAATAGGCTTCAGGGAAATTGAGGTGTGGTAGAAGTGAGCTGTGATTCGCCAGAGAGGAGGTGAGGTTAATCATAACTACAATATTTACAAAGATGAACAAAAAGAGGCTCTAAAGAGTTGTTTACAGGTATAACCAAAAAGTGACAGAATTATGATGTACACATTATATTAATCCAAAAACAACAGAATAAGCCAGTCTCTTCAAAGTTACAAAGGACTAATAGTGTCTCAATTACAAAGATACCAAAAAGCTACTCAAGAGACACAATAACAGTGCTGCGCAGTTCACAGACAGAACATGATTTTGACATGAATCAGTATGGTGCACAGTGATATGAGTGGACAGAAAATAGTACCAAGCAATTATGACTGACTTTTTTGTGGTTCACGTTTTACAAATAAGTGTGTATTTA